>VZQC01014771.1:46410-91105 GCA_009823505.1 Rhizomys pruinosus | reverse complement strand
AAAAAAAAAAAAAAAAAAAAAAAAGGGAAGCAAGCACCACCATAAATACAAGAAACACAATTATAGAAAAGAAATTGCTGGTAAAACATTCACAGCTCTATATAGAGTCTGTCCAGAGACTGACTCTTTCAGTACACTTGTCATTTAATCTCTGCCTAAAGTTCAAGTTCGGGTTAGACAACTTCAACATTCTCGCGTGAATACTCTTAAGTTTTTGTGATCTAGAAAAAGAACTAACAATAACTCAGGAATAGTATTTCAATGGGCTGGAGAGATGGCTCAGCGGTTAAAAGCACTAACTGCACTTGCAGAGGACCTGGGTTCGATTCCCAGCACCCTCATGGTGGCTAACAACTGTCTCTAATTCCAGTTCCAGGGGAATCCGACGCCCTCTTCTGATCTCCCTGGGGATTGCCCAAGAAGTGCACACCTGCCTTCATGCAGGCATTATACTCACACACATAAAATAAGAATAATAAATAAAATATTTTTTTGGTTGTTAGCCTGAGCTTTTAACAGCTGAGCTATCCCTCCAGCCCATAAAATATTTTTTTTGAAAAAAGAAATAGGGGCTGGAGAGATGGCCTAGCGGTTAAGAGCGCCAATTGCTCTTGCATAGGACCCAGGTTCGATCCCCAACACCCACATGGTGGCTGAGAACTGTCTTTAACTCCAGTTCCAGGGGAATCCAACGCCCTCTTCTGACCTCCGCGGCATTGCACAACACGGGTGCACAGACCTGCATGCAGACAGTACATTCATACACATAAAAAATAAATAAATAGGGGGCTGGAGAGGTGGCCTAGCAGTTAAGAGCACTGACCACTCTTACAGAGGACCTGGGTTCAATCCTCAGCACCCACATGGCTGCCGAGAACCGTCTGAAACTCCAATTCCAGGAGAACTCCAGTTCCAGGGGAATCCAAGACCCACTTTTGACCTCCGCGGCATTGCATGACACGGGTGCACACACTTGCATGCAGACAGTACATTCATACACATACAGAAATAAATAAAAAATTTTTTTAAATATTAAAATAAAATAAAATAGCTGGGCGTGGTGGCACACGCCTTTAATCCTAGCACTTGGGAAGCAGAGGCAGGCGGATCTTTGTGAGTTCAAAGCCAGCCTGGTCTACAAAGTGAGTTCCAGGACAGCTGGGGCTACAGGGAGACCGTGTCTCGAAAAGACCAAAAAAATTAAAAATAAATAAATAAATAAATAAATAAAAATTATTAAAGAAAAAGAAATAGCTAAAAAAAAAAGGAAAAAGAAAGAAATAGTATTTCAAGGTACCAGTTCAAACTCAAAATATTCAATTTTTTAAAGATAGCCTTCCTGCCAGGCATAGTGGCGCACGCCTTTAATCCTAGCACTGGGAGTCAGAGGCAGGTGGATCTTTGTGAGTTCAAGGGCTGCCTGGTCTACAGAGTGAACTCCAGGACAGCTGGGGCTACAGGGAGATGTTGTCTTGAGTCACCGAACATATTGAGCACAGAACATAAATTCATGGCCTGATGACGTATGCAGACCGCTGGTCCTGCCTCCAGCACAAACAGTGTAGGCATTTTTCTTTTCTTATTGACTTGTTTATATATTTATTTACTTGAATGTTTAATTATATTTTTAATTTTTTTTTGAGACAGGGTCTCCCTGTAGCCCCAGTTGTCTTGGAACTCACTCTGTAGACTAGGCTGGCCTTGAAGTCACAGAGATCTGCCTGCCTTTGCCTCAAGTGCTGGGATTAAAGGCATGCTGTACCATACCCAGCCATCTAAAAAATTTTATTTGAAGATTTATTTGTGCATGTGTGTATGTATATTTGTACGTGTGTGTATTTGACTGTGGGAGCCCATGGAGACTAGAAGAGAGAATCAAGTATTCTACAATTGGAGTTGGAGGCTGTTGTGAGCGATGTGATGTGGTTGCTTAGAATCAAACTCAGGTCATCTGGAAGAACAGCAAGTGCCCCAACCACTGAGTCCCTATTTATTGCTCGTGTGTGAGAGAGAAGGGTGTTACACAAGGTGTGCGAGTGTGGCCTGCAGTGGAGGTGAGGACAATTTATGGGAGTCAGTTCTCTCTTTCCACTCTGTGGGTCCCAGAAATCAAACTTAGGTTCCCAGGCTTGGCATCAGGTGCCTTTACCTGCTGTGCCATCTCGGTAACATTTATCTGTGTTTTGTGAAAGGGGATCTCCTGTAGATCAGACTAGTCTTCACCATTTAGTAGAAGCTGGCCTTGGGGCTGGAGAGATGGCTCAGCAGTTAAGAACACTGCTTTGCCTTTTTGTGGGTGGCCGCCTGAGGATCGCCATGAAGGCCTCGGGCACACTTAGAGAGTACAAGGTGGTTGGGCGCTGCCTACAGACTCCCGAGTGTCACACACCACTACTCTACTGCATGCACATCTTTGCACCCAACCATGTTGTGGCCAAGTCCAGCTTCAGGTACTTCATGTCTCAGCTGAAGAAGATGAAGTCTTCTGAGGAGATGGTGTATTGCCGACAGGTGTTTGAGAAGTCACCCCTGTGGGTCAAGAACTTTGGCGTCTCGCAGCATTGGCACCCACAACATGTACCGGGAGTACAGAGACCTGACCACCGCTGGTGTCATCACACAGTGCTACCAAGACATGGGCGCATGTCACCGTGATCGTGCGCACTCCATCCAGATCATGAAGGTGGGCAGCCGTCAAGCAGTTCCATGACTCGGAAGAACAAGTTCCCGCTGCCCCACTGCACGCTGTGGCGCCACCACAAGCCGCGCTTCCACCATCAAGAGGCCCAACACCTTCTAGACTGGGCTGCACTGCAGATATACTACAGTCCAGAGGCCAAAAAAAAAAAAAAAAAAAGAACACTGCTCTTGGAGAGGACCCAGGTTTGATTCCAGCACCCACATGGCGGCTAAGAACAGTCTATAGTGCCGGGCATGGTGGTGCACACCTTTAATCCCAGCACTCTGGGAGTCAGAGGCAGGTGGATCTGTGTGAGCTCAAGGCCAGCCTGGTCTACATAGGGAGCTCCAGGCCAGCTGCGACTAAAGGGAGACCCTGTCTCAAAAATACCACCCCCCCCAAAGTAAAAGCTGGTCTTAAACTCTTGATCCTCCTACCTCGCTCCCAAATGCTGGCATGGCAGCTGGGCTCTACCATACCTGGTTTTTATTTATTTCTATTTTTTAAAACTATCACTGTATGTGGGGGCTGGAGAGATGGCCTAGCGGTTAAGAGCACCGACCGCTCTTACAGAGGACCCGGGTTCGATCCCCAGCACCCACATGGCGGCCGAGAACTGTCCGAAACTCCAATTCCAGGAGAACTCCAGTTCCAGGGGAATCCGACACCCTCTTCTGACTTCCGCGGCATTGCACGACACGGGTGCACACTTGCATGCAGACAGTACATTCATACACATACAGAAATAAATAAAATAAATTTAAAAAATTAAAAAAAAAACTATCACTGTATGTGTGCATGATATTGGGGGGGGGAACATGCCACACCACACATGTGGAGGTCAGAGGACAACTCTGTAGAAGTAATTCTCTCCTTCCCCCTTCACATAGATTCTGGGGATCAAACCTGGGTTAGGGGACTCAAAGGGCAAGTACCTTTTTTAAAAAAATATTTTTTATTTATTTTTTATGTGTATGAGTGTACCATCTGCATGTAGGTCTATGCACCCGTGTCGTGCAATGCCGTGGAGGTCAGAAGAGGGTTTCAGATTCCCCTGGAACTGGAGTTAAAGATGGTTCTCAGCTGCCATGTGGGTGCTGGGGATCGAACCCAGGTCGTCTGCAAGAGCAGTCAGAGCTCTTAACCATTAGGCCATCTCTCCAGCCCCTGGGGCAAGCACTTTACTAGAAGTCATGGTCTCTGTTAGCTTTGGCTGTCATCTTGACACAGCCTAGACTCACCTTAGAATTGAATCTCAACTGAGGAAGGGCCTGTTGCCATGTCCGTGGGAGACTGCCTTGATGGTTAGTTGATGGTGTAGGAGGGCTCAGCCCATGGTTGGCAGCACCATGAGACTACCTAATGAGTCCATAAGCAAGCTGCCAAAGCAGTATTTCTTCATGGTTTCTGCTTCCTCGGCTATAAACCCCCTGTCCTGAGGTGAGGCTGTGTGGGTTAGTGAGTGGGCTTGCCGACAAGTTCCTGTTTGTGTTACTGCCCTGACTCCACTTAATGACGGATTATAACCTGAAAGTTGAAATAAACTCGTTCCTCCCCAAGTTGCTTTTGATTTTTGTGGGGTTTTTTTAGGGGGGGGTCCTTTTTTTGAGACAGGGTCTCCCTGTAGCCCCAGCTGGCCTGGAACTTGCTATATAGACCAAATTGGCCTTGAACTAACAGAAATCCACCTGCCTCTGCCTCCCAAGTGCTAGGATTAAAGGCATGTGCCACCACCCCTGGCCTGTTCTTGTTGTTTCTGACAGGGTCTCCCTAGCTCCAGCCCACCTGGAAGTCACTGTGTGGACCATGCTGGCCTCAGTCTCACAGAGATCTGCCTGTGCCTGCCTCTGCCTCTGCCTCCAGAGGGCCAGGATTAAGGTGTGCCCCACCACAACAGGCATCCAAGTTGTTTTTGGTCAGAGTGTTTTATCATAGAAACAGAAGGGAAACTAGAACTCGTACTGAGCCATTTCATGAGCACATTTTTGATTTTTTGAGGCAGGTCTTGCTATAGTTGCTTAAGCTAGCTTTGAACTCTGGGCTCAAGAGATCCTCTCGCCTCAGCTTGTCAAATAGCTGGGACTGTCAGCCAATGCCCACAGTCCACCTAATGTAGTTGAAATAATATAACCTGGATAGCTTACAAAACATAATGCTTAACAATCTTTATGATTTTCTAACATATATCGTCATTTCTTTTCATAGACTTTTTAAAATTTTATTATTTTTTATGTGTATGAATGTACTGTCTGCATGTAGGTTTGTGCACCCATGTTGTGCAATGCTGCGGAGGTCAGAAGAGGGTGTCGGATTCCCCTGGAACTGGAGTTAAAGATGGTTCTCAGCCGCCATGTGGGTGCTGGGGATTGAACCGGGTCCTCTGCAAGAGCAGTCAGCGCTCTCAACCACTAGACCATCTCTCCAGCCCCCGTCTTTTCATAGTCTTGTTACTGATCTCATACTACTGCTGGGCCTGGTAGGCTGGTTCTTTACACCTATAATCCCACCTAATCAAGAAGTTGAAGCAGGGAAATCTCACGTGCAAGGTGTTTCTGGGCTACAGAATGAGTTCCAGGCCAGCCTGAGCAATTTAGTGAGACTCTATCTCAAAATAAAAAGCAAAACCATGGCTGGAGATATAGCTCAGTGGAGAGTGTCTGCCTACCATGCCCAAGGCCCCAGCAACTTAAAAAAAAAAAAAGATTAAACTATTGAATTGCCATTAGTAGATATTAAGATTTTCATACATTTGCTCATGAAACAGTGTAATTAAATTTGCATGAGGTGCTGGTAGTTGGAGAGAGAGCAGCGAGTTCAGAGAGGTATGAAGGCCAGTGTATGGCAGCCAAGCCTTTCTTACGGACTTGGTTAGAAGATCCGGAAGAAAGTCAGCAAGTCTCATCTGCCAGTGGGGTTTCAATGACCAGACATCACACAAAGTGTGACCCAGATACTGCCAAATGAAAGGGCTTTATTTTTTTTATATGTATGAATATACTGTCTGCATGTAGGTTTGTGCACCCGTGTCATGCAATGTCACGGAGGTCAGAAGAGGGTGTCGGATCCCCCGGGAACTGGAGTTAAAGACGGTTCTCAACCGCCATGTGGGTGCTGGGAACTGAACCCAGGTCCTCTGCAAGAGCAGTTGGTGCTCTTAACCACTAGGCCATCTCTCCAGCCCCATGAAAGGGTTTTAAATATTGCCTACTGTGTGCACACCTGTCCCATGGGAGCTGCTGACTTTGGCCCTTCACAGCCCCCTGGGGAGGCCCCCCCAAGATCAGTCTCTTCCTCTGGCCATCTCCAAACTTCATCAGATCCAGATCCCACTTCCTCAAGTGGCCAGCCCCTCAGTGTGGACGCCAGGGCAGTACTGACCTGCATACCAGGCTGGGGAATCACACTCTTCAGCCTTGCTCAGCCACCGCTGGTTCCAGGAGTGGGCGAAGTCAATGAACAAGATCATCTGGATGAGGATGAAGAGGAAGGAGCCCACGACACCAAAATAGAACCAAACTGTGGGGAGAGGCCAGTAAGGACAGTGAGTCCTGGCATCATAGGGACAGCAGCTCCCTGGGCTTCTGGGAGAGCCTCACTTGGTCTCCCTCTTGCACACATATTCACTCAACAATCTCTTGTGCCACATCTCATATTCTACATAAGTGGAAGCAGAGCCCTGTGCAAAGGTATGGCTCAAGCTAGATGGGTCACCCAGCCTCGAAGCCAGTACCAGGATGTCGTATCATGAAGAGGGGTAGAAAGGACATGCCAGGGCAAAGAGCACCCCCATGCTGTCCCATCCAAAGCCCCCAACCCACCAGCCTTCCTGTGTCCCTCCCTCCACTGTCCCCAGAGCCACTTACTCTTAGGAAAGGAGCCCTCAGGGATGTAGAAGGCACCCACTGTGATACCCACGAGGATCAGGAACTTAAAGAACCAAAACCTGTGGGAGGGATAGATGGGAATCTGAGTGGGAGCAGGGACACAGAGCAGCCCTGGGAGCCCTGGGAGAGGTGAAGGGACTTCCTCATAGCCTAATGACTGACAGGGTCTGTCCGTCCCACCTCTAGAAAAGACTCGGAGTCCAGGGCAGCAGGAAGAGCCAGGCAGGCTTTCCGTGTGCGCCCAGGCGCACTTGCTGCCCTCTCTGAGATGTCCATCCTTATTTTATGACTGGGGCTGAGTCCGGCTGGGTCAGTAAGTGCTTGCCACTCAAAAGCGCTCAGTCCCTAGCACCTGTATAAAAGGTCAGGCATAGTGATAGGCACTTGTAATCTCGTGATGGTGAGGCAGAGACAAGTGGATCCCTGGAGCTCCCTGGTCAGCCAGACTAGTCTAATCTGCAAGCCTCAGGTAGGAGATCCTTTCTTCAGTTTTTTTCCTTTTTTTTTGGTATTTTTGAGGCAGGGTCTCCCTTTTAGTACCAGCTATCCTGGAGTTTGCTCTGTAGACCAGGCTGGCCTTGAACTCACTGAGATCCACCTACCTCTACCTCCCAAGTGCTGGGATTAAAGGCGTGTGCCACCACGCCCAGCTAAGAGACCCTTTCTTTAAAAAGAGGCCTCTGGCTGGGTGTGCTGGCACATGCCTTTAATCCAAGCACTCCAGAGGCAGAGGCAGGCAGATCTCTGTGAGTTCAAGGCCAGTCTGGTCCTACATACTGAGCTCCAGGCCAGCTGGGCCTAAAAGGAGACCCTATCTCAAAACGACCAAATAAAATATTTTAAAAAAAAGAGGCCTTGGGTGTGGTGGCGCACGCCTTTAATCCTACCACTTGGGAGGCAGAGAGAGGTGGGGATCAGTTGTTGGATAGAGTTCAAAGGCTCAACCTGGTCTACATAGTTCCAGAAC
Source organism: Rhizomys pruinosus (assembly GCA_009823505.1). Lineage (NCBI taxonomy): Eukaryota > Metazoa > Chordata > Mammalia > Rodentia > Spalacidae > Rhizomys > Rhizomys pruinosus. The sequence continues at coordinate 83,574 of VZQC01014771.1, read as the reverse complement.
AGCTGGGTTACAGAGAAGTACCCTTGTCTCGAAAAGGGACCAAAAAAAAAAAAAAAAAAAAAAAGGCCTCGGGCCTCCTTCACACATGTGCCACACACCAACACACACACATATATTGTACACACAAAAAATAAAAGAGGAATGGGTATAACTACCATTCCCTGTCCTGTGTATAACACCCCACCCCCACCCCACCCCCACCCCCCGCTTTCTGAGCTTCCTTCACCTGAGTCAAGATCCCTGGAAAAGGATAGGAGGAGAAAAGCCTGGAGAGGTGCCGGGGTGCGTGCCCCCCGAGAGGTGCCGGGGCTCGAGTGCAGAGCCCCCCTGGGAGAGGTGACTGATGGGGTGCGCTGTACCTAATCATTCGTGGTACTGGTCCCGCTTCTCGCGAAGGCCTCGGTATCTGCTGGCGGGACGCGAGATTTCATCAGCAATAGTGAAAAGAAGAAAACTCTGTGGCCAAAGCTCAATGCTGATTATAGTAGACTGACGCGGAAGCCCAGCACACGGGAGCTCGAGCACTAGCACGCAATACCCACGGGCCGCTGCGTCACGAGCGGACCCAACCGAGGTCCTGACGACCCCTGTACCTTACGCCCCACAACCCATGCAGCGCAGCGTGAGTGGTAGAACCAAACAGGGCCGCCGTTCCGTGACAGCGGACCCATCACCACAGAACCACTGAAGCTCCCCAGAACTGATCTCACTTCCTGCCACATCTATCAGAGGAACTCTGTGCTCTGTCCACCCAGGGCACTGCAGCCCCAAGCACTGGCGACTTCGCTCCAAGCGCATAATCCCTGGTCCATCACAGTCTCCCCCCTAGAACTACGTGCCCTTGTCACCCCTCTGCAGGGTCGTCAGCAGCACGAGGCGCGCTGTCCTCAATGTTCAACCGTGCCTTCCTCGAGACATAAGTAGTTCTAGGTCTCCACTACCCTACCTAGCAAACAGCATCTCCTCCTGCCTGAGGGGATGCACAGCTGTGCACAGCGCCAATGAGTTAAGTCTGTGGGCTAAGGACTGAGATAAGCCAGGAACCCCCCCCCCAACACTCAACCTCTGTCAGAGCTGACTCTCTACGCGCCGGGTCTACAACAGCATGACGATTGGACACCAGCCACCCCAGGATAAGAGGAAGCTGGTGAAGAGGCGCTCACGGTGGAAAGTTGTCTGGTGGAGGACGGCAGCATAGGCGCACAGAGACCGCAGGGGGCGGCACCCACCTGAGAGGCAGGATGCCTAGAGGAGCAGCGTAAGACGGCTCTGAGTCTCCTTCCACACCAAAGGCACGCGCACCCACCACCATGCCTGCCCTAGCTCAAGGCTCCAAAGTCTGTGCTGAATTGGAGCGAGATAGTTCTCCCATTTACCTTTTCAAGCCACCACGCTCACAGCTCCATGGCATCTACCCCAGAGGCTTACTACTGTGCCTCGGAGAAGACTGGGAATCACAAAACATTTCTCTCTTTTTTTTTTTTATATAATTTATTTATTTTGTATGTTATGAATGTACTGTCTGCATGTAGTTTGTTCGCACCCGTGTCATGGCAATGCCGCAGAGGTACAGAAGGGGTCGCATTCCCCTGGAACTGGAGTTAAAGACGGTTCTCAGTCTCCATGTTGGTGCTAGGATTCGAACCCGGGTCTTCTGCAAGAGCAGTCGGTACTCTTAACCCTAGGCCATCTCTCCAAGCCCAACAATTTCTCTCTTAAGAGGAGGAAGTAGCCAGTCATGGTGGCACATGCCTTTTAATCCCAGCACTCAGGAGGGCAGAGGCAGGGTGGATCTCTCTGATTCAAGGCCAAGGCCTGTCTGAACTATGAGGGATTCCAGGACAGCGTGGAGACTATCCAGGGAGAAACGGCTGCTGGCATTCCAACAACAAATAAACCAAAGCACAGACAACAGGAGAGGAGTGGCACAGATCCGGAACGAAGAACTACACTCTGCAGGCGGCCTCAGCTTTGTCAACTGATGGATGACAGTGTGTGCTAGACGGCGTTAATTAATAAATTCGATCGCAACCCTTCCCAATATCTTGTCTTATATAGAATTTGAGCCAACGGTCTCCAACATGTAGGCGCAGCTTCCGCGGTTCTGGAGGCGTCGACAATAGAATTGTGTAGAGCCTCACAACACGGTAGTGGCCTGAAAGCTACCGGCACCACGTACCTGTATGACGATCTGGCGTATTCCCCTGGTCTCCACACGTCGCTGCATTCAAACCAACTTCTAGACTCGTGAACCCAGGTAATCTTAGACTCGCCCCCCACTCCGATGCACACGTGCCTAACGAACTACCAGGTGCCATCAAAAACATACCATTTATACTATGAGCCTACTACTCTTGTATTCCCATAATTAAAAAAAAAGGAGTATTGCAGCTCGTGCTATCAGGTGATCCCCTGTCCCCCCCCCGGTGCCCATACACTCTCACACCCTCCCTCAGCACCCTTGCGCAGGCCACCCGCCGGCACCGCCGGCACTCTTCAGCGCTCCACCCAGCCTCGCCCTAACGATCGCAGTCAGCATCTACGCCGCGCGCCTCACAGGCACCGCACCCCCCTCTCTCACACACACGCACCCACACCACACACCCACACTCACATCATAACCACACCCTCCACACCACACCACACTCAACACCACAGGGACTCCTCCCCTGACGCCACTCCCCGCCGTCGCTCGCACCGGTCGGCACTCACCTTCCTGATCCTGGGACGAGAGTAGGGCAATCTTGTTGAGTCTGGCAGCCCTGAGCCTCTCCCATCACGGCGCACTTAGGACAGCTGGGGCCTCACACGGCGGCGACTTCGCTCTAACACACGCACAACTCTTCACACGCCTCGCACACTAGACTCTCACTCTAGTCGGCATCCGCACACCTCACACCAACCACCGCACTCACTCTCGGACGCACTACACTCTCCGCTGCTCCTCCACTCATCACTTGCACCACACCACTCGCCCACCTCGCACACACTCACTCCTCTCGGCGCCGCGCGTCTAACTCTCACCAACACCACTCTTCACCACACTATATCTACTTATCCGGGCGCCCTCGCGAGCGTATGATGCGCTGCCAGCCCAGCATGAGCCGAATCGCACCGTCCATAAGAATCAGTCCGACTTAGACTGCTCTTGCAGAAGGACCGGGCCAATCAGTATCCCCAACGAACCATAGGCTGGACCTGAGAAATCCTTCTTAACTAAGTATCAGAGAGGAATATCCGACAATCCGCCCTCCTCTGCACCCTCTGTGGCCCAACCTGCCCATCACCCACGATGCTACCCCACAACATACACCATGCATAACACGTCGACATCAGTATTACACATGCATAAGAATAATAAAAAACACTTTTAAGTAAAATAAAAATATAAAAGACAGTACTTATATAGAACTGAAATAATAATCTCATGAAAGAAACAGAAAAATAAGATATAAATAAACTTAATAATTAAATATAAGCATGTCGCGTGGAGTATGCCCAATGGTAGCCCCGCAGCACTTGAGATTCGACTCAGGAAGATACAGGGAGCTAAGGGTAGAGAACCTAGGCTGTCTAAGTGAGTTAAGAGGCCAGCGCTCTTGAGCTACGTGATGAACTTTGTCTGTGAATTACTCGCAATCACGTTCTCGGCACAAGAAGATTCTGAAGGAATAGCAACAGCATCCGAGCAGTCACCATGTGTATAGCTATCTGTACTATCTACACACAGCCCCTCCCTGTACCAAGGATACCGGTATTTAATGACTTCTGTGGTGTTCCCGTGAGTCTCACCCAGCAGACATAGAACAGTCCCACACCCAAAACTAAGCTACTATGCAGAAGAAGAATACCCTACTTATGGCGTGCACCCTGAAGAATCTAAAGCTCTCCTGCCTCTGGGAGAGGTAAATGTGCGCGTTCGTCGCATAGATTCTGCGACAAGACACTCATTTCACAACGCCCCAGGTACAAGACCCACCAGGAGCTAGCATTTAATGTCCAAACATTGACCCAAGCCCAACACAACCATGACCAGTGATTACCGAGTGGAGACCTGGGAATGTGAGATGTCCCACGGTGCGATACACAGATTCCAGGGTGCAATGGGCCCAATAGATTTACACGAGTTCGGCCACCCCAGACGAGCGTGGCTATGATCTATCCAGGATGCTTCCTTCCTCAGCGTCAGGCCCACCAGACTGCCCCACTGGGCTGTGGTGAGCTCTGGGGCTTGAACACCCCAAAAAAATATTTTTAAGTAATAACATGTAATTAATAGTATAAGTATATCCCTCTATGCCTGGATGCTTAATTGGACCAAAGAACACGAGTCTCCCATTCTCAGTGTTCCCAGCGCCCTGCTCCCATTATGCAACAGCACGCCACGGCCACTGAAGCTAGACACAAAGGGCCCGCGCTCCTCGGGTCTCTTTGTAACTCCCAATTCATCCACACTAAGAGATCCACAACTCACTCGTGCACTCCAACCGCCTCCAGTGCCTGAGTACTTAATACACACATGTGCTACCCGGCCAGAAGTGCCCACTTGCTTGGTACTAAGCCGACGGCTACCTCACCCCTCCCCAAAGACTTCCTCTCCCAGATCCCAGCCATGTAGCGCAGTAGCTGGAAGTGCGTCACTACCCCGCGCGAGAGATCCTCCTCCTCGAAACCGACTCATGTCCACCGTTGCTTTAATAAATCACTGATCGAGCCCATCTCCTCCAGCGGCCCCTTGCCATAATTCTTCTCTCTGCCTACCTTAGCTTAACTTACTATTTTCGTACAATCTTCTGATGGAGCCCAGGGCTTTTCCCGTGCTAGCCTCCACACGCAGCCCGTTGATCCTGGCATACCTATATCTCGTACACTCACACCTCCTCAGCGGCTCCTAGCAAGTCACTCCAAAGATCACAACCTCTGCCTCTGGCCTCTCGACTATGCCTGCCTGGTAGGCGATCTCTAACAGCGCTAGTCTCTGTCACAACTGCCTGCGCTTTTTACTATATCCTTGTTGTTCTTAATAATTATATTAGATAAGTGGTATCATAGGAGATGTACTGATCCATGCACTAGAATAGGCTTGTGTTCACTCCATGACGTGCAATGCCGTCACTGACGGTGAGATCAGCGCTCCCTGTCACATACGCCAGCGCGGCAGGTTCTTCGGACTCCCCCTTGGGCACTCGCGAAGTTCTCTCCTGGAATTGGACGTTACCGATTCTCGTGCTTTCTTCTCCTCAGCGCCATGTGTGTGTCGCTGCGGGACTTCGACCACCCGGTCCTCTGCAAAGAGCAGTTTCCCTTAGGCCCATTCCTCTCTGTCCCTGTTACTCTTTTTTCATTTTATGTACCATGTTATTTCATAGTTTCACTCCACTGTTCTGCTCTATAATGCCCTCCACGAGGTCGAAGGTCCGGTGTCTGTGATGATCCCCCTGGCTACACTAGAGGCGCGTATCCTAGCGATGATCCATGCAGTGCTGCTCTCGACCACTTGCACCTACCTGCGTGTTCATGTATTTCAAAGACTGCGTCCTCCCATCCTCCCACTGCGTCCTATCCTTCGCCACAGGGCTTGCTACCTTGAGGCTGTCATAGCTTCTCAAGAGAGAACCACCTTGATGCCCCGGCAGCATCAAAGCTGTGGAACTATGACCTGCAATAGGCATTTTAAAAGTGCTCTCGTATACCTCCACAAAGTAACTTGGACTGAAGTCAGTGGCACACCTATCTTTGTCATTGTATGCTCTGCTTATCCTCTAAAAGTGGCTCTCATTGCGTGCCGAGGAAGAAAAGAACATCCATGGAACACAGCTTTATTTCGTTCCTCCCTTGAGTAAAAACTGAGATACTAGATCCCTTTAGTGTCTTTTAGTGAGGGATCCAAAACTTCTCAATTCATAGTCCAAGCTCCCACATCAGTCTCAATCTCACTCACACACATCACACACTTATTACATCGACACAACACACACAACCACACGAAACTGGCTTCTCAGTTTTTTCCTCGTAAACCCATTCCCCTTTTATAGACCTTCAGTACTTGGGAATGCTAGTGAGAGAGTGGTTGGATCTTCTTGTGAATTCATTTAAAGGCCAGCTCTTTGATCTACATAATGTGGAAGCCTCCTTCCCGTCAGTGTGGGGCTTTAATAGGTGTGACTGTAACTTCAAGAAAAACACAAAAAAGAGTAGATGAATTTCAATACTTCGCTGGCGTTTCAATACTGATGCCCCTTAAGGTCAGCAACTGTGTCAGCATGCGCGCATACTAGGGGAACAATGAAAATTCTCGCTTATGGTGAACTGAGCACAGCCAGGGCCGAGCGTTGGCCCTTTCTGGAGCAATCTTCAACACGAGCCACAAAAAAAGCCTACCTCGTCCCGCACCGTCCACTTGAGCCTCCTACTGATCGGCGAGCGAATCGCATTGTGCATTTTAGAAGAGTGGACTTACCTAGGCCATAGTAGGTAGAAATGCCTGCTGCTACCTCCAGTGCCAATTGGCAACAGCAGGCACTAATATTCTCCGGTTATTCTCTTCAAGCAGATCAGCTCATTAGGTCTTTCTCGCCTTTTCTTTCGACTTGTTGCTATTTACATAATCGGGTACTTTTTTGCAGAGCCAGGGTAGCTGGTCTTTCAAGTTGACGCCTTGGGAAGTCTGAACCTGTCACTATTCTACTGTGGCCTACTCTACGACGTCATTAAATGTCCAGGAAAACGTTCCCAATGATACCTCGAATACTCGCTACGAAACCCGCAGACTGTGTCTCCCCCATTTGGCCTAAGAAATGCGCAAGAAATGTCAGACAGCCCAGGCCAGTCGCCTTGCTATGGATGCGACCACCCAAGGGCCTGTGCCACGCCTTCTCCCAAGCATGCAGGTACTAATTACCTTAACTGAATCGGGATCATCCATGCCTCTTGACCCCCGTGTTCCCCTACCCGACAGCTTCCGTCACCTTTGATCTCTCCCTACCATGCCTCTGGGCTAGTCTCACAGAGTTGGTTAGAGTGCAGAGTAACCCAGAATGCATCTGCTAAGGGTGCTGTTGCTAGACAGGCATCAGGTTGTCTTTGCGCGAGCCAGCGAGTAGGGGAAAGCTGAAATGTGTTTCCATAGGGAGCATGAAGAGGCCAGCGTGTGGGGAAGCACCAACAGACTGTGGGGCTACAATGATGAAACTTGTATTGCTTAGAGAAAGTGTCATTACCTCCACCAGATATTTATAAATATAAAATTAAAGANTTTTTTTTTTTTATTAATTTTATTTATTTTTGTATGTGTATGAATGTACTGTCTGCATGTAGGTTTGTGCACCCGTGTCATGCAATGCCGCAGAGGTCAGAAGAGGGTGTCGCATTCCCCTGGAACTGGAGTTAAAGACGGTTCTCAGCTGCCATGTGGGTGCTAAGGATCGAACCCGGGTCTTCTGCAAGAGCAGTCGGTACTCTTAACCACTAGGCCATCTCTCCAGCCCCAACATTTCTCTCTTAAGAGGAGGAAGTAGCCAGGCATGGTGGCACATGCCTTTAATCCCAGCACTCAGGAGGCAGAGGCAGGTGGATCTCTCTGAGTTCAAGGCCAGCCTGGTCTACAGAGTGAGTTCCAGGACAGCTGGGACTACAGGGAGACCCTGTCTCAAAACAAAAACAAAAACAGAAAAGGAGGAAGTGGTTAAGAAGAAAATCTCAGAGGGCTTGCTTTGTCACTGATGGATGACCTGTGTGACCTTATAAAGTTCACTCAACCTTTCTTTTTTTTTTTTTTGAGACAGGGTCTCCCTGTAGCCCCAGCTGTCCTGGAGCTCACTATGTAGACCAGGTTGGCCTTGAACTCACAGAGATCTGCCTGTCTCTGCCTTCCAAGTGCTGAGATGAAAGGTATGTGCCACCATGCCCGCTTTCACTCAACCTTTCTGAGCCTGCTCTCTGTTCCATAAAACAAGGATCAGCCGGGTGTGGTGGCATACACCTTTAATCCTAGCACTTGGGAGGCAGAGGCAGGCGGATCTCTGAGTTCAAGGCCAGCCTGGTCTACAGAGTGAGTTCCAGGATAGCTGGGGCTATAGGGAGACCCTGTCTCAAAAAGACCAAAAAAAATAATAATAAAATAAAAAAATAAAACAGGGATCTTGCTGAGCATGGTGTGATGGTGGATACCTTTGATCCCAGCACTTGGGAGGCAGAGGTAGGTAGATCTCTGTGAGTTCAAGGCCAGCCTGGTCTACATAGGGATTCCAGGACAGCTGGGGCTACAGGGAGACCTTGTCTCAAAAAGGCCCCCCAAAAACATCTTCAAGGGAATGACACTAGATAGACTAGTTAGTGGATGAACTCACACCAAAGGACTATCTGGAGATACACACTTGATAGGCTTTAACATATATGACAAAATGCATGAAATATGGTTGGGGGGGTTACATCTAAATACAATTAAGATATATTATATAGGGGCTGGAGAGATGGCCCAGTGGTTAAGAGTGCTGACTGCTCTTGCAGAGGACCCGGGGATTCGATCCCCAGCACCCACATGGTGGCTGAGAACCTTCTTTAACTCCAGTTCCAGGGGAATCCGATGCCCTCTTCTGACCTCTGTGGCACTGCATGACACGGGTGCACAAACCTACATGTAGACAGTACATTCATACACATATAAGAATAAAAAAAATTTTTAAGTAAAAAAAATTAAAAAGATGTATTATATAAAATGTATATTTCAATGAAAAAACAGAAAATAAGTAAATAAATAAATTAATTAATTAAATATAAGCCATGTGGTGGAGTATGCCCATGGTCTCAGCACTTGGGAGATGGACTCAGGAAGATCAGGAGTCTAAGGTGAACCTTGGCTGTATAGTGAGTTTGAGGCCAGCCTGAGCTACGTGAGAACTTGTCTTGAATTACTCCATTTCACTTTTCTCCACAGGACTTCTATGAGCATCTGGCAGTCACTGTGTCTTAGTTGTCTTCTACCTCCCCCTTGTACCAAGGAAGGATTTTCATCTGTTGTGTTCCCTGGGCCAGTCCCAAAATAGTACTCAGAACCTACTAGGGGCACATGAACTCTCTGCTGAATAAATGTCCGTCATAGACCCAAACACATGTTACACCCCCAGAAACCACCAAGCACATTTATTAAACATCTAAAAAACATCTATTACAGGACTGGAATTGAGATGTCCCAGGGGCTAATTCCAGTCTAGGGCTGTACCCATTCGGCACAGCAGGTGGCGATCTTGTGCTTTCTCACTCAGGCCCACTGCCCAGGCTGTGGTCAGCTCTGCTGGGCTGAAAAAAAAATTTTTTTTTAATTAATTAATTTATTTTCTTTTGGTCTTTTTGAGACAGAGTCTCCCTTTAGTCCCAGCTGGCCTGGAGCTCACTATGTAGACCAGGCTGGCCTTGAATTCACAGAGATCCACCTGCCTCTGCCTCCCGAGTGCTGAGATTAAAACCATGTGCTCCCATGCCTGGTACTAAAGACAGTTCTTAGCCGCCATGTGGGTGCTGGGAATCGAACCCGGGTCCTCTGCAAGACCAGTCAGTGCTTTTAATCACTGAGCCATCTCTCCAGCCCCCTGAAAATTTTTTAAATATTTATTTTATTATTATTTTTGGTCTTTTTGAGACAGGGTCTCCCTGTAGCCTCAGGTGACCTGGAACTATGTACACCAGGCTGGCCTTGAACTCCCAGAGATCCACCTGCCTCTGCCTCCACAGTGCTAGGATTAAAGGCATGTGTCACCATGCCTGGCTTTTATTTATAATTTTTTTTCTTTTTTTTTTATGTATATGAATGTACTGTCTGCATGTAGGTTTGTGCACCCATGACGTGCAATGCCGCGGAGATCAGAAGAGGGTGTCGGATCCCCCTGGGACTGGAGTTCTCCTGGAATTGGAGTTACAGACGGTTCTCAGCCGCCATGTGGGTGCTGGGGATCGAACCCGGATCCTCTGCAAGAGCAGTTTAGGCCATCTCTCCAGCCCTGTAATTTTTATTTTATGTATATGTATGTAAGTGCACTCATGTTCTGCAATGCCCTCAGAGGTCAGAAGACGGTGTGGATCCCCTGGAACTAGAGGGGATCAGGCTGATGGGACTAGGCAGTGCTGCCGCACACTGGACACTGGTTTGTATGCAAAGAGCGCTGCGCATCCTCGAAGGGTGCACAGCTGCAGCCAAAGAACCACCTTACCCCGCAGGATCAGCTTGGCTAACTGCAGGCTTTAAAAGTCCTCGGATCCTCCAAGAACTTTCTGGACTGGTCAGGGGCACACCATTTTCATTATGGCTTCCTTCCCAAATGCCTCTTCTCCCAGAATGAAACACCCCTGGAAAAGCTGTCACTAGTGTAACTGGATACTAGACCCAGTGCTTAGGGGGACAAAACTTTCCTTCATAGTCCAAGTCACACAGTCCACCCTTACACACACACACACACACACACACACACACACACACACACAAACTGGCTTCAGTGGTGACACGCACCTTTAAGCCCAGTACTTGGGAGGCAGAGGGAGGTGGATCTCTGTGAATTCAAGGCCAGCCTTGTCTACAAAGTGAGTTCCGGACAGGTGGGGCTACAGGGAGACTGTCTCAAAAAGACAAAAAAAATAATAATAATTGGCTTCATATGATGAATGTCAGCAAGTCAGCATGGGAACTGGGACTGAAATTCAAGTCTGTGCTGCCAGGGCCAGGCTCAGCATACAAAGCCACACCACCTCCCAGCCCACTAGCTCACTGATGGGAGCACCATTTCATTTTAAAATGCCTAGGCCATGTAAAAAGTGCCTGCGCTGCCAGAGCAAAGCACAATATTCCCACTCTCAGCAGTCAGCCATTAGGCCCCGCCTCCGGCCTGTTGCACTTACAAAGGGCGAGGTACTGGTTTTCAGTGAGCTGGAGCTGCCCTTACAGTTCACTGTGCTACTCAGAGGTCAAAATCCAGGAGTTCCTGATACCTGAAACCTCAGGATTTCCCAGGGCTTGATGCAAAGTCAGACAGCCCAGAGCAGGAGCGACACAGGCCTGCCACGCCACTCCCAAGCATGCAGGTCAATACCTTCTGATCGATCATCCAGCCCTGACCCTGTCTAGACAGCTCCCACCAGACCTCCCTCCAGCCTCTGGGCAGCCACAGGGGAGTGCAGAAACCCCAGAATGCACTGCGGTGCTGTTCAGACAGGCACAGGTTGTGTTCTGCGCCCGCTCCACAGTGGGGCTGATATGCTTAGGGGAGGCCAGCGTGTGGGGAACACACAACTGTGGTACATGAACTGTAGTAAATTATACCTCCACCAGATGATTTTATAAATATAAAAATGAGAGCTTATTATATTTTATTTATTGGATTTTTTTTTTTTTTTGTCGTTTCAAGACAGGGTCTCCCTGTAGCCCCATCTGTCCTGGATCTCACATGTAGACCAGGCTGGCCTTGAACTCACAGAGATCCACCTGCCTCTGCCTCCCGAGTGCTAGGATTAAAGGCATGCGCCACCACGCCCAGCTGATTTATTGGTTTTTTTGAGACAGGGTTTCCCTGTAGCCCCAGCTGGCCTAGAACTCACTATGTAGACCAGGCTGGCCTTGGACTCACAGAGATCCTTCTGGCCTGCCTCCAAAATGCTGGGATTAAAGGTACGTAAGGAAGATTTTTTGATCAAATGTGTGGCATACACCTATAACCCCACCTACTCACAAGGATAAGGCAGGGGCTGGGAAGTTAGGAGCACCGGCTGCTCTTTGCCAAGGCCCTGGATTCAGTTCCCAGCTCCCAGCACCCACATGGTGGCTCACAACCATCCAGAATGCCAGTTCCAAGGGAATCTGATGCCCTCTTCTGGCCCCCAAAGGCATTGCACAGATATACTTACATGCATACAGGCAAAATATTCACACACATAAAAATAAACTGGGATTTCAGGTTTGGCCACCACACCCAGCATAGACTTTGGGAGGGCTTTTTGTTTGGTTGGTTTTTATTTGCTTATTTTTGAGACAGGTTCTGTAGCTCTGGCTGGCCTCCAATTCACTGTTTATATATATATATTTTTTTTTTAATTTTTATTTAGTTTTTATGTGTACAAATGTACTACTGTCTGCGTGTAGGTTTGTGCACCCAGGTCGTGCAATGCTGCGGAGGTCAGAAGAGGGCATCGGATTCCCCTGGAACTGGAGTTCTCCTGGAATTGGAGTTACAGACAGTTCTCAGCCACTCAGCTGCTATGTGGGTGCTGAGGATCGACCCCAGGTCCTCTGCAAGAGCAGTCAGCACTCTTAACTGCTAGCCCATCTCTCCAGCCCCCAACTCACTATGTTTTAAGGGACTAAATAAGCAAAGAGGATCACTAAGGATAATGAAGACGGCATACTTTCATCTTTTTGTCTGAGACAAAGTGCTGGGGGCTCCCCCTCTAGCCAGCAGAATTCTCTTTCCAAAATTAGGGGAGGAGATCCCCCCCTAAAAGGCTCGAAAGCATAGTCAGCCTCCCTTCCCCAGGGCCAGATTTCTGTTTCCTGCTCCCTTTTCTGTGTGAATGCATGGATATATGTGAATCTTCATTTTTCAATAAGAAGTTTGTCTGCTTGAGGCTGGAGAGGTGGCTTAGCAGTTAAGAGCACCAGCTGCTCTTGTCGAGGACTCAGGTTTGATTCCCAGCACCCACATGGTGGCTAACAACCATTTGTAACTCCAGTTCCAGGGGATCCAACACCCTCTTCTGACTTCCTCCAGCACTGCATGACAGGCGTGCACTCATACACATAAAATAAAATAAATACAAAATTTATGTTTGTCTGCTTGTTACTCTTTGCTAGTTTGAGGGTTTTGTTTTGTTTTTTGTTTTCCTGTCTCATGGTTCTTTAGTTGGCTGAGAAAAACAAACCCAACAATAACCCTGGGCTGCAGCTGATAACTGCTTCCCTGACAATGTAGTTGAGAAGATCTTGAACTTTATTCCGGCTGGCTTCCACCTCTCAAGTACTAGGATCACAGGTGTATACCACCATGCCTGGTTTATGTGGTGCTGTGGACTGAACACAGGGCTTCCTGTATATTAGACAAGAACTCTACCAACTGAGCTTTATCCCTAGCCCCAAATTTTAATAATAAAAAAATTAAATTATCAACAAAGCGAACAACCTTCATGTCCAATGTTGGGGACAGTGGTGGTTCACTCTCTCCTTCATGGGTTTACAACAGGGAAAGATGACAACCACTAGGCTATTCTAACATGAGCCAGTACTGATGATGCAGTACATAAGGTCCAGGCCAAGCCCAAAGCCAGCAGCTACACAAACATTATAGTGACCCCACCCTGATCCTGACACACTTGGGAGAGGCAACAGTGGAAAAGACTCAGAACTGTCCAGGCTCTCTGAATGGAGAGCCTAGGATTTAATGTGTAAAGCTGGAGTCTCCTCCCTGGTTGGCCTGGAACCCACTATGTGGACTGTGGACCAGGCTGGCCTCAAACAAGGATCTGCCTCTGTGTCTCCTAAATGCTAGGTACCATACACCCGAAGCCAACAAAGTTTATTATCATTTGACCAACCTAGTTCTCTGTAGGGAAGAACCTCCCCCCAGAGAAAGCAGCTGGCTGACCAGCCTCGGCTCCACAGACTGACTGCAACAGAGAGCTCACTCCCTCCCCCAAACAAGCACAGCTCTGGAGCCAGCCAGGTGGAAACAGGAATCACTGTACTGTGCCATTCATCCTTCCTCTGGGTTGTCCCTAGAGCCAGCCACAGAGGGTCTGAGAAACACTTGTGGGACCTTGGGCAGGTAAGATGGACAGCTCTGGGCAGAGCCACAGTTTTGAGTTGTAGTTTTGGGGGGGGTTGTTTTGTTTTGTTTTGGGTCTTTTTGAGACGGGGTCTCCCTATAGCCCCAGCTGTCCTGGAACTCACTATGTAGACCAGGCTGGCCTTGAACTCAGAGATCCACCTGCCTCTGCCTCCAGAGTGCTGGGATTAAAGGAGTGCACCATGATGCCCAGCCTTGAGTTGTGTTTAAAATAAACTGGCCCTTCACTTCTTCTGAAAGACTTTCAATTCTGAAAGAATTTGAAAGAATTTGAACTCCGATACACACCCATGTTTTCAGCAGCTGTTATTCATAGTTAGCTGGGAGGTGGAACAAGCCTGAGGTCCAGATGGGTGAACAGATAAAGCAAAATGTGGTCTAGACATACAGTGGGATGTTGACATGACTTGGAAGGAGGAAGAATTAGGCATGGCACTGCACACACCTATAATCCCAGCAATTGGAAAGGCAGAGACAGCTCAGGACCAGCCTAGGCTCCCCAATTAGGTGTGCCACAGAAAATAAATTCTCAGGGGCTGGAGAGATGGCTCAGAGGTTGAGAGCTCCCTCTTGCGGAGGACCCAGGTTTGGTTCCCGGCACCCACATGGTGGCTAAGAACCATCTTTAACTCCAGTTCCAGGGGAATGGGGGAATCCAACGCCCTCTTCTGACCTCCGTGGCATTGCACAACACGGGTGCACTGACCTACATGCAGACAGTACACTCATACACATAAAAAATAATAAATAAATAAATAAACTTAAAAAAATAAATTCTCATACATGCTACAACCTCCATGAACTCCGGGACCATGTTGCTGAATCAAAAATCCAGGCCCTAAATAACACACAATGTATGTGGAACCCAGAGTAGCTGAATTCATAGAGAGAAAAGGTGAGCTGGTGCAGTGCCGGGCGCTGCAGAGTCACCACGTGATACAATCTCAGTCTGTGGAGCTGAGGTGAAGACGGTGCTGCCCATGGCTGCATCTCACTGTGGATGCACCTGATGCCTCGGAACTGTAATAAAACTGGCCAAAAGAAAACCAGTGGAGGCCCTGCAGTGCGGTACTTGGGAAGCAGAGGGAGGAGAATCCCTGGAGCCTATGAGCCAGAGGCTAACCTGGATCACATATTGAATCTTGGCTCAAAAGAAAGGATACGTAAAATGGCACATTTTCTATTACATATATTTTTACCACGATATGAAAAGGAAAGCCAGGCATGGTGATGCAAGCCTTTAATCCCAGTGCATGGGAGGCAGAGGCAGGAGTCCAGCCTGATCTATGTAGCAAGTTCCAGGATGATGGAATACATACCAACTTGCACAAAGCCCTGGGTTTAGGCCTAGTGTTGGTGCACACCTTTGATTCCAGCACTCAGGAGACAGAGGCAGGCGGATCTTTGTGAGTTCAAGGCCAGCCTGGTCTACAGAATGAGTTCCAGGTCAGCTGGGACTACAGGGAGACCCTGTCTCAGAAAGACCAAAAAAAAAAAAAAAGAAAATCAGGAGTTCAAGATCCTCCTCAGCTACGTAGTGGGACAGTTCAAGAGCAGTCTGAGCCATGCAGTGAGACCTTGTCTCAAAAACCAGGAAAGAAGGGGCTGGAGAGAAGGCCCGGTGGTTAAGAGCACTGGCTGCCTTGCAGAGGACCAGGGTTCAGTACCCAGCACCCATATAGGGCCTGACAACCATCTGTAGCTCCAGTTCCAGGGGATTCAATGACCTCTTCTGGCTTCCATGGGCACAGGTGCACTTACATATATGCAGTCATTACACTCACTCACACACACATACAAACACACACACACACACACACACGCACACACGCACATCATCATCATCAAGTGCTTTTTTTTTAATAGGAAAGAAAAAGAACCCCCCCCAATAAAAAGAGGGGAGAAGAGGAAGAGGAAGAAGCTGACCAGGAAGTCAAGACAGCAACAACAGCTACAAAAACCAGTCTTTTCTGGATGTCTAGGGTGTGGGAGTGGGACAGAGGTGCCGGCCACTGTCTTGGAACACGACGGCACTGCGAAGAGTGACAGCAGACTCACGTGGCCACAGCAGGGTTCCCAGAATGGGGTGCAGATGGCGGGGGTGGGTGGGGGGGTGGGATCCCAAGAGCAGAGGGGAGGAGTGGGGGCTGTTTTCAGACACCAAGGAGAGGAATCCCCACACAAGACAAAATGACAGTTATCAGCGAGTGCCTGAGCTCACGACATTCTTGTGACCATGCGTGGGGCTGGGTCCTTTGACTGTGGATGGTCTACAAAGATAAATGATGGGATCCTTGCAGACTAAAACAAAGAGCAAATATTAAAATGGTAGATGTGTTATATTACATTATATTATACATATTTCATCACTATTTAAAAGGAAAAAAAAAAAAAAAAGCCCTGGCCAGCAAGAACACACAATGTAGCATCCGGGGACCATAGTTCCGCTGTGGTGCCACCCCGTGCCCAGCCACAGCCCAGGCACAGAGAGGCTGGCAGTCAAAACCACTCAAACCACTGGAAATACCTGCCCCTCCCCCTCTCCCTGCCACCTGGAAGGTGCAAACTCCTTCCAGCTGCCACCTAAGGAAGGCTCTCCTCTGCTCCTGGACTCAGTATTCTCATCTCTGAAATGGGCTCCTGGATAGGACAGTAACTTGGCTCTGCATCTGGGTCTCACAGGGTCCCATGTCCCCACCTCTTCATTTGTGGTCCTCAGCAGTCCACCACTCTGGGTGTTTATGACTTGGCCACAACATGCCAGCCGAATGGGAAATATGTGCACATGCTCCTCGAGGGACCGTTTAACCCCTAAACAGGGGTGGGGCAGGTCCCCTTATTCCTTTCACTCTATCTATGGACAAGGAGAGGGGCTTGCACTGCCCACAGTGGGCAGACAGGGAAAGGACGAACCAGGATTTGAGCCCCAGCCTTGCACAATCCATCACATGTGCATTCGGCCCTACCTAAACATTTGATGACCATCTAGGGTCTATGTGCCACCAACCTGGTGACCCCCCATCCGTTGTGAACCCAGCTTATTGCCCCATCTCAGACAAAACTCACCTCTGCGCATTGCAAAGGCCAGGAAGCAGTGGACAGCTGGGTCACAGCCAGAAGAGTCTAAAAATGTCCCACCAACGCAGGTACACCAAACATACTTCCTGAACGTGCTTGGGGCCTTCCCATCAGAACTTCTCCTGGGGAATGGGGAGATGGCTTGGTGGTTAAGAGTGCTCGCTGTACAGAGAGTGTGATGGCTCATGCCTTTAATCCCAGCACTAGGGAGGCAGAGGCAGGTAGATCTCTGTGAGACTGAGGCCAGCCTAATCTACATAGTGAGTTCCAGGTGGGCTATGTTTCAGGAGATACTGTCAAAAAAAAAAAAAGAGTGCTTGGTATGTAATTGTGAGGATGGGTTCAGATCCAAGCACCCATGTAGTAAGTCAGGGGTCCCACATGAACCTATAATCCAAGCTCCAGGGGAGGGTGGAGAGAGCAGGATCCCTGGAGCTTGCTGGTTTCCAGGGAACCTAAGGTTCAGGGAGAGACTCTGCCCCAAGGAACAGGTGGAGAGTGACAGAGTAGGTGACAGAAGGCACCTATCTTGAGGCGCACACAGGTGGATGCACACATACAAATAAATCTTTAAAAAATAACTTCACTCCCATGGTTAACTCTTCAGGGACACAGGATGCTGCTGGCATTGAGGAGTGTCCCACTGCATCACCTAATTCTGTTTCTGTGGGGCAATTACGCCTCATCATCTGTGAAGCGGGAATATGTTCTACATGTATTATAAAAAGATAATATATACACATAATCTTTTTTTTGGTATTTTTGAGACAGGGTCTCCCTTTAGTCCCAGCTGGCCTCTGCCTCCCAAGTGCTAGGATTAAAGGCCTGAGCCACCATGCCCAGCTATATTCATTATTTTTTTAATTTTTTATATTTATTTATTTATTTATTTATTTATTTATTTATTTATTTATATGAATGTACTGTCTGCATGCAGGTTTGTGCACCCAGGTCGTGCAATGCCGCAGAGGTCAGAAGAGGGTGTCGGATTCCCCTGGAACTGGAGTTCTCCTGGAATTGGAGTTACAGACAGTTCTCAGCCGCCATGTGGGTGCTGGGGATCGAACCCAGGTCCTCTACAAGAGCAGTTGGCGCTCTCAACCACTAGGCCATCCCTCCAGCCCCAATTCATTATTTTTTAAGGCAGTTCCCAGACCTAGAATTTGATATATCACTGAGGATGACCTTGAATTTCTGAGCCTCTTGTCTCCATCTCCCAAGTGCTGGGATTACAGGTATGCACCCTCGTGCTGAGATTATGTAGTACTAGGGATTGAACCCAGGGCTTTGTGCATGCTACACAAGCACTCTACTAACTGACCTACATAATACTAGCTACTTCAGCTGGGCATGGTGGCGCCCGCCTTTAATCCTAGCACTCAGGAGGTAGAGGTAGGCGGATCTCTGTGAGTTCAAGGCCAGCCTGGTCTACAGAGTGAGCTCCAGGACAGCTAGTACTAAAAGGGAGACCCTGCCTCAAAAATACAAAAAAAAAAAAAATACTAGTCACTTCATGGGGGTCTTTGTGAATATGAAATGTAAGGACACATACACAGAGAATGATGGTTAATGCTGATTGTCAACTTGGTATGTCTAGAATCAACTAGGTCACAGCTCTGGGTATGAGGACGTGACTAGACAGGTTCATTTAGGTGGGAAGGCCCACTGTAAGTGTGGATGACACCATGCCATGGCATGTGGACTGAATAAAAATGAGAGAGAGATGAGGGCTGGAGGGATGGGTCAGTGGTTAGTTACAGGGCACCCAGGTTCAGTTCCCAGCACCTACATGGTTGCTAACAACCATCTGTGACTCCAGTTCCAGGGAACCCACGCCCCCTCCTAGTCTCCAGGGGCTCGCATAACATGGGTGCACTTACATGCAGACAAAATACTCATACACATAAAATAAAAATAAATAAATAAATAATTTTTTTTTGTCTTTTGGAGACAGGGTCTCCCTGTAGCCCCAGCTGTCCTGGAAATTGCTCTGTAGACCAGGCTGGCCTTGAACTCACAAAGATCTGCCTGCCTCTGCCTCCAGAGTGCTAGGATTAAAGGCGTGCATCCCTACGCCCAGCTAATAAATAAAATTAAAAAAAAAAAGAAAGAAAGCTGAGAGCGAGCTCCAGGGCAGCTGGTACTAAAAGGGAAACCCTGCTTCAAAAATACCAAAAAAAAGCAAGCTGAGCAGCAGCAGGGATCTCTGTTGCCCCCTGCACTGTGAGCAGCTGCCTCGAGGCCCTGCTGCTATTCCTTCCCACCATGACTGTGGATGCAGTGTGAGCAGCTGCCTCGAGGCCCTGCTGCTATTCCTTCCCACCATGATGGACTGGACTCTCAGACTGAGCCACAATAAACCCTTCATTCCTTCCTTAAGTCAATTGTGTTGGGTATTTTTGTTTCATCAAGGAAAGCAAATATTTATAGACAGATAGATATTCCTGCAATGCTGGGCCAGTGCCAGCCACGAGACACCTCCATTCCTGGGTGCTGGCTTACAGAAAGGGCACAGTCAAAGTGCCATTGTGGGTACAGTCACCTGTAAAACGGGATGATGGCCTTGGGGAAGACAGCACCAGGGATGGTCTTGGCAGAGGATCGTAGGGTACCAAAGACAGCCTCCAGTTCTCCTCTAGGCCAGCCCTGTCTCTAAGCAACCAGGACGTGGGGGAAGGAGAGAAGGCAGAAGCCCAAACCAAGAGTCAGATTTAAATTTTTCTTTTAGACAGGGTCTCATATGTCCCAGGCTTGTTTCAAACTCACTATGCAGCCATAGCTGACCTTGAACTGCTCTTTGGCCTCCACATTCCAAGTGCTGGGATTATAGCCATGTGTCGCTGTGTCGCCTGACTGCAATTCCCCCATGCTTTCACTGTGCAACCCTAGGCGAGCCAGCTAACCCTGGTAAACTGAGGGTCTGAGCAAGCCTGTCTGGCCTCTGCTTTGTAGATGGTGGGCTGGGTGACTCAGAGCAGTGCTTGGATCTGTTCTTTCCAGATGGAATTCTCCACCTACATTTGCTTCCTGCAGGGTAACAGCTCCCACAAAGCCCACTCACTGTACATAGGAGCTGAGTGGCCTGGCACTTTCCTCTATCTCTTCATCTTCCCAGCAGCATCCTTAGGGAGACCCTGCTGTGGCCCTCCGCTCACAGATGACCAAGGCATGGGGATTGGCAAGTCTACCCTCACCAGCCCTGCCCCCACAGTAGGGCATGGGTAACCAGGCAGACCAGAAGGGAGCAAGCCCTTCCTGTGCGGGGAAGAGGTTCAGGCACCAGCAAGTTAATGCTCACTGGCTTAGCCAAGGGTATGTGTACACACACACAGACCCCCCCATACACACAGAGATAGAGAGAGAGAGAGAGAGAGAGAGAGAGAGAGAGAGAGAGAGAGAGAGAGAGAGAGAGAGAGAGAGAGAGAGGACAAGAGCTGTGTCCAGGGACCCACTACGCCACCTCCCCAGGCTGAGCTCATGCTCAGAAAACGGCTACAAAGAAACCTCTAGATCCCCAGCTCTAGCCTGGGCTCCCCCTCCTAACTCGTAACACAAATCAGGGACAAAGGAAAGCGAGTCCTGAGCCTTCCTTCGGCAGTCACGGGAGCCCCTCTCCGCCCCTCTTTGTGTGGGACCAGAAAGGGAGGGAGCTGTCTGAATGAATCTCAGATTCAATGAGGGAAAAAAAGGAGAGGGGGCTGGGAAAGAAGGGGCCTCCCTGGCGGGTATGGCTGGAGCCCTTCCCTTATGCTGGCTGTGGCCCCAAAACAGTGCCAGCCTCTCCCCAGGTCCCCAACACAGACGACCAGACAGGCACACACAACCTCCCTCGATCCCTGGATCTTCCCTGGACCCAAAGTTTGGCTCAGGTGGTCACTGACAACCAACGACCAACCTCGCTCAAAGGCGAGGAGATGGGGGGCGGTCGTCCCCTCCACTCCCCACCCCTAACCTCATCCCAGCTCGGGCCGGAGAGGAAGGGTCTGGTACTTGGTCGGGGGAGTGCCCAAGAGTGGGCCAGCCAGACTGCGCGCGGAGTAGACAGGATGCAGACAGACCCGGAGACGGTGGCCAGACGGACGGACAGACGCCGAACCCAGAAACACGGCCCGGACCACCACAAAAGAGTAGACTGCGCCAGGCGACGGGGACAGACAGACTGACGGACGCACTGCCAGTGACAGAAGGGCACCGGGCACAGAGAGCCCGGGACCCCGCAGGCCACACAAAGAGTCCGGGCACCGGGAGGGAAGGCGACGCGCAGCTCCAAGTTGCGCGCCGGGCTGCGGGGTCGCGGGGCGCCCGGCTCCTGCGCCCGCCTGCGGCCTGGGTGGCCCGGTTCCCCGCAGTGCCGCTGCCCAGGCAGCCCGGCCCAGCCCGGCCCGGAGCCCCACCCTGCCCCGCGTCACCCGAGTGGCCACAGCAGCCGTCCGGAGCGGGCTGTGCCGGGCGCACGGTGAGAAAGGGGGCCAGGAGACGGGGTCCTGCCGCACAAAGATAAGTTTGGAGAAAGGAAAAGGAAGAAAGTCTTTGGAGGAAGAAGAGTGAGAAAAGTGCGCTGGGCCGCGGGAGGGAAGGACGGGGCTCGGGGCTGGCACTCACGCAGCTCAGCAGGGAGCAGGCGCCCAGGCAGGCCCCCATGGCGGCGCGGGACGCCGACCTCCTATCCCGGATCCCGTCCGGCTCCCAGTGCCGGGCGTGGCCTCACCCGGAGCCCGGCCCCGCCCCGGCCCCGCCCCACCTGCCGAAGCGGCTCGACACTTTCCGGAAACGCTCGGGGCTTCCTGTGACTCACCTGGGACAGGTGCGTGGGGCGGGATCTTACGGAAAGAGGTTGAGGCTGGAAGACTCTGGAGACTACCTAGCCAACTTTGACCTAGGTTTGTACCCTGAACCAATGCGAGAATTTGGAAACAGAGACGGATCTGAACTTGAGGCCAGGCCATTGTGTTACCGACATCAGGCCACTGTCACCCCGATGGGCAGAATCTAAGAGGTGGTCATCGCTGACCCCTTGGCCCTTGTCACAGAGCCTCTGCTTAATTTACGAATATTAAGTGGATGAAGAAACGTGGAGGGTGGAGAGTGGTGGCGTAGCTCAGTTGGTAAAGTGCTTACCTAGCACGCATGAAGCCGGGCAGGTTTTCCCCAGCACCATGCTCACGCAGCCCCCTGAAATTCAAGGTTACCCTTAGCTAGTTCTAAGCCAGTCTGTGATACATGAGACCCTGAAGAAGGAAGGTGGTCGCTTCGATTCTCTAAGCCTGGCTCAGTTTCCCTAGCTGTGAAGTAAAGGCGTTTACCTGGAGGGGTGGGGGCCTGTTAGGACACATAGGACATGCTTAATGAATAGAAGCCCTCGTCACCCCCATATTCCTTCCAACTGTCTCCTCTATATCCACCTGTTCTTCAAATTCTACTGATTCAGAGCAGCCTTGCTGGGCCATCCATCCCACGGCCACCCCCTGGTCAGCACTCCTCACTCCCTAAGGAGATGCAAACACTTCCTCCCAGCTAAGGAGGTCACTAGGAGGGAGGACAGTCCTGACAGATCACCCCCCAGGGGCAGACATGAGACCCAGCATCAGGGGTCTATAATTACTATAGCTCTTCTGAGCCCTCTCCTCCACCAATTCTATGTTAGGGAAGGAAGTCCATGTGCTTCCGCTGGCCCCAGGGGCCAAAGATCCTGCCCAGCTACTTCCTGGGTGATTCATAGAGCATCAAGCGGAGCCAGTAATTGTGCCAGGCTGTTCTGCAATCACCCTGCACTTTCCCTCCTCCGTACAGCAGCCCACTTGGCGGCTTCCTCTGGAAGGGCCTTCTCCTTATCCTCCTATGGCAACTTCAAGGCCTTGCTCCAGAACAGTGGTTGCCAGTCCATGACCTGGCCCTGCTACAAATGAATCTCCTCTCACTTCCCAGAACCTTGTGGCCTCATGAACCACTGGTCTTATCATGGAGCTCAAGCAAGTGCCAGAGTCTTGTGGCACCATTCAAGCCCACACCTGTCCTGAGAAGCAGATTAATTCCTTGCCTTGGTTTATAGATAAGGAAACTGAGGCTCAAAGAATCAATGCAACATGCTATGGGTAAGTTAGCATTAGCCAAGCACTGAATGGGGTTACAGAAATTGTTAGTGCTGGCTCAAGTCCACACAGCTCAGAGAGAGCAGAGCTGGGAGGTCACCCAGTGTGGCCTTGATCTTGGACCCCAAGGCCTGTCCTTGACGGTGTACACCTGTCTTGGAAAATGGAGGTGGTAGACTATGGGCTTCTCCCTACAACAATTCTTCAGTCCTCCCCTAATCCTCAGTCCTTCCTTAGTCTTCAATCTTCCCAGGAGTCTTCATCCTTAAGGAGACCGCTTCCCAACCCCCAACCCCCATTCACCTCTGGCTGCTCCTTCTCCTGCTGTGAGCACAGCACAGGTTACATGGCCAGGTCGGATACTTGCTGAATGAATGTATGTATGAGCTCTAACTACAAACCCAGTTTCCTCATTCTGTTGTGACTGACACCACCACCCAACAACCCCAACTTCCACACAGAACTGTCCCTTAAGCCTGAGGTGCCACCTCACAGTCCAAGTTTGCCTGTCCTAGAGTCAGCTTCCTTTGACACAGATGCTCCTTTAGCCCAATCCTCCACTAACAGCACCTCCCTTTCCAAGACCTGACACAGTAGAAAGCACCTGAGACACGGAGGGGCGACACCTGGGAGCTTATTCTGCCCCAGCCTCCCAGTGCCCAGTGCCATCTTGGGGATACGTCACCTCTTCTACCTTCACCCCTTCCCTGAAGTAGAGCTGTTTATATTGCTTCACTCCACAAGCAGGTATGAGCATCAAAAAACAGTCTAAAAAAAGTAGCTGTTGGGGCTGGAGAGATAGCCTAGTGGTTAAGAGCGCTGACCGCTCTTACAGAGGACCCGGGTTCGATCTCCAGCACCCACATGGTGGCTAAGAACCGTCTGTAACTCCAATTCCAGGAGAACTCCAGTTCCAGGGGAATCCGACGCCCTCTTCTGACCTCCGCAGCATTGCACGACACGGGTGCACAAACCTACATGCAGACGGTACACTCATACACATACAAAAAAAAAAGTAGCTGTTGTCTGAGAAGACACTTAGTGTGACTGCAGTATAGACAGAGTCCCTAGGTTTTAGGCAAGAAAATTCCACAAGAAGGGCACTGTGGTGCTCTGGGCCTCGCTTCACCCCGGCCTGAGACCAAGGCCTGCTGGGCTTTTACATCTGGGTCACCACCCTGCAGGGAGGGACAGGCCACCATATACAGGACTCACTGTATAGTCTGGTCCAGGTTCCCCATCTTCTTTCAGCCTCACGCTTCTCATCTGTAAAATGGAAATGATCATTTTGCTCTGGTTAGCTAAGGGCTGTAGAGGACAGGATAAGAGGAAGTAAATAGAAAAGCTTCATTGCTTGGTAACCTGGTCAGCCCATCCACCTTCCTCTCAGTCTGGAACCTCCTGGATGGGGCCAGAGTAACTCTTCCTCTCTCATCTCTAAAGACAAGATCACAGTCAGCAGCTGTGTGACCACAGGCAGTCAGCCAACCTCTGTGAGCCTCCCTGGAGTACTGGGGTTACAAAAATCAGCTCTCCCATTCAAACGCATAGGAATTGCACTGGACATGGTGGCGCATGCCTTTAATCCTAGCAATCCAGGAGGCAGAGGCAGAGGCAGAGGCAGGTGGATGTCTATGAATTCCAGACCAGCCTGGTCTACATAGTGAGTTCCAGGATACCGAGGGCAATAAGGAGACCCTGACTCAAAAAAGAAAAACCAAAAGAAAAGAAAAGAAAAGAAAAGAAAAGAAAAGAAAAGAAAAGAAAAGAAAAGAAAAGAAAAGAAAAACTATAGGACCCATATGTGTTGAGATGCAAGTGTCATTTGGTCCATCTCCCAGTGCATGTTATCACCCAGTACAGACAGATTCTCAACTCCCCAGTCTCCAAAGGAAGCAAGCTCTGGCTCCACAAGCCACAAGGGTTCTGTGATCTGATCTCAATAAGCCTCACTTTTCAAATCCGAAATATACAAGCGTAACCCTCCCCAAGCCCTCAGCCCCTCCAGCCTCCCACTGTCCAGTAGAGCTCCAATCCCTCTCACCATCCGCCCATCCATAAGGACTCAGACTTGCTCCTGCTTTTAGCCTCCTGTCCCCTGGGCCTTGATCTCTCTACTGGCTCCTACTTCCTTCTTCTGAGCCATTTACAAGGCAGAGCTGAGGCCATCCCTTATGAATATGCATGTAGGATAATGAGAGCTTGAGGTGGGGGAGCCCCTGGCAAGAGGCATAATCACCACCCACCCTGCCCTTGCCATTCAAACCCCCAGCCAGGACTGTCTATCCTTTCTAAAAGTGCATGGGAGTCAAAGCAGCAATCTTAGCATCCAAAGACCACACCTAAGTGCTTATGGGTGCTGACGCTCTGTTAAGCATCTCCTAGATTCACTTAAAGTGGAACCTGCTTTCCCTTCTCTCAGGAGACCCATTCTCTTAGCACATGACCCACGAGGGATGTGCCCAGTGATTGTGAGCAGAGCCAGGGACAGGCCTGAGCTTCCTCCAGAGGACGAAACATCAGATGGGTCTCCCTTTAGTCCCAGCTGGCCTGGAACTCACTATGTAGACCAGATGGGCCTTGAACTCTTGGAGATTGACCTGCCTCTGCCTCCTCAATGCTGGGATTAAAGACATGCACCACCACCCCTGGCTCAGAGCTGGGGTTTTAACCCCTGCTGTCAGATGTCCATTTGAGAGCACTGAGCACATGTTCGTGGGGCCACATCGGGACCTCTCATGCCAGCAGATGAGACTCAGAGGCTTAGGTGACTGAGGCCTTCCAGAAAGACTCAGATTCTGCTGAACATGCTGGCTCGTGTCTGCAATCCCAGCACTTGGGAGGCCAAGACAGGAGGATTGTCATGAATTTGAAGTGAGTCCTCACCTCAGAGTTCCAAGACAGCCTGAGCTATAGAGTGAGACCCTGTCTCAACAAAACAAAGCAAAACAAAACAGAAGGAAAAAAAGAAGAAAGAAAGAAGGAAGGAAGGAAGGAAGGAAGGAAGGAAGGAAGGAAGGAAGGAAGGCTGGAGAGATGGCTCAGTGGTTAAGAGCGCGAATGCTCTTGCAGAGGACCCGGGTTCAATTCCCAACACCCACATGGCGGGTAAGAACTGTCTTTGACTCCAGTTCCAGGGGAATCCGATGCCCTCTTCTGATCTCTGCGGCATTGCATGACACCAACCTACATGCAGACAGTACACTCATACACATAAAAAATAATAAATAAAAAAATTTTTAAAAAGAAAGAAAAAGAAAGAAAGAAAGAAAGAAAGAAAGAAAGAAAGAAAGAAAGAAAGAAAGACCCAGAACTGGAAAGAGACTCCATCTGGACAGTGTAGAGACAGAAGACAGGTATGTGAGTAAAGTGTATGTGTGCATGTGTGCCAGTGTGCACATGTGATGTCATGTACATGAATGTAAGTGCAGATGCCCTAAGCTGTGCCACCCTGGAGGCCTTTTTCAAGCAGCAGTTACAGAGGGGTAGGCTGTGGGTGCTGGGGACACAGTAGCATGCGTGCTAACAGTCCCTGTCAGCAGGGAGAGGACAGTGTGCTGGGCTTGGTTCCAGTCTCCATGATCAAAGGTGTAGTGGTTGGACCAGTGTGTGGTGTTTGCTATAAAGATGTGGGGGTGAGGGGCTGGAGAGATGACTCGGTGGTTAAGAGCACTGACTACTCTTGCAGAGACCAGGGTTCGATTCCCAGCACCACATGGTGGCTAAGAACTATCTATAAGCCGGGTGTGGTGGTGCATGCTTTTTTTATTTATTATTTTTTTTATGTGTATGAGTGTACTGTCTGCATGTAGGTTTGTGCACCGTGCTGTGCAATGCCTCAGAGGTCAGAAGAGGGCATCGGATTCCCCTGGAACTGGAGTCAAAGATGGTTCTTAGCTGCCATGTGGGTGCTGATAATCGAACCCTGGTCCTCTGCAAGAGCAGTCGGTGCTCTTAACCACTGAGCCATCTCTCCAGCACCAGTGGTGGTGCACGCCTTTAATCCCAGCACTCAGGAGGCAGAGGCAGGAGGATCTCTCTCTGAGTTCAAGGCCAGCCTGGCCTACATAGTGAGTTCCAGGCCAGCTGGGGCTACAGGAAGACCCTGTCTCGAGCACACACACACACACACACACACACACACACACACACACACAAAAGTATGTGGTTGTGTGTATGGAGAGTGTGTAAATCTGGAATATAAATAAATCATGTATGAATCTACATGTAGATTTTACATGTAGGTATGTGGGTGTCAGCATGTGCATGCATGTAACAGTGTGAGAGAAAAGAACAGGAAAAAAATAATGTAGCCCAGCCTTTGCATTCATTACATAGATAGAGAGATGGAAGAGGGGAGGGACCAGCAGAGGGTGGGTAGATGTAGCGATAGAGAAGGGTGCAGGGGTGGATATTGTATTTGATAAAGCAAATATTACACAGTGCTTTATCTAGGCTCCAGCTGTTGAGTGTCTGGGTATTTTTCTTTTCTTTCCTTTTTGGGGGGCACTAGTTTTTTATTTATATTATTTTATTTATTTTTTATTTTATTATTTTTCTTTTTTTAAAGAACCTTTTTTAAATTTTATTTATTTTTTATGTGTATGAATGTACTGCCTGCATATAGGTTTGTGCACCCGTGTCGTGCAATGCCGTGGAGATCAGAAGAGGGCGTCAGATTCCCCTGGAACTGGAGTTAAGGATGGTTCTCAGCCGTGATGTGGGTACTGGGGATTGAACCCGGGTCCTCTGCAAGAGCAGTCAGCGCTCTTAACTGCTAGGCCATCTCTCCAGCCCCTATTTTTTTCTTTTTTAGACACAGTCTCCCTGTAGCCCCAGCTGGCCTGGAACTCACTATGTAGACCAGGTTGGCCTTCAACTCACAGAGATTTGCCTTCCCAATGCTGGAATCAAAGGTATGTGCCACCATGCCCGGCATATTTATTTTATTATTATATTGTGTGATGAGTGTTATGCATATGCACCAGTGCTGTGCCCACAGAGGACACAAGAGAGCTAGTTAGATCCACTGGAACTGGAGTTACAGAAGGTTGTTAGCTGCTGTGTGCATTCTGGGATTCAAACCTAGGTCCTCTGTAAGAGCCCACTTAACCACTGAACATCTCTCTAGCCCCTTGGTTGTTTGTTTGTTTGTTTGTTTGTTTGAGACAGGGTCTCCTTTAGTCCCAGCTGGCCTGGAGCTTGGTATGTAAACTAGGCTGGCCTTGAACTCACAGAGATCCACCTGCCTCTGCCTCCCAAGTGCTGGGATTACAGGCGTGTGCTACCATGCCCTGCTTGGTTGGGTTTTTTTTTTTTTATGTGTATGAATGTACTGTCTGCATGCAGGTCTGTGCACCCGTGTCGTGCAATGACGCGGAGGTCAGAAGAGGGTGTCGGATTCCCCTGGAACTGGAGCCAAAGATGGTTCTCAGCTGCCATGTGGGTGCTGGAGATCGAACCCGGGTCCTCTGCAAGAGCAGCCGGTGCTCTTAACCGCTAGACCATCTCTCCAGCCCCCTTTTTTTGATTAATTAATTAATTGATTGATTGATTTGTATGAATGTACTGTCTGTATGTAGGTTTGTGCACCCGTGTCATGCAATCCTGCGGAGGTCAGAAGAGGGTGTCAGATTCCCCTGGAACTGGAGTTACAGACGGTTTTCAGCCGCCATGTGGGTGCTGGGGATCGAACCTGGGTCCTCTGCAAGAGCAGTCGGTGCTCTTAACCGCTAGGCCATCTCTCCAGCCCCTTGGTTGGGTTTTTAAGGTAGGGTCTCGTTATCCCACTGTGTAGCCCATCATAACCTGGAACTTACTATGTAGCCCAAGCTAGCCTTAAAATCTTGGTCCTCCTGCCTCGGCTCCTGAGTACTGAGTATGTACCACAATGCTGAACTCAACTGCACAATTCTTTTAACGTTTCTGGATGCCTGAAAGATTGTTTTGTTTTGTTCTTGTTTTGTTTTGAAACAGTCTCACGATGTAGCTCTGACTGGCCCGGAACTTGCTATGTAGACCAGGCTGGCTTCAAACTCACAGAGATCCACATTCCTCTACCTCTAGAGTGCTGAGATTAAAGGTGCCCACCACCATGCCTTCCCTGAAATATTTTCTGTATAAGAAAAGATACATGCAGGGGGTCAGTGAGATGGCTTATTGCTGCCAATGACCCGGAATGCAGGTGGTAGAAGAAGAGAACTGACTCCTGTAAGTGGTCCTCTGACTCCACATGTGGACTATGGCATGCTTTCCAAGTAAATAAATAAATAAATAAATAAATAAATGTAATTAAAAAAAATTAAATGTGTGTTCAACGTGAGCTGGGTTTCCACTTCCAGAGAAACACAGATAAAATGGAAGGAACAGAAAGGGCTCACCAGGCAATTTTAAATGCTGTCCTGCTGGGCGTGGTGGCGCACGCCTTTAATCCTAGCACTTGGGAGGCAGAGGAAGGTGGATCTCTGTGAGTTCAAGGCCCGCCTAGTCTACATAGTGAGCTCCAGGCCAGCTGGGACTAAAGGGAGACCCTGATTCAAAAAAAAATACCAAAAAATAAAAGAAGTCAAGTTCATTGAGCTTTATAAACTTGGGCCCCCAGCCTGACTTGGGCCTGTCTCGATCAAGAGATCAGCAGTGAGGGAGGAATTTGACTTCCTTTCACTTCCCCTCTCCCTTCTCCACTCAGAGTTCTGCTTTGGCTGCTCTGGAGAAGGGCTCCGGAGCAGAAGAGGTGGGGTGTGCTGCAGTCTGTCTTCGATGCTCTCTAGGAAGAGTGGTTTCAATTTNTGTAGACCAGGCTGGCCTTGAACTCACAGAGATCCACCTGCCTCTGCCTCCCAAGTACTGGGATTAAAGCCATGTGCCACCACGCCCGGCTTAACCATTCTTTTAGGGATTTCTTCATTCTCACTTACTGGGAACTTTACTGGGAAAAAAAAAAAAAAAAGAGGCAGGCTTAGTGAACACATTCCAATCCCAGCACTTAGGAGGTAGAGGCAGGAGGGTCTGGGCCTCTCTCAGCCTGGGAGGGTCTCTGTTCTTCGGCGTGCACAGGCTGGAGATGTAAGTACACATGGGAATTCTGGCCAACATCCCGGAGTACCGACCCCCACAGCTTAGTCCCTTCCTGGTCCCTATGAAGTCTCCATGAAGCCAGCACCATCCCTGGGGTGAAGGAGATGCCACAGCCCCAGGGCAGCCTTGGGAACCAGGAAGGCTGTCATCTGAGGCTTGGACACGCTCAGGCCAAGCAGCGTCTCCGGGCCAGCAGCAGGGGTGTGGGTGGCTGCTTCCGGGAGGGCGGTGGGGCAAAGGCGAGTGTCCAGAGCCCTGTCCCGTGCAGGGCCAGCAGCTCTTCTCTCCCTCCCATCCGTTCATTACCCCTGTCAGGCCTGTCGTCCTTCCCTGACCAGCAACTTAGGTTCAAGTGCCAACAGCACCTCACTGTGCAGAAACTGGAGCCTGGAGAAAATGTTGCTGCTGAAGCTACCCTGTGAGTCAGGAGCAACACTGGCCCAAGGCGACCCCGAGCGCCCGCCTACCCATGGGTCACACACAGGACCAAAACCAAGAGGGCACCAGAAACAGCATGTAGTTGAGAAAGAGAGTCTAAGTTCTCATAGCAGCATTGCTGTGGAACCTCGTCAGGGTGACTAACCCAAGGCGGCTCCTGGCCCTCTCTGGACTGGACTTCCTCCATCTGTAAAAAGAGCAGTTCAAGGTCCAGCAAGATGGCTGAGCCGCTGATCACCAAGTCGATGACTTGAGTTCAATCTGTAGGACCCACATGTTAGAAGGAGAGAACTGACGGCTCCCACAAGGGGTCCTCTGACTTTCACGCACGCCCCATGGCCCAGGTGCGCGCGCGCGCGCACACACACACACACACAAACACACACACACACACACACACACACAAACACACACACACACACACACACTAAGTAAACATAGTATAAATAAAATGAATAAAGAAGGGAAAAAACAGTTTGAGCCCACCAGATGTGGTAGACACACCTGTAATCCCAACACTGGAAAAGATTGCTGAGAGTTCAAGGCCATCTTGGGCTACATAGTGAATTCCAGGTCAGCCTGGGCTACAGTGTAAGACCTTGTCAATAAATAAATCTTCAAGCCAGAGGGACTGTTATTAGCTACTCTCTGAAGAGGACAACATGAACTCTCTGGCCTCACCACCAGTCATGCCTGTTGTTCCAGGTCCCCCGGACCAACGCATGTGGGCAGCTGCCACTCCAGATTCCTCAGGCCCACCTGTTTCTACAGCTGCTGGAGAACAGCTGGGTTTCAGTAGTTGCTGGGAGGCTCACTGGCGCTGGGTTAGGAAGCACAAGCCTCCCTCTAATCAGGCCAGCCTCAGAGCCAACCGTTTCATCTGAACAACCAGGCCAGGCCCATAGCAAGCCATCATTAGCTACCTCACCCTGCTAAGCCTCAGGCTGTGACCCAGCTGCTTAAGGCCCAGAGAAGGAAGCAGGTAGTTAGTAAAAGCTTTCGTGCCTGGGAGCCCTCCTCAGGCACAGGGAGCAGGGAACACAAGCAAGAAAGAAAATCTGCCTGAAGCCAAGACCCCAGCTCAAGCAGCAGGCACCCCAAGGGAGCACAGGTCTATCATTCTGAGGAACTTACAATCTCTGAGCTGAAAGGTGTTAAAAAAAACATGGGCTGGCCGGGCATAGTGGCACACGCCTTTAATCCTAGCACTGGGAGGCAGACGCAGGCGGATCTTTGTGAGTTCAAGGCCAGCCTGGTCTACAGAGCGAGTTCCAGGACAGCTGGGGCTACAGGGAGACCCTGTCTCAAAAAGACCAAAGAAAAGGGCTGGAGAGATGGCTCAGCGGTTAAGAGCATTGACTGCTCTTGCAGAGGACCAGGGTACAATTCCTAGCACCCACATGGTGGCTAACAACCATCTGTAACTCCAGTTCCAGGGTATTGCATGACATGTGTGCACTTACACACATGCAGGCAATGCACTATACACATAAAAAAAAAACAACCCACATATATTGGCCCGGTGTGGTGGCACACACCTTTGATCTCAGGACTTGGGAGGCTGAGGCAGGCAGATCTCTGTGAGTTCAAGGCCAGCCTGGTCTAAATAGCAAGTTTCAAGGAGACCCTGTCTCAAAAAGACAAAAAAAAAAAAAAATCTATTGTATATTGTATAGAGTATTCACAAAATGAGCTAACATTCTTCCTTAAAAAGAAAAAGGGCGCCGGGCGTGGTGGCGCATGCCTTTAATCCTAGCACTTGGGAGGCAGAGGCAGGCGGATCTTTGTGAGTTCAAGGCCAGCCTGGTCTACAGAGTGAGTTCCAGGACAGCTGGGGCTCGAAAAGACTAAAATAAAATAAAAAGAAGAAATTCTGTCACCTGTAACAACATGGAAAAGTCTGGGGGACTTTGTGTTATGTGAAATCTGCCATGTACCAGAAAACTATTAGTACATAATCTCATTGTGTGTGAAATGTAAAAATGATGAATTTGAGTCAGACAACTGATTCCATGGGTCAGGATGCTTGCTCTATCCCTAAGGCCGATGACCTGAGTTCAGTCCCCAGAACCCACATGGGGGAAGGAGAGAATCCAGAGTCAACTCCTGTAAGTTTGCCTCTGACCTCCATCTACTTCACAGACGAGACACACGCACACACGCACACACACACACACACACACACACACACACACACTAAAAATNAAAAAAAGACAACCTTCTCTTTCTTTCTTTTTTTTTTTTTGGCTTTTGTTTTCGAGCCAGGGTCTCCTGTAGCTCCCAGCTATGCTTCTCTGGAACTCACTCTGTAGACCAGGTCTTGGCCTTGAACTCAAAAACATCTGCCTGCCTCTGCCTCCCAAGTGCTGGATATAAAGGCTAATGCGCCACCACGCCGGCCACTTATTTTGTTATGTTTGTTTTATTAGTCTTTGTGATAGGTTCCTTACCCTTTGAACTCATGGAAAGCTTTGGACCACATAAGTTAGTGATGCCTCTCAAGACTCATCCATCCCTCAACAGGATTAAATTATGTCATGGGGGAGCTGGAGAGATAGCTCCTAGCGGTTAAGAGCCAACGATGCTCTGCAGAGGAACCCGCGGTTCATCCCCAGCACCCACATGGCGGCTAAGACACTGTTAAACTCCAATTCAGGAGAACCCAGTTCCAGGGGAACTGGAGACCCTCTTCTGACCTCCGCCGCATTGCACGACAGGGTGCACAGCCTACCTGCAGACATACACATCAACACATAACAAAAAAATAATGTAAAAACAAATTTTTTTTTTTTTAAATATACTTTGTTTAAAGCCGGGGGCCATGTTGGCATACTCCTTTACTCCAGCACTCAGGAGGCAGAGGCAGGTGGGTTCTGTGATTTCAAGGCCAGCTTGGTCTACAGAGTAGTTTCCAGGCCAGCTGGGGCTATAGGCGGAGACACTTGTCTCAAAAAAAAAAAAAAAAAAAAAAAAACCACCAAAGATGTTCGCGTGTGTGTGTGTGTGTGTGTGTTTGTGGTGTGCGTGGCCGTGTGTGCATGTGTGCGTGTGTGTGTGTGTGTGCGTGTGTGCATGTGTGTGTGTGTGTGTGTGTGTGTGTGTAGGCCAGAGGTCAACATCAGGCATCTTCCTCCATGACTCTCTACCCTATCTTTTTGCATCAGGATCTCACTTCCCGCCCTGAGATTTCAGGGGCGTGCCCCAAACATGCCTTTTATGTGGGTGACAAGTCTTTTATGTGGGTGCTGGGATGGAACTCAGTTTGCCTGCTTGCATGGCGAACACTTTACAGATGGAACCATCTCCACAGCCTCCAAACATTAAAAAAAAAAAAATAGCTGGGCATGGTGGCACATGCCTTTAATCCTAGCACTTGGGAGGCAGAGGTAGGTGGATCTCTGTGAGTTCAAGGCCAGCCTGGTCTGCATAGTGAGTTCCAGGACAGCTGGGATACGGGGAGACCCTGTCTCAAAAAGACGAAAAATAAATAAATAAATAAATAAATAAATAAATAACACCCAAAGAAAACCATAATGACAGTGAACAACGCTGAAAATTGCTGAGATTTTAAGTATTCCTACTAAAAAGAAGCTAAGTATGTGAGATAACGCATGTGTGAATTGGCCTAATTAGCTTTCCACAATAGGCACATCATTCAAAACATTGTGTTGTGCTCCCCCAAAGGACACATTCATATTGGTCAGGTATTATTTGTTTTTGAGCTGCTGGAGCTGGACCTTAGCAAACATGCTCAGCAGGCATTCTAGCCCTGAACTGCATTCCTGCTCCAATTGAACTCACAGAGATCTACCTGCCTCTGCCTCCTGAGTGCTGGAATTAAAGGCGTGCTCCACCACGCCAGGCTTAACTATCTTTAAAGTTCTCTGATTTGGGGGCTGGAGAGATGGCCTAGCGGTTAAGAGCTCTGAGTGCTAGACCTGGGTTTGATCCCCAGCATCCACATGGTGGCTGAGAACCATCTTTAACTCCAGTTCTGGGGAATCTGACACCCTCTTCTGACCTCTGCGGCATTGCACGACATGGGTGCACAAACCTACATGCAAATAATACATTCATACACATAAAAAAATGTTCTCTGATTTGAATAGTAAAGCACACACACATACCTAGTGCCTCTTCTGTTTGAGCAGACAGTGAAGTGACTTAGCCAGTGTATACCATGGCTGTGTGGAGAAGCACTTCCTGTCTTCCGGCTGGTTCCCAGACCCCAAGCTGCAGAGGCTCATCTCTTCAAAACATGACTATTTCTTTTCTCTGGGCCTTGTTTCCCCTAACTAAACTCTTACCTGTCCCAACAAAACAGTCTTTATTCTCTCTCCTTCACTGCAGGGTCCTCACTTGACGTGTATACGTGGCAGGTTGGATAAATAAACTCTAGAGAATTGGGATAACATAGAAATGTTCTTGAAAGTTCAGAAGCAAGCCAGGCCTGGTGGCTCACACCTGTAATCCCAGCACTTTGGAGGCAGAGACAAGAGAATCACCACAAATTTGTCAGCCCGAGCCACAGAGTAAAACCTTCACATCAAACGAGCAGACAACCACTTGGGATGTAGTTCAAGTCATTGTACTTCCCTTAAGTTCAATTCCCAGGACTATATAAGCCAGGTGTGGTGATATGTATCTGTGACTCCAGCATTGGGGAGAAGGAGGTAAAATTAGAAGTTCAAAGTCATCTTCAGATGTGTATAGTACATTGAGGCCAGCCTAGGTTACATAAAAGCAAACATTCAAAAAGTTGTCAAGGGGCTGAGGAGACAGCTCAACCTGAGTTCAGTTTCTTCCCAAGACTCACATGGCGGAAGGAGAGCACAGACTCCTGAAATTGGTCCTTAGGCTTCCGCAGGCATGCTGCAACACGCCCACACCCCCCCCAAGCAAAATAAGCAAACTGGGGCTGACTAGATGGCTTAGCAGGTAAAAGTGC
This sequence comes from Rhizomys pruinosus, assembly GCA_009823505.1. Taxonomy (NCBI): domain Eukaryota; kingdom Metazoa; phylum Chordata; class Mammalia; order Rodentia; family Spalacidae; genus Rhizomys; species Rhizomys pruinosus. The sequence goes on along the minus strand of VZQC01014771.1, from coordinate 48,124 downwards.
TTGCTGCCAAGCCTGATGGCCTGAATTTGGTCCCCAGAACCCCACACAGTGGAAGGAATAAACTGACTCCCACAAGTCTAGGCTCTCAGGAATAGAGCATCGAGCAAAATAGTCAAAATCCCTTACAGCATTAAAAAAAATTTTTTTTACATTTTATTTATTTTTGTATGTGTATGAATATGAATGTACTGTCTGCATGCAGGTCTGTGCACCCATGCCGTGCAATGCTGCGGAGGTCAGAAGAGGGCGTCGGATTCCCCTGGAGCTGGAGTTCTCCTGGAATTGGAGCTACAGACAGCTCTTAGCCACCATGTGGGTGCTGGGGATCGAACCCGGGTCCTCTGTAAGAGCAGTCGGTGCTCTTAACTGCTAGGCTATCTCTCCAGCCCCAGCATTCTTTTTAAAAATATTTTATTTAGATGAGTGTGGTGGCGCAAGGCCTTTAATCCCAGCACTGGAGCTACAGGGAGACCCTGTCTCAAAAGACAAAAAAAAATTTTTTTATTTATTCTTTTTATTTTATGTGTATGAGTATATTGCCTCCATACAATGACAGGGGGTTGGGGGGCAGGGGTCAGAAGAGGGCGACGGATCCCTTGGAACTGGAGTTACTGACAGTTGTTAACCAGTGTGTGGGTGCTGGGATTCAAACCTGAGTCCTCTGCAAGAGCAGTCAGTGCGCTTAACCGCTGAGCCATCTCTCTAGTCCTACTAACAGCTTTTTTTTTTTCTTTTTGAGACTGGGTCTCCCTGTAGCCCCAGCTATCCTGGAACTTACTCTGTAGACCAGGCTGGCCTTGAACTCACAGAGATCCACCTGCCTCTGCCTCCCAAATGCTAGGATTATGCCACCACGCCCGGCTTACTAACAGCATTTTAATGGAGAGGGAAAGGAGGGAAGGAAGGAAGGAAGGAAGGAAGGAAGGAAGGAAGGAAGGAAGGAAGGAAGGAAGGAAGGAAGGGGAGAAGAGGAAGGGAGGGAAAGAGGGAAAAGAGAAGGGAAAGGGGAAGGGGAAAGAGAAGGGAAAAGACTGCCTCTCCTTCCTACAATTGTCATTTTGGCCGAGGTTCTTCAAGCACTCTCTCTGCAGTAACCCTAATGGATCTCAAACAGGAAATTCCATTAAAGTCTCACATTTTCTGAGCACTGCAAGAAAAGAAAAAAAAAAGGGAGGGAGAATGTCAAGTCCTCATTCTATCTTGGGTGACCAACTTGTGCCATTTGGCTGGACTGGAGACTTGGAGACTCAGTCTCACCTCTCAGGACATCCTTGAGAGCAGGCAAACAGGGACGGTCACTTCCCCAGTTCTAAGCAGTACATAAGTGTGTTTTTGACTTTGGCTTTATTCGTACTAAGGACCAAACATAGGGCTTTACATATTAGGCAAGAGCTTGACCACAGAGCTGTGGCTGGCCCCAGCTGGCTGGCTTTCTTTCTTTCTTTCTTTCTTTCTTTCTTTCTTTCTTTCTTTCTTTCTTTCTTTCTTTCTTTCTTTCTTTCTTTCTTTCTTCCTTTCTTTCTTTCTTTTTTTCCTTCTTTCTTCCTTTCTTCCTTCCTTCCTTTCTTTCCTTCCTTCCTTCTTTCTTTTTTTCTCCCTTCCTTCCTTCCTTCCTTCCTTCCTTCCTTCCTTCCTTCCTTCCTTCCTCCCTCCCTCCCTCTCTCTCTCTCTCTCTCTCTTTCTTTCTTTCTTTCTTTCTTTCTTTCTTTCATAG
>VZQC01014771.1:0-45817 GCA_009823505.1 Rhizomys pruinosus | reverse complement strand
GTGGCTCACACCTGTAATCCCAGCACTTTGGAGGCAGAGACAAGAGAATCACCACAAATTTGTCAGCCCGAGCCACAGAGTAAAACCTTCACATCAAACGAGCAGACAACCACTTGGGATGTAGTTCAAGTCATTGTACTTCCCTTAAGTTCAATTCCCAGGACTATATAAGCCAGGTGTGGTGATATGCATCTGTGACTCCAGCATTGGGGAGAAGGAGGTAAAATTAGAAGTTCAAAGTCATCTTCAGATGTGTATAGTACATTGAGGCCAGCCTAGGTTACATAAAAGCAAACATTCAAAAAGTTGTCAAGGGGCTGAGGAGACAGCTCAACCTGAGTTCAGTTTCTTCCCAAGACTCACATGGCGGAAGGAGAGCACAGACTCCTGAAATTGGTCCTTAGGCTTCCGCAGGCATGCTGCAACACGCCCACACCCCCCCCAAGCAAAATAAGCAAACTGGGGCTGACTAGATGGCTTAGCAGGTAAAAGTGCTTGCTGCCAAGCCTGATGGCCTGAATTTGGTCCCCAGAACCCCACACAGTGGAAGGAATAAACTGACTCCCACAAGTCTAGGCTCTCAGGAATAGAGCATCGAGCAAAATAGTCAAAATCCCTTACAGCATTAAAAAAAATTTTTTTTACATTTTATTTATTTTTGTATGTGTATGAGTATGAATGTACTGTCTGCATGCAGGTCTGTGCACCCGTGTCGTGCAATGCCGCGGAGGTCAGAAGAGGGTGTTGGATTCCCCTGGAACTGGAGTTCTCCTGGAATTGGAGTTTCAGACAGTTCTTGGCCACCATGTGGGTGCTGGGGATCAAACCCCGGTACTCTGTAAGAGCGGTTGATGCTCTTAACCACTAGGCCATCTCTCCAACCCCTCAAACATTTATTTTTAATTTATGTGCATGTGTGTGACCGTATGTGCAAATATGGGTGAAGATGTCCGTGTGGGTCAAAAGAGGGCATCAGAGTCCCTAGAGCAGAGTTAAGAGCCATTCTGAGTCTCCATCTGGGTGCTGAGAACTGAACCCAAGTCCTCTGGAAGATCAGCAAGAGCTCTTAACCACTGAGCTGGATCTTCAGCCCCCATTTGCATTTCTTGCTTGGTGCCAGGATTATCATATAAATAAGTAAATAAGGGGCTGGAGAGATGGCTCAGCAGTTAAAGAGCACTGACTGCTCTTGCAGAGGACCTGGGTTCAATTCTCAGCACCCACATGGCGGCTAAGAACTGTTTTGGGCTGGGTGTGGTGGCGTATGCCTTTAATCCCAGCACTGGGGAGGCAGAGGCAGGCGGATCTCTGTGGGTTCAAGGCCAGCCTGGTCTACAAAGTGAGTTCCAGGACAGCTTTCCCTAAAGGGAGACCCTGTATCAAAAAGACTAAAAAAAAAAACAAAAAACAAAGGAAATAAATGTTGAATAAATGCTGGTTGTGCTGGCACCTGCCTATAGCTGAAGCACTCAGGAGGCTGAGGCAGGAAGATTGAAAATTTGAGGCCAGCTAGGCTACATAATGAGCCCCTCTCTCAAAAAATGGGGGATGGGGAGCTGGAGAGACAGTCCAGGGGATAAAGTGTTTGCTGTGTGAGTGTAAGGCCCAGATAAAAGCCAGGCAGGCATCCAGACTGCCTGTAATCCCAGCACTTGGGAGGCAGAGACAGGGGATCCTCAGGACAGCTAGCTAGTTAGATTAGCTGGAATCCTGGCACTCCAGATTCCTGGTGCTCACATGTGGAACACTCATAAAAACATGTAACATACACAGATTTTCACTCACATGCATGTAAATACTCATACACACAACACACACACATCTGAACACTCATACACACACATAACACACATATACAGACTTGAACTCACATATGTACCCATACATGTGAACACTCACCCACATAATACACATGCACACATACACAAGCTGGACAAGACAGCACTGTCTGTAACCCTAGCAGTCAAGAGGCTGAGGCAAGACAAAGTTCGAGGCCAGCAGGGACTATATAGGACTAAACAAATAAATCTGATCGTGTGACCAGAACTTGTCTAGCGTTTTGGTTCTTTCTCCCTTCTACTTCATACTTAATTCCTACTGAGCATGGTTATGGACACCTGTAATGCTAGCATTTTGGAGGCTGAAGGACTGTCTGCAATTCTAGGCCAGCCTGGGCTACATAGCAAGAACCTGTCTCAAATAAACTAATGCCCTACTGGCAGTCAGGCCTGACTCCAGCTAAACTCGGCTGCTGCTTGTCGAGGTGTTGTTTAAACAACTTTCAGTTTCCAAAAAATAGGTGTGAAATCACCCCAGCCCCAGGTCTGATGGGAGCCCTGCTTGTAGGACCAGCTTTCAGCCTACATTTTCTCCGCAGAGGGACCCTGGGGTCGGGAAGAGCTCTGGCTTACCTCAACCTTCCGCTGTCACTCTTGAAATCCATCACAACTTTTTAACAAGGAATATCGAGTTTTCATTCTGCGCTGAAACCTGCCAGTTAGGTAGCAGGTTGTGTTTATTTGCCTTCAAACTCTCAAACAGCACAGGACATTGATCTTGGGGGTGACAGAGGCACTCTTTTGCACTCAGTGCCTGGCCTAAGGAGAGTGACAGAATAAATGAATGGACTATGAAGCTCAAAATGTATGGATGAAATGAAAGGAAAGAAGGCAGGAAGGGAGAGAAGGACAAAAGGAGGATGGAAGGGAAGAGGAAGAGGAAGATTGGAGGAGAGAGAGGGAAGGAGAGGAGAAGGGAAAGGAAGGGAGCTAAGTTGGAAGGAAGAGAGAGAAGAGTCTGCTGGAGCAGGAAAGTAGGGTGGTAGGAATTCCATTTTTTCTTTTTTCTTTTCTTTTCTTTTAATTTTGGCCTTTTCAAGACAGGTTCTTCTTGTAGCCCCAGCTGTCCTGGAACTCACTCTGTAGACCAGGCTGGCCTTGAACTCACAAAGATCCGCCTGCCTCTGCCTCCCAAGTGCTAGGATTAAAGGCATGCGCCATCACGCCCAGCTTATTTATTTATTTATTTATTTATTTAGTCTTTTTGAGATAAGGTATCCCTGTAGCCCCAGCTGTCCTGGAACTCACTATGTAGACCAGGCTGGCCTTGAACTCACAAAGATCTATCTGCCTTCCTCTGCCTCCCGAGTGCTGGGATTAAAAGTATGCACTCATTTGGGGGCTGGAGAGATAGCCTAGCGGTTAAGAGCACCGACTGCTCTTGCAGAGGACCTGGGTTCGATCCCCAGCACCCACATGGCGGCTAAGAACTGTCTGTAACTCCAATTCCAGGAGAACTCCAGTTCCAGGGGAATCCGACGCCCTCTTCTGACCTCCGCAGCATTGCACGACACGGGTGCACAGACCTGCATGCAGACAGTACATTCATACACAAAAAAAAAATAATAAAAAAGTATGCACCCATTTAATTTTATTTTATTATTTCTTTTTCTTTTTCTTTTTACTTTTTTTTTTTTGGTCTTTTCGAGACAGGGTCTCCCTGTAGCCCCAGCTGTCCTGGAACTCACTCTGTAGACCAGGCTGGCCTTGAATTCACAAAGATCCACCTGCCTCTGCCTCCCAAGTGCTAGGATTAAAGGCGTGCACCACCACGCCCGACAATTTTTTATTTTTATTTATTTTTTTGGTGGGCCAGGCTGGCCTTGAACTCACAGAGATCTGCCTGCCTTTGTCTCCCAAGTGCTGGGATTAAAAGCATGCACCACCACGCCCAGCTTTTATTTTTATTTTATATTAATGTGTGTATTGCTTGCATGTACATACATACACCCGTGTCATGCAATGCCTGCAGAAATCAGAAGAGGGCATCAGATTTCCTGAAACTGGAGTTACAGTTAGCCACTATATGGGTGCTGGGAATGGAACCCTGGTCCTCTACAAGAGCAGTCAGTGCTCTTGATCTCTGAGCCATTATCTCCTGGTAGTAGGAATTTCAATGTAAAGCATGTTGGGAGGCCATTTTAAGTAGAAGGCACAGCATGGGCTTAAACCCTGAGGGAGAATCTTTGAGGGGAAGACCTGATAGCTGCTCTGCCCTCTCCTGAACCCAGATCTGACAGAATGGGAGAGGCAGGCAGGTGATGAACACTCTCTAGAAGTAGCTACTGTCCTGACTGTGGACCAGGAGAAAGGGTAGGAAGAAGCCCTAATTAGTGCCCTGAGAGGGCCTCTCCTGTGCCGGTGGCCAGAGGTCAGACCAGGAAGTCCAGGGTCCAATGAGATTGCTTGGCCCAGAGTCTGACCTCCAGGGTTTGGTAATCCTAACGACCCAATCGAATTCCTTCATTAGCACTGTGCTACCTGACTCCGGGGTCAGCAGCTCTGTCCTGATTCCCCATCCACGGATAGGCCTTCTCTGGACCCCAGACCGTCTGTCTCAGCCTATTTCTGGGCTTCCAGGTCCTCATCCTAGAGCCTGGATGCTCCTCAGGATTCCAGGACCAGTGGGCGGGACCAGGTTAGAGCAGCCCTGGCAGTGGGTGTACCAGCAGCCCCTGGGGATGGGAAGATAATGATCTCTCAGCATTTACGAGCTGGGAGCTCAGCAGTGCCCAGCACAAGAAAGAGGTCCACATAGCTTCAAGGCCCTTGAGAGTGGAGTATCCTTATATAACATGCCCAGGCCGGGAAGAGTTTCAGACTGGATTCTGGGACATGTAGAGAGGATCTCAGGTATCTTGCGCTCCTATTCCTTTAAGGCAGATTCTCTCACTGAACCTGGAGCTAGGCTATGACCCTAATAATCCTCCCCTCCACAATCCTCCCTCTCTATAATCCTCCCTCCTCCCTCTCCACCTGCCAAAGGTCTGGGAATACAGAAGCTTAGGACCATGGCACTTTTTTTTTTTGGTGGTGAGGATTTGAACTTGGCTCCTAATACTTGCCCAGCAAGCACTCTTAACTGCTGAGCATTTCTTTAGTCCCTGATTTTATGTTTCTTTTCTTTTCATCTTGTTGACAATGTAGACCAGGCTGGCCTTGAATCACAGAGATCTGCCTGCCTCTGCCTCTGGTCCTGAGCACTATGTTTCTTATAAATATATCCTGGAGTTTCTTTTACATGTGCCTTTTTTTTACTTTAATTTGAGGGATTTTGTTGGGTTTTTGTTTGTTTTATTGGGGGGGCTTTTGTTAGATTTTGGGGGTTTATTATTTTATTTATTTTGGGGGGGCGTCTTTTTGAGACAGGGTCTCCCTGTAGCTCCAGCTGTTCTGGAACGCACTATGTAGACAGGCTGGTCTTGAACTCACAAAGATCCACCTGGCTTTGCCTCCCAAGTGCTAGGATTAAAGGCATGTGCCACCACACCCGGATTTGTTTTATTTTTATTTATGTATATGTGTCTGTCTTTGTGTGTGTGTGTGTGTGTGTGTGTGTGTGTGCATGTCTGTGTATCTGAGGCCAGAAGAGGACATCAGATTCCCTGTGGTTGAAGTTACTAGTGGTTGTGAGCTGCCCCACATCAGTGCTGGGAACTGAACGTGGTTCCTCTGGAAGAACAGAAAGTGCTCTCAACCACTGAGTCATCTCTCCAGCCCCTATTGTTTTAATTACATGTATTGATCATGTGTGTATACATGTGGGAGCATGTGCTGTAGTGTACATGTAGAATTCAGATGACAACATGGAGGAGATGATTCTGTCTTGTTTTGGGTTTTGTTTTTGTTTAAGATGATCTGTCTTGGGGGCTAGAGAGATGGCCTAGCGGTTAAGAGCGCTGACCGCTCTTGCAGAAGACCCGGGTTCGATCCCCAGCACCCACATGGCAGCCAAGAGCCGTCTGAAACTCCAATTCCAGGAGAGCTCCAGTTCCAGGGGAATCCGACACCCTCTTCTGACCTCCGTGGCGTTGCACGACATGGGTGCACAAACTTGCATGCAGACAGTACATTCATACACATACAGAAAAAAAAAAAAAGATGATCTGTCTTTCTCCTATATGGGTTCCAGGGACAGAACTCAGGTTATCAGAGTTGATGGCGAACACCTTTACCTGCCCAGCCATCTGGCTGGTACCTGTTTTGTGTTTTGAGAAAAAAAACCAGCTATGAAGCCCTGGCTGAGTACTTAATATATAGCCCAGAGTGGCCTCAAGTTCTCGAGAATGCCTTAGTCTTCCGAGTGCTGGGCTCAGAGGCGTGCAGGGCGACCAGCTAGGCAGTGTTTCAGTAATGTGAATAAGCAACGTTTGCTCACACAGAGCCAACAGAAAGCAAAGGTGTCACCAGCCATGGGAGGCTGAGGCAGCCTAGCATTCAGGAGGTAGAGGCAGGCGGATCTCTGTGAGTTCAAGGCCAGCCTGGTCTACAGAGTGAGTTCCAGGACAGTTGGAGCTACAGGGAGACCCCGTCTCAAAAAGACCAAATAAATAAATAAATACATAAATACATAAAATAAAAGAGCTCAGTAGCTCCTTAGGGAAAGAGAGGGAAGTGGCACTTCCAGTCACCCAGTAGATACACCCAATGGTGTCAGAAGGGCCAGCTCAAGGGCCAGCTCTGCTGCTAGCTCTCTGGGTGACCTCCAGCAAGTTGGGGTTTTCTAGTCTGGCCCAAGTGAGGATGAATTGGAATCTGCTTGTGCAGAGCCTGGTGCAGTTTCCTAACCTGGCCTCATAGTGCCCCTTGGTGGACACATTCATATATGACTCCACCTGCTTCTGGGCTGGGACAGAAGAGGAATGAGCACTCTGGTCCTGACCCCTGGCCGTGGAGGAGGCCTCTGCACACCTCATTTCCAGATCCCAGGAGGAAGGGGAGGGTCCCAGGAGGCCTGGGTGGGCCAGAAGAACTTCCAGGGTCTGCCTCTGGCACTTTTCTCTCCGAGCCTTGTTTCCCTGACTTAGAAGGGAATTATTGGGGTGAGCCCCGGAGCTGGGGATGTAGCCCAACGGCAGAGCATCTGTCTATCAGGCAGGAAGTCTTTGGTTTAATCTCCAATGCAGCATGATGCACACCTGTAATCCAGCACTTATGAATAGGCAGGAGGATCAGAAGTTCAAGGTCCTATGCGGCTCAGTGCCAGCCTGGGCTGCATAAGACCCTGTGTCAGAACAAACCAGGGTAAGTCCCGGGGTTGGGGTGCAGCTTTATCCAGAGGTCAGGCCCTGGGTTCAATCACTCACTGGTACCATTCAAAAATATTGGATGAGTCCTGGAAAACATTAAACTTCATTTTCCTTGTTTGTTTGCTTGTGTTAGAGGTGGGGGTGAGTGTTCATGTGGGCAGGTCAGAGGACAGCTCAGCTTCGATCCGCAAGGACCTTGTACCTTTGGCTTGAAACAGAGCCTCAGCAGGCTGGCTTTGATTCCAGCAGAGGGAGGCCGATCTCTGTGAGTTCAAGGCCAGTCTGGTCTACATAGTGAGCTCCAGGACAGCTGGAGCTACAGGGAGACCAAAAACAAAAACAAAAACAAAACACAGAGACCAAGCCAACTGGCCACAGGTTTCCCAGAATCCTCCTGTCTCCACCCCAATTTCACCATCATTGAGATTACACGCCAATGCCTGTATTTCAGATTTTTTTTTTTTTGTCTTTTCGAGACAGGGTCTCCCTGTAGCCCTAGGTGGGCTGGAGCTCACAAAGATCTGCCTGTCTCTGCCTTCTGAGTACTGGGATTAAAGGGCTCTGCCACCACGCCTAGAATGTTCAGATTTTTAAATGGGTTCTGGAAATCCAAACTAAGCAAAGATTTTGCTGCTAAGCCATCTCCCAGGCCAAAGGTTTTCATCTTTTTTTTTTTAATTTTTTTTTATTTTTTGGCGTTTTTGAGACAGGGTCTCCCTGTAGCCCCAGCCATCCTGGAACTCACTCTGTAGACCAGGCTGGCCTTGAACTCACAAAGATCCGCCTGCCTCTGCCTCCCAAGTGCTAGGATTAAAGGCGTGCACCACCACGCCCGGCTTAATTTATTTTTTATGTGTATGAATGTACTATCTACCTGTAGGTTTGTGCATCCGTGTCGTGCAATGCCACGGAGGTCAGGAGAGGGCGTCGGACTCCCCTGGAACTGGACTAGAGTTAAAGACGGTTCTCAGCCGCCATGTGGGTGCTGGGGATCAAACCCAGGTCCTCTGCAAGAGCAGTCAGCGCTCTTAACCGCTAGGCCATCTCTCCAGCCACTACTACTACTAATACTGTTGAAGTAGGGGTCTCATTGCAGACCAGGCTATCCTGGAACTTTTTAGGTCAAGACTGGATTTGAACTCCTGATCCTCCTGCCCCCTCCCCAGCCCCAAGCACTGGGATTACAGTTCTCCACTCAGATATTTTAATTTGATAAACATACCAAGAACATGTTCCATGCCAGAGTCTGCACTAGCACTGGCCATACAATAAACAGCATGAAGACAGATATGGTCTTTGCCCCTTAGAGCATGACCCAAGGTAGCACACCATCTGCACTCTAGTCTGAACAAGGCAGAACAGGAATGGGGAGCACATTAACCATGTAGTAGTAGACTGGTGGAAGGTGAGATATCAAGGGAAGAAGTAACATGTGAGTATGTGAGTACGGGTCATTTGTTTTACATTCGTTTGCTTATATGTGAGTGCATCTCTGCTGTACAAGGCAGAAGATGGCTGGGGCTGGAGAGATGGCTCAACAGTTAAGTGCACCAACTGCTCTTGCAGAGGACCCAGGCTCAATTCCCAGCATCCACATGGCAGCCAAGAACTGTCTTAGGCCGGGAGTGGTGGCGCATGCCTTTAATCCTAGCACTTGGGAGACAGAGGCAGTTGGATCTCTGAGTTCAAGGCCAGCCTGGTCTACAGAGTGAGTTCCAGGACAGCTGGGGCTTTAGGGAGATCCTGTCTCAAACAACAACAACAACAACAACAACAACAATAAAAAGATGTCTTTATTTTTATTTTATGAATGAATATGAGTGTTTTGATTGAATATATATAAATGCATTATGTGTATGCAATGCCCATGAAGGCCAGAAGAGGGCATCGGATCTCTTGGAACTGGAGTTACAGATCACTGTGAGCTGTCCTGGTAATAAGAACCAAAGCCTCGTCCTCTGTAAGAGCTGCCAGTGCTCTTAACTGCTGAGTCAGCTCCCCTACTGTAAGTAGGGTTTTGAGCGGGTACCATAGGCACCACAATTTTTTCTATCTGTCTATCCAAAAGTCCTTCGTTTTCGTGAAACATGAGACAAGCCAACTGTCCCATGGGGAAATCTACAGACCAGGAAGGGCTAGTCCTCTGACTGCCTGGGATGTACAGAGGTAGCCAGTGACCATGGCAAGTGGGGTGACTCAGACTGGAATAGAGCCCAGCTGAGGCCAAGCTAAGCAGGAATGTCCAACATCTGCTAATGAAAAACAAGCTCAAGCCGGGCGTGGTGGCACACACCTTTAATCCTAGCACTCGGGAGGCAGAGGCAGGCGGATCTTTGTGAGTTCAAGGCCAGCCTGGTCTACAGAGTGAGTTCCAGGACACCTGGGGCTACAGAGAGATGCTGTCTCGAAAAAGACCAAAAAAAAAAGAAAGAAAGAAAGAAAAACAAGCTCACATTTTGATTTGGCAAAACCAATCTGCAAGATCTGATTGACCTGCTTGAATCAGGTGAGTCTTCCTGGACCAATCGTCCTCACCAGGACATTCATTGGCAGGGTGGAAAGTCCCAGGATTCAAATCTGCTTGGGCCACACCTCTTGAAAAGGGGTGACTGTGGGTGAAAAAGAGTGAGACCTAGGTGAGCCACGCTCAGGAAGTTTGTGATATTTAGGGTATAAGAAAGGCCCTTAAAAACAGTTTCCTCCATTTCTGCCACCAAAAAAATCTGATTAACCAAGTAACACTCCATTGTGCGAAGTGTCTGTGATCTGACTGAGTTCTGGTCAGTGGATATGCTGTTGACATAAAAATACTAATTAAAGGCGTGGTGGCACACGCCTTTGATCCCAGCACTCTGGAAGCAGAGGCAGGAGAATCTTGGTGAGTTCAAGGCCAGCCTGCTCTACAGAGCAAGCTCTAAGCTGGCTGGGACTAAAGGGAGACCCTGTCTCAAAAACAAACTAAAGGCTGGGCGTGGTGGCGCACGCCTTTAATCCTAGCACTCGGGAGGCAGAGGCAGGTGGATCTTTGTCAGTTCAAGGCCAGCCTGGTCTACAGAGTGAGTTCCAGGCCAGCTGGGGCTACAGGAAGACCCTGTCTGAAAAGACCAAAAACAAATGAACAAACAAACAAATAAACTAACAAACAAAAAAACAGGAGAGAACCAACTACTCTAAAAAATTGTTCTCTGTGGGGCTGGAGAGATGGCCTAGTGGTTAAGAGTGATGACTGCTCTTGCAGAGGACCTGGGTTCGATCCCCAGCACACCCACATGGTGGCTGAGAACCGTCTTTAACTCCAGTTCCAGGGGATTCCGACACCCTCTTCTGACCTCCGAGGCTCTGCACGACACGGGTGCACAAACCTGCATGTAGACATTCATACACATATGAAAAAAATATCTTTAAGAAAATTGTTCTCAAAAAAAAATTGTTCTCTAAAAATAAAAAAAATAAAAAAATAAAAAATTGTTCTCTGACTTCCACACATGTGCCCTGGTATCCATGTGCACTCAAGTGAGTACATGAACACACACACACACATACACATATACACACACACACAGATACACATACACACACACATACAGACTGCACACCCATACACGCACACATACACACATACAGACCACACACACATACACAGACACACATACACACACATACAGACCACACACATACACACACATACAGACTGCACACCCATACACGCACACATACACACATACGCACATACAGACCACACACACATACACAGACACACATACACACACATACAGACCACACACATACACACACATACAGAACATACACACGCATACAGACCACACATATACACACACACACATAATAAATGTAATTTTGTTTTGAGACAGGGTCTCACTATGTAGCCCTGCTGACCTGCAACTCCCTATATAGACTATATAAAGACCCTATATAGGACTCACAGAGATCCGCTTGCTTCTGGCTCCTGATTGCTGGGATTAAAGGCCTGCACCGCCACGTCTGACTAATAAATGTAATTTTAGTGGTGGTGCACACCTTTAATCCTAGCACTCCAGAGGCAGAGGCAGGCGGATCTTTGTGAGTTCAAGGCCAGCCTGGTCTACAGAGTGAGTTCCAGGACAGCTGGAGCTACAAGGAGACCCTGTCTCGAAAAAAAAAAGAAACAACAACAACAACAAAACAAAAACACAAAAACCAACTAATAATACAGAAGTCAAGAGGATGTTAGGTCAGATACCATGACCAACAGCAAATGACTATTAAAAGGGATTAACTGCCGGGTGTGGTGGTGCATCCCTTTAATCCCAGCATTTGAGAGGCAGTGGCAGGCAGATCTCTGTGAGTTCAAGGCCGGCCTGGTCTACAGAGCGAACTCCAGGCCAGCTGAGACTAAAGGGAGACCCTGTCTCAAAAATATAAATAAATAAATAAATAAATAAATAAATAAATAAATAAGACTAAACCTTTAGCCCAACATTATACTACCTTTGGCCTACATTCTTTCTCCCCACAGTTATCTTCTAGTCTAAGTCAAGCAGTCTGCAAGATCTTTAACATGGAGAACTTCGTTCATCAATGCTGGACAATGGTGTCAGGGAAAGCCCCTGAGTAGATGGGTGGAGGGCTTCCTGTAGGCCCCACAGAAGCCCTCTCTTGACCTGAGGATCCCTTATCTTTGCCCTCCCTGCCAGAAGATTATGACGATCAGCTCAGTCCTGGCTCTGGAACTGGGCGGAGCAGCTTGGTGTGCAGGACTCGCCATTTGACAGTATGCCCCCTTCTGGAAAGAGACACACAGCAGCTCTTACGCACAGCGGCTCTTCTTTCCACCATGTGACTCCCAGCCTCCTCTGCCTCAGCTAAACTGTGCTGTTTGGGAGAAGAGGCTAAAACGTGTAGCTCATGGTCCTGGGGGGCTCAAACCTGATGCCTGCTGATATGTGGGTGCCTCAGCAATCCCCAGGGCCTCAGACAACATTTGTCCATATTTCCTCTCTCCTAGAAACCAGAAGCATATTGGGCCTCACTGAGTCCCAGGTTCCCACATTGAACACGCAAATGTAGCAACTGAGGCTCAGAGACGGTAGGAGATCTGCCTGTCCTCCTAGCAGTGATAAAGCAAGACTTAAGCTCAGAGAAAGTGACTTCAGAGCAAGATAATGAATCATTGTGCCCAAGGCCTCCAGGGCTCTGACACTCTTATTGTAGAATGAAAAACTGTCGGGAGGTTCCCAATGAGCAGAGCTGCGTGTGACAGCGGCTGGTCTGTGGGCTGCTACCAGTCCGTCCCTTTTGCTAAGGGAGGCTTGTCCCCACTGGTCCTCTTCCTGCTGGCTCACGTGGGCGTCGGCAATGGGGCATCCTGGGTCTTGGACTGTGTACACTGCACAGCCACAGGGCAGTTCCTAGCCATCTCCCATCCAGCCCCATGCAACAGAGACTCTTCACATACACAAGCCAGATCACAGAACTCCCCCACCCAAACCCTTGATGGCTGTTGACTGCTTTCAGAAGAAATATCAGGAAGGCTGTTCCTGTGTATACACCCCCCCACACACACACCACCATAGGAAGGTCTTCCTTTGGAGTCCTCCACTGTGGGTCTTCCTGTGGAGTCCTCCACTGTGGGAAGGCTGTATCATCTGGTCCCTCTGCCCTCCTCCCTCTTCAACAGTCACCTTCCCGATGCCCAGTCTCCCTCAGCGATCCATCTCCTCTAGCTTCCTGACGCCTCCCCACACTTAGCAGTTTCCTATATCTTTCAACACACAGTAAAAGAGCTGTTCCTGTGTGAAGTGTTTTCTCATCTTCCTAGCAGGGTGAGCTTCATCCTCCCATGGTCCTCCCTGGCACATCTGCAGTCCCGCTATGTTAGTCCCCAGTATGCAGCCAAACACCGAGCCAGTGGGCAGTAAAGTTCAATGAGGATTGACAGGGATACAGTCTGTGTGTGTGTGTGTGTGTGTGTGTGTGTGTGTGTGTGTGTGTGTGTATGCCTGTTAGCCAAGGCAGAAAGGCAGATAGGCCTTGTCTGAGTCTGACTGCTGGCAAGTAGGTCTGGGCTGCCATGACCCTCTGTGACCAGTGAGTATTTTGGGCTGGGGCTGAGCATCACCTGTTCTCTTGGCTCCACTTGTAGGGCAAAGGGGAGCCTGCCAGCCTGCCCACTGATGAAGGGACAGGCTAAACAGAGAAACACTGGAAAAATTTGTCCTCTCTGCGCATCACCCTCTTCCCTAGTTGGAAACACTGTTCCTGAATCATCAGTGGCCAAAGCTTGAAGGATTAAAGAGACCATTGTGACCTAGCCCTCCAAAGAGAAGCTGAAGGAAAGAGGAAGGTCCAAGCTCATGGTACTATGTGATAGGAAGGAATCTAAAGTAGGGGGTGAGACACACAACCTCCCTAGCCAGGCAGATGAATCTAAACCCCTTCTACTGTGTGAGCAGTGGGGGTGGGGGTGGGGGGGACCGTGGTACCTGCGTCATGAGCAGAATCACACATTGAAGGACAAACCAGTCCTGACACTTAGTAAAGGCCACATGGTTGCAATGCATTACGGTGAGAAGGGAACGTGTCTACAGGCCTGCAGTCCTAATGGCCCTACTGGGCCCAGTCCTTCTTGAGAGTCCTCGCCTCTCCTAATACCCTTGTTTACTCTGAAGTTTCACCCCCACCCCAGACAGCCCCAGGAGCCCTGGAGCCCAGTACCCCAGGCTGGCTTGGTCCTGTACTCCAGGCTGACCATAGTCCTGTACCCACTTCCTGGGGCATATTTGGCACTGGACTGCTAAGGCCAAAGTCCTTCTTGCCATTGTTCTCTTCCCTCAGGAACATACAGTGGTCACTTGTCCTCACCAGGCTCAGTAAGCCTCCTGGAACTTCCTGGATTCTTCCAGAATCTCAGGCAGGCTGTTCCTGAACAGAGTGCACTTTGAGGGTGTGACGATTGGGGGACTGTACCAGGAGAGGGGATGGAAGAGCTGGGATCAAATCAAGCTCAGGCCACAGACTCAGGGGGCAGTGAGGTGCTGGTTTTTTTTTTTTTTTTTGGGTCTTTTTGGGACAGAGTTCCGTATAGTCCCCGGCTGACCTGGAACTCCCTCTGTGATTAGGGCTGGCCCTTGCAACTCACAGAGATCCACCTGCTTTTGCCTCCCAAGTGCTAGGATTAAAGGCGTGCGCCCCCACGCCCGGCCTGAACCAGCTTTTTCTTATGTCTTAGGAACTGCAGAGAGCAACCTTATTTCAAGCAACCTGGTATTTTTGTTGGAAATGTACATCAGCATAAGTTAAAGTTAAGTGTTTTTTTTTCTAACAAAATTTTTTTATATCTTTTATTTTTTATGGTATGAGTGCACTCTGCATGTAGGTCTGTAAACCCATTGTCCATTTCATCTTGCATCTAAATGAGGGCTTCCGCTTTCCCCGAACCGGAGTCAAAAATGGCTCCGGGCCGCCACGTGGGTGCAGGGGATCGAACCCAGGTTCTGCTGCAAGAGCAGTCGGCGAGGACCCAGTGCTCTTAAACCGCTAAGGCCATCTCTCCAGCCCCCTAAAGTTAAATTTTAAATCATATTCCTGGACGTGGGCGGGTGGCGCACGCCTTTAATCCTAGCACTTGGAGGCAGAGGCAGGCGATCTTTGTGAGTTCAAGGCCACCTGGTTATACAAGAGTGAGTTCCAGGGACAGTTGGGGCTACAGGAGACCCGGGCTCGAAAAGGACCAAAAAAAAAAAAAAAAAAAAAAAAAAAAAAAAGAGTCTATTCCTTAAGTAAATTAGATATTTAGATTTGCAACTACCTGACACAAACAAACCTCAAAAAACTTCAGAAAAGGAAGACATTACTCAGGGGGAAAAAAACTCTCAAAATTTAACTCTGCAGCAAAATAATTTGACTTCAAGTTCTCTAAAAAAAAAAAAAAAATTGGGCTTCTTTCTTTCTTTTCTTTCTTTCTTTCTTTCTTTCTTTCTCTTTCTTCTTTCCTTCTCTCTTTCCTTCTCTCGCTCCTTCCATTTCCTTCCTCTTCCTTCCTTCCTTTCCTCCTCCTTCTTTCTTCTTTCTTCTTTCTTTCTTCTTCTTTCTTCTTTCTTTCCTTCTTTCTTCGTCTTTTTGAGACAGGGTCTCCCTGTAGCCACCTGGCCTGGGAGGCATTGCTCTGTAGCCCAGGCTGCCTTGAACTCACAGAGATCCGCCTGCCTCTTGCCCTCCCAAGTGCTAGGACAAAGGCGCGTGTGCCACCATGCCCAGGTAAATTTGTTTATCTTCAAACGGGTTTTTCTGCTCGCTTCGGCAGAACATATACTAAACATGAGACGATACATGAGAGAAGATTAGCATGGCCCCTGTGCAATGATGACACGCAAATTCGTGAAAAAAAAAGCTAATTTTAAAAAAAACAAAATAAAACTGGTTTTTCACCACCAGTTTTAGAAATGCCTCATCCAGGGCTGGAAAGATGGCTCAGCGGTTAAGAGTTCGGACTGCTCTTGCAGAGGACCTGGGTTTGATTCCCAGCATCCACATGGCGACTAAGAACCATCTTTAAGTCGGGCATGGTGGTGCATGCCTTTAATCCTAGCACTCGGGAGGCAGAGGCAGGCTGATCTCTGAGATCCAGGCCAGCCTGGTCTACACTAGAGTTGAGTGCCAGGCCAGCTGGGGCCTTATAGGGAGCACCCTGTCTCCAAAAGACCAAAAAAACAAAAGAGAGAGAGGGAGAGAAGAAATGCCTCATCCAGGGTCTCAAAATATGGTTTTAGAAAAAACAAACATCTGGTGTGGTGGCACACCCCTTTAATCCTAGCCTTGGGAGGCAGAGGCGGGTGGATTTTCTGTGAGTTCCAAGGCCAGCCTGTCTACAGAGTATGTTCAGGACAGCTGGGGGCCACAGGGAGACCCTGTCTTCAAAAAGACAGAAAAAAAAAAAGAAAAAAAACAACAAACAAACAAACGAACAAACAAAAAATCCACACAGGATAGTATAACCTGCCAATAGGATAAAATGAAAAGAATTAGATCTGAAGAAGTTAAAATTAATGATATTGCAGTCGAACTTAATAAAACCACAAAAAGGGCTCCTGAAAATTGTCATTTGGATAATCAGATAAAACCCTCTCCTAATACAGCATTGGATAATTAGATGAAAATCTGATTTTGAATCAGCACCAGATAAGAACTTCAGCTTATGTTTGGCATCCAAGGTGGAAAACTGTCCTTAGACCATACTGCTGCTCTTTCATCTCTTCTCAGTCAAGCAAGAATAGATGAAAGAGGGACAGCGTTTCCAGGCTCAGCTCCCAAACAGCACAGTGTGCTCAATAATGAAACACTTAAGAACACTGTAAACAGGGACATACTGCCAAAACCATTCTCAGCCTATATAAATTCTCATTTGGAAGATAACCAATTCCAAAAGACTTGAAAACTAAGAGAAAACAAGAGATAGGATGAAAAGGCTGATGCGCATATAACAAGTGCTTGGGATACAGCCGGCACGAGGGAATACTGTGTATCAATGACTAGCAAGGAGGTTTCAGGCTCACCATGTGCTCCGGAATGTGCTGACCTTGCTGATTTCCCCAAAGGAGGGAAACTCAATTGCATAATTTGTGGTAGTGTGGACTGTGTTCATGATTTCCCCTACAAACAAACAAACAAACAAACAAACAAACAAACAAACAAACAAACAAATGGGGCTGGAGAGATGGCTCAGTGGTTGAGAGCACTGGCTGCTCTTGCAGAGGACCTGGGTTCGATTCCCAGTTCCACATGGTGGCTAAAAACCGTCTCTTAGCCAGGCGGTAGCGCAAGCCTTTAATCCTAGCATTCGGAGGGGAGGAGGGCAGGGATTTGACCGTGAGTTCAAGCAGCGCTGGTCTACAAATGAGTTTCCAGGCCAGCTGGGGCTGCAGGATACTCTGTCTCCAAAAATACCAAAAACAAAAAACAGAAAAAAAAAAAAAGAAAAAGAAAAAGAAAAACAACAACAAAAAAAATCAGTTGGTTATAGGCTGGAAAAAAGAAAGAATTCTTGTTGAATATCCTTTTGGTAGAATAATAATGGTTCTTCCTGAAGATCCAAAGTATGCCCTAAAAAAGTTTGACAGAATTAGAGAGATGGTTGATTATGATTTAGGTTTCCAACAATCTCCACTAATGTGCTAGTCCAGAACCAAAACACTTTCTCTATTTCTAATAAAAAAGTAGTCGGCTGCCTAATTGCAGAACATATCCAGTGTGGCTATCGAGTTATAGAAGAGAAACTTCCAATTATCAGGTTAGAAGAAGAAAAAGTAAGATTTGGGTCAGGTGTGGTGGTGCACACCTTTAGTCCCAGCACTGGGGAGGCAGAGGCAGGAGGATCATGGAATTCCAAAGCCATGCCTGATTCTACATAAGCGAGCTCCTGGCCAACTGACTAAAGGAAGACCCTGTTCTCAAAAAAGACAAAAAAAAAAAAAAAAAAAGTACTAAAATGTACTTTAAGGAAAATCCCTACAGCAAGGGAAAGTTCCAAATGCATAAGAAGAATTTGAAATATTGAATATTTTTACACTTCTTTGTCCTGCCAGCAATGGCAGGAATAGAAAGTAGTTCTCTTTCTTGTGAGCTATAAATGACTAGAATTATTGAGAACACCTTCTTAATCAATTATTTTATTCTGGCTTCACTTAAAAAAAAAGGTTAGCTCCGTGGTGGCACACGCCTTTAATCCTAGCACTTGGGAGGCAGAGGCAGGTGGATCTTTGTGAGTTCAAGGCCAGCCTGGTCTACAGAGTGAGCTCCAGGACAGCTGGGGCTACATGGAGACTCTGTCTCGAAAAGACCAAAAAGAAAAAAAAAAAAAAATGGTTGGTTCCTTGGGAGGCAGAGGCAGGAGGATCTCTGTGAGTTCAAGGCCAGCCTGGTCTACATAGCGAGTTCCAGGACAGCTAGGACTACAGGGAGACCCTGTCTCAAGAAGAAAAAAATAATAATAACTTGGTTCAACTTGACTATAGTCTTAGAGAGGCTGATGACAAAACTGTGGAAATAGTTGTAAGTAAATGTGGATGACCTGGTATCTGCATTGCTACTCCTCAGAAATACTGCACTGATTATATATATATATATGCCTTCATTACTAGGACTTTATTTAATACTTGTCTATCCTTTTTTTTTTTTTTTTTTTTTTTTGCTTCGAGACAGGGTCTCCTGTAGCCCCAGCTGTCCTGGAACTCACTTTGTAGACCAGGCTGGCCTTGAACTCACAGAGATCCGCCTGCCTCTGCCTCCAAGTGCAGGGATTAAAGGCGTGGCCACCACGCCGGGCCAGCTATGGCCTTTTAATGAACTGTACAAATGTAGAATAAAATAATACAATACTGATAGTGTTTTTTTGTTTGTTTTTGTTTTGTTTTTTTTTTTTTTAATTTTTTTTTTTAATTTATATTATTTTGTATTGTATGAATGTACTGTTCTGCATGCAGGTCTGATGCACCCATGTGTCGTGCATTGCCGCATAGGAGGTCAGAAGAGGTTGCTCGGATTCCCCTGAACTGGAGTTCTCCTGGAATTGGAGTTACAACGGTTCTTAAGTCCGCCATGTGGGTGCTTGGGCTCGAACCCGGGTGTCCTCTGCAAGAAGCAGTCGGTGCCTTTAACCGCCTAGGCATCTCTCCAGCCCCTGTTTTGTTTTTTTTTGAGACAGTTCTCCCGAAGCCCCGTGCTGTCCTTGAAAACTTACTCTGTAGACCAGGCTGGCCTGTGACTACTCACAAAAGATCACGCCTGCCTCTGCATCCCAAGTGCTAGGACCGCGGCCGATAGTTTTTTTTAAGTGATAAATGTACTGACATAAAAATTTTTTTAAAAAGACAAGGGGGCTGACGAGAGATGGCCTAGCGTAAGAGTGCCGACACCGCTCTCTTATTAGAGGACCCGGGTTCCGATCCCCCAGCACCCACATGGTGCCGGAGAACGTCGAAACTCTAGCTTCCAGGAGAAAACTCCATTCCAGGGAATCCGGACACCCTCTTCTGACCTCCTGCCCGCAGTCATTGCACAACACGGGGACAAACTTGCATGCACAAATATACATCATACACATTAACAAAAATAAATAAAATTAATTAAAATTAAAAAAAAAAAAACAAAAAGACCAATGGTTTGGCCGGGTGTGTGGTGGCCCACAGCCCTTTAATCCTAGCACGTTGGAGGCGAGGCAGGCAATCTTTGTGTAGTGTCAAGGGGCCACCCTGGTCTAGTACAGAGCGAAATCCAGGACAGCTGGGGCTACAGGGAGACCCTGCTCTCAAAAAAAAAAAAAAAAAAAAAGACCAAGTTTGAAGCAGCACTAATCTATGGTATCGATTTATCCATCTTATTATCCATTACTTAGTCTACTATCAGAATTTCTTTTTTTTTAATTTTATTTATTTATTTTTTGTCTTTTCGAGACAGGGTCTCCCTGTAGCCCCAGCTGTCCTGGAACTCACTCTAGTCCAGGCTGGCCTTGAACTCATAGAAATCCACCTGCCTCTGCCTCCTGAGTGCTAGGATTAGTGTTCCCCACCGCGCCTGGCTTAAAGGCGGTTCTTAGCCACCATGTGGGTGCTGGGAATCGAACCCAGGGCCTCTGGACTCTTAACCGCTGAGCCATCTCTCCAGCCCTTATTTACTTTTTATGTGTATGAATGTACTGTCGGGGGCTGGAGAGATGGCCTAGTGGTTAAGAGCACCGACCGCTCTTACAGAGGACCCGGGTTCGATCCCCAGCACCCACATGGCGGCCGAGAACCGTCTGAAACGCCAATTCCAGGAGAACTCCAGTTCCAGGGAAATCCGACACCCTCTTCTGACCTCCGCGGCATTGCAAGACACGGGTGCACAGACTTGCATGCAGACAGTACATTCATACACATACAGAAGTAAATAAAAAAAAATGCAAGAGCAGTCGGCGTTCTTAACCGCTAGGCCATCTCTCCAACCCCTACTATCAGAATTTGAAATTTTGGCAAAGGAAACATTCATTTGAGAGTTTGGTGCAGGAGACAGGAGCCAGGGGCAGCCCCAAGCCTGGGACCTGGTTTCATTGCTCTCTGGGAATAGCCTTGTCCCCAGAGAAAGCTGTCTTGAAGCTCCAAGCTGGCCAAGTAGCCTGATCGGCAATTCTCATCTGAAAATACTTGGGGCCCCGTCACACCCAAGAATGGCCCAGTGTCCTGGCCCCCAGGGGACGGAGTGAGAAAAGAGGACAGGAGACAAGATCCTCTGGCAAGAAGAAAGCCGAGAGGGGGTGTGGCCATTTCAAAGAGAGAACACAGGGCTGGAGAGATGGCCTAGCAGTTAAGAGCGCCGACTGCTCTTGCAGAGGACCCGGGTTCAATTCCAAGCACCCACATGGCGGCTGAGAACCGTCTTTAACTCCAGTTCCAAGGGAATCTTTAACTCCACTTCCAAGGGAATCCAACGCCCTCTTCTGACCTCTGTGGCATTGCATGACACGGGTGCACAGACCTGCATGCAGACAGTACATTCACACACATTAGAAAACAAAAAAAAAATAAAAATAAAAACAAACAAACAAACAAAAACAAAGAGAGAGAACACAGTCGACCAGGAAGTCAGCCAGGTAGCTTGGTGGATAAAGCTGTTTGCTGTCCAGCAGGTCTGATGATAGAGTTTGATCTCCAGAACCCAGATAAAGGTGAAGGGAGAGAGAGAATTCCAGAAAGTTGTCCCCTGCCCTCTACATGTATGTCACATGCACGCTCACCCACTCACATTAATAATACAAAAAAGAAAAAAGAAATGAATTTTGTGTCTGGAGGATACATATGCCAAGGCGTCTGTGTGGAGGGCAGAGGACAACTCGTTTCTTCTTCTATGATGTGTGTCCTGGGGCTGGATCTGAGGTCTTCAGGCCCTGCAGCAAGTGGCTCTCACTGCTGAGTTATCTGCCACAGAAGACTTGCCAGGCTCTCTACACGGCAGGGAGCAAGAAAGACAAGCCCAACCTGAGGAAAGCAGCATCCAGTGGGACAGCAGGGCCCAACCTGAGGAAAGCAGCATCCAGTGGGACAGCAGGGCCCAACCTGAGGAAAGCAGCATCCAGTGGGACAGCAGGGCCCAACCTGAGGAAAGCAGCATCCAGTGGGACAGCAGGGCCCAACCTGAGGAAAGCAGCATCCAGTGGGACAGCAGGGCCCAACCTGAGGAAAGCAGCATCCAGTGGGACAGCAGGGTGCATGGATTCGTGGAGCCCATCGAAGCAGGGTAAATGCCATGACCGGGGAGATGCAGCTCCCAGAGACAGGGCGGTTCAGCCGAGAAATGTGTCACCTTCTTAGCTGGGTGTGGTGGCACACACATTTCATTCCAGCACTCAGGAGGCAGAGTCAGGCAGATCTCTCTGAGCTTAAAGACCAGAAAAAGTTAGGGTAGGGCAACTGGAATGTGTGAGTCCTGGAGCCCCTGCAGGGCACAGGAGTGGCTGCCTGAAGAGCCTTGGGAGTAAGGCAGGGGTCACCGCAAAGGGAGTAAGTATTGTGCAACTCAACCCAGCAGCCAGGGGAAGAATCTTGAAGATAACCATTGCCCCACACTCCCCAGTGGGCTCTCTCTTGTCCCAAACCAGCCTAGTTGGGAATCCATTTTTTTTTTTTTTTGTCATTTTGAGACAGGGTCTCCCTGTAGCCCCAGCTGGCCTGGAACTCACTCTGTAGACCAGGCTGGACTTGAACTCACAAAGATCCACCTGCCTCTGCCTCCCCAGTGCTAGGATTAAAGGCATGTGCCACCATGCCTCTGCATCCTGAGTGCTGGAATTACTGGCATGTGTTACCACGCCCTATCCCAATTTTTTTTTAAACTGATAATAGACTGAGACCCTGGGAGGTCATGATGCCCCAAGGTCATCCAGCTGGAAAGTAAGTGACCAAGGCAAGAATGGAACTGAGTCCTGGAAAGCTAGAGAGGGGTATGAGCTGGAGTTTCCTGAAAAAGCCGAGTGTGGCAGATCCAGGCTGAATTTATCTCAGGCTGTTTTTAGTCCCTGACATCCTTCCTTAGAACTATCAGGGACAAGTCTTTTGGATTTTTTTTTTTTTTTTCGAGACAGGGTCTCCCTGTAGCCCCAGCTGACCTGGAACTCACTCTGTAGACCAGGCTGGCCTAGAACTCACAAAGATCCACCTGCCTCTGCCTCCCAAGTGCTAGGATTAAAGGCGTGCGCCACCACACCCGGCTTGGAATGTATTGACTTAACCAACCACCAGTTTCCACAAACCCCAAAGCTAAGAATGTCATCAGATAGCATCTAAGATCTAGAACAGAGATATCCCCCCACCCCTGTGCATTTGCTAGAACCAGTCTACCTGATAGTCTCACTAATGCATTTGGGAAATGCATTGATTCTCGACTTTCTTCTGCTCTGTGACTGTAAAGAGTTCATACAGGGCTCTGGGGGTTAAGGTGGCCCAGCTCCACTGTAATCCCAGCATTCCCATTGCGCTGTGGGAGGCTGACAGGGAGAATCAGCCTGAAGCTCTCAGCCATTTAGCCTAGAGCACACAGCCTGCAGGCAGACAAGAGACTGTCTCAAGGAGGTCAAGGGTAAGAACTGATTCGCAAAATGTCCTTTTACTTCTACATGCAAGGTATGGTGCATGCACACAGACACACAAACACTGAGAGCACACACACACACACACACACACACACACACAAACACTTAAATAGTAAAAGCAAAAAGTTACATAACTGCTTCCAGGCTGGACTTATCATTTGAAGCCACCTGAATCCATACATTCCCAGACCATGGTCATTCATTTATCTGGCTCAGAATAAATCATCTCATTCATTTCTGACTGAGAGCTGTATTTTATGTTGACAGTAGCTAGATTCATTCACATTCATTCCTTCATGGGATACATGAATCCCACTATCTGCCAGACACTCGCCTAAGGACGGAGTTTTATCAATTAGAGGAATGAGTCAGATAAGAGCAGGACCAAGATTTTGGGCTTCACCCTGTGAAATTTCCAGAACACACAGCGCCCCTCCTTTCTCTGGCCCTTCCTGAACCAGGAAGGATACTGGCCTCTTTCCAGGGAGCGTCTGCCACAGGCAGCCATTTCTCAGAAGCAAACTGGTGTTGAGTACACATGTACCTGCTATCGTCACTTCTCCTCTCAGACCCAGAACTCGAGAACTTGGAAGGAACAAGGAAGCCATTTCCTAGTGGTAGAGCAGGCTCTGCCTGTCACCTGCCTGGTCCTCGGAGGCAGAGTTCTTCCATTCTCCAATGCTCATTTAAAAATTCCTGAGACACCACTACACACTGCTTCAGTCATGAGGGAGAGTAGAGGTTTTAGGGACAGACACACTAACAGGAAGTCTCTGTGCCTCTCCGGAGCCCTGCCAAGTTCAGCAGCATGGGGTCTTGAGGGACTCAGAGACAAATCCAGACTAGCTACTCATGCTGCAACTGCCAGGCTCTGACCCGGGTCACTAAGGTTAGGCCACTCTCCTTCCCCCTGGTTTTTTTTTTTTTTTTGAGACAGGGTCTCCCTGTAGCTCCAGCTGTCCTGGAACTCACTATGTAGACCAAGCTGGCTTTGAACTCACAGAGATCTGCCTGCCTTTGCCTCCGAGTGCTGGGATTAAAGGCATGTGCCACGATGCCTGGCTTCTTTTCTTATTTTTAACTTTGGGCGTGTGTGTGTGTGTGTGTGTGTGTGTGTGCCTGTAACATGGGTGCCCGATACATGAGCACAGGCATATGTGTGAAATAGCATAGGTGTATTCAGAGGACATGTTTTAGGAGTCAGTTCTCCTTCCACTGTGGGTTTAAGGGATCAAACTCCCCTTCCCCAATACTAGGGATTGATTACAGGATCTCGTACACACTGGGCAAGTGCTCTCTGATGGGGCTCTATCACTTTATTTACTTATTTTATTTTTATTTATTTATTTAATTAATTTATTTTTTGAGACAGGGTCTCCCTGTAGCCCCAGCTGTCCTGGAAGTCACTGTGTAGACCAGGCTGGCCTTGAGCTCACAAAGATCCACCTGCCTCTGCCTCCCCAGTGCTAGGATTAAAGGCATGTGCCACCATACTGGCTTAAAGACAGTTCTTAGCCACCATGTGGGTGCTGGGAATTGAACCCGGGGCCTCTGCAAGGTGCTCTTAACCGCTGAGCCATCTCTCCAGGCCTATTTATTTATTTATTTATTTATTTATTTTTTTTTACTATTTATTTATATTTTGAGACAGGGTCTGGATTTGCCCAGGCTGGCTTTGACCTCACTCTGTAGCCCAGACAGGTCTTGACCATTCTCCTGCCTCAGCCTCCCAGCCTTGTACAATCAGGTCCAGCTCAGCCTCCTTCTGAGCATAGGCAGCTCTCCTCACCTCAGGTGCTTGTGCCTTCTTTGCCCTGTCATCCTTTCTACATCGAGGGCTGGGATGAGACATGTCTCTTTTGCCTCTCTTGCCTTGAGATCCAGATGTGGCCATAACATCTGGCAGGCAGCCATGCCTGTCAAGAACAGCATCTGTCCAGGCCTCCCCTTATGGTGATGCCACTAGCCTGTTTCCACAGCAAGTAAATGCTGGAAGATGGTGAGGAGAGATGAGTAACCAGGAGAGAGACAGTCGGATGGGCTGGGGCACCGGCTGACTGATCCACTGTGCCAGGGGGCAGGGTGTCACTGTTCATCATCAGTTGTTTCCTGGCCCATCCCTGCGATCCAGATGTGTCTACCAGATGGTGTGCTACTATCAAGGGAGAGTGCCTAGAGGTAGAGGCCAAAGAAACTGATCTGGGACTCCATTAACCCGGGGACACAGCCTCCTGCCTGTCCTTAATCCCTATAACAGGGAGCTTTTCTCTTTGGCTGGGGTGATGGTTGGGGTTGTTGGTCTCTGGCTGATGTACAGTCATAGGATTCTGCCCCTTCTCCACTGTCTACCATGCCCACCTTTGGTGCTTGATGAGCTCAGTTTGGAACAAGGCCTGTTGATCTATCTCAGGCATACTGGAATACTAGGCAAGCTCTGTCTGAGGTGCCCTGCCTTGTCCATGGAGATAAGGAGAAAATCTAATGCAGCAGCTGAGTGTGGTGTCATCTCTGTGATCCCAGTGTTTAGGAGGCCAAGGCAGGAGGTACGTGTGTGTGTGTGTGTGTGTGTGTGTGTGTGGTGGAGGCTAGGGGTGAACATCAAGTGTTCTTCCTCCATCTTCCTCCACTTAATTTTTTAAATATTTAATGTACTTTTAAAATATTTAATGTACTTTTAAAATTAATTATTGCTGGGCAATAATCCTAGCACTTGGGAGGCAGAGGCAGGCAGATCTTTGAGTTCAAGACCAGCCTGGTCTACAGGGCAAGTTCCAGGACAGCTGGGGCTACAGGGAGACCCTGTCTCGAAAAGACCCCAAAAATATTAATAAATACTTTAATTTATAAAAATTTAATTATTAATTGATTTGGTCTTTTCGAGACAGGGTCTCCCTGTAGCCCCAGCTGGCCTGGAACTCGTAGAGATCCACCTGCCTCTGCCTCCCTAGTGCTGGGATTAAGGGCGTGTGCCACCATGCCCAGCTTATTTATTATTTCTATTTTGTATGAATATATTGCCTGCATGTAAGTGCACCTGTGTTATGCAATACCCCTGGAGGTCAGAAGATAGTGTTGGATTCCCTGGAACTAGAGTTACAGATTGTGGCCAGAGGCCATGTGGGTTCTGGGTATCAAACTCAGGTCCTCTGCAAGGGCAGCCAGTGTTCTCAACTACTGAGCCATCTCTCCAGCACCTCCACCTTATGTTTTAAGATGATCTCTGAACTGAACCTGCAGCTCACCTTGTCAGCTAACTTGGCCAACAAGCCTCCAGGACCTACCTGTCTTCACAGCCCTCCAGCGCAGAGGTCAGGGATCTGAACTCACATCTTCATGTTTGCACAGTCAGCACCTTCCCCACTGACCCATGTCCCGTGACAAATCCATGATCAGAATGTTAGATGTGTTCTCTCCCATCATTTCCAAATATCCAAGGGGATATTTGGGGGACCCATTTAGGATTCCCTAAATCCAAGACTAAACTCTGACTCAGTTTTTTTTTTTTTTTTTTTGGTAGTTTTGAGGCAGGGTCTCACTTTTAGTACCAGCTGTCCTGGAGCTCGCTTTGTAGACCAGGCTGGCCTTGAACTCACAGAGATCCGCCTACCTCAACCTCCCGAGAGTGCTGGAATTAAAGGTGCACGCCTTTAATTAACACTCAGTGTCTTAATCGAATTGCTCAAGCCACAGCTAGCACCCACTGAAATCGGGGCTGGGACACAGATCTTTCTGCCAGCAGCCAGCAGCCTAGCCCCAGCTCTCCGGCACTGCATTATGAGGACCATGTATGCAACAGCCCTGTGTCTAAAGCCTGTGACCTTGAATCAGAAGCCACCTGGTGCCTTCTGTTCCACTGGCAGGTGCTCATACTAAGGTCACCAGGGCTCCAGGCCCAGCCCCGAGGCCTGTCCCTGTAAGCTTTGGCAGAATTGGCCCACTCGGTGTTCTGGTAACACCTGGGGGTAGGAAAGGGTGACAGGACTCTTCCTCACTGGCCACCTTCCCAGAACAGTGACACGAAGGGAGGATAGGGCTTCCACAGTGACAAACAGAAGCCCAGAAAGTCGGACTTGCCACACCACAGGTGAGTGCAAAGGGGGCCAGGTCCCAGGGCTCCTGCGCAGACTCTAGCATGTCTGCTCTGCTGGGGACACCCTTCTAGACTTAGGAATTCATGAATGTCCCTCTTCCTCTGAATCCTCAAGTCAGGACAGGCCTCCCAGAGCCACTAGTTGTGGGATGCTCCTGAAGGTAAACTAAGGCAGTGTGTGCCTATTTCCCGCTTGTCTTCACAAAGTAGGGCTGGCACACACCAGGAGCTTTATTTATTTGAAGCAAGACCCCAGCACGTACTCAGGCTGGCCACCAAATCACTATTACCCTCTCTTTTCTAGCTCCTGTGTGCCAGATTTAGTAACTGGAATCAAGACAGGCTAATGGTACATAGCTGTAAGGCCAGGAGACAGGAGGATCTGCAGTTCAAGGTCAATCTGGGCTATTTATTAAGATGTTTTCTTTTCTTTTTTGGTATTTTTGAGACAGGGTCTCCCTGTAACCCCAGCTGGTCTGGAACTAGCTATGCAGACCAGACTGGCTTTGAACTCCCAGCCTGGCTCTGCCTTCTGAGTGCTGGGCTTAGGTGTGCACCACCACACCCGGCTTGAAATATTTTTTTTTGTGGGGTCTTTTTGAGAGAGGGTCTCCCTTTGGTCCCAGCTGGCCTGGAGCTTGCTCTGTAGACCAGGCTGATCTTGAACTCACAGAGATCTGCCTGCCTCTGCTTCCTGAGTGCTGGGATTAAAGGCGTGCGCCACCACACCCAGCAATATATATATATATAAATGTTTTTTTGTCTTTTTGAGACAGGGTCTCCCTGTAGTCTCAACTGTCCTGGAATTCGCTCTGTAGACCTGGCTGGCCTTGAACTCACGAAGATCTGCCTGGCTCTGCCTCCCAACTGCTAGGATTAAAGGCATGAGCCTGGCAAAATATTTTCTTAACGCTAATAATTAAAATTAAAAAGAAACCTGCTGAATTCATGAATAAGGTCCACTATGCTTCCTTTATTCAGGTTTAAAAAGGTGAACTTAAAAGATTCAGTTCATGAGGCGTGGTGGCACACACCCTTAATCCCAGCACTCAGGAGGCAGAGGCTGGCAGATCTCTGTGAGTTCAAGGCCAGCCTGGTCTACAAACTGAGTTCAGGCCAGCTGGGAGTGCAGGGAGACCCTGTCTCAAAAAAGACAAAAAAAAAAAAAAAAAAAAAAAAAAAAAAAAAGATTCAATGTGACTGTCTAAGCCCTCAGTGGGATAGAAACCTCGGTATAAGGTGGGTCTTATTAAAAGTGTTTTAAAGTGGGCCACGTGGCCCACGCCTTCAATCCCAGCACTTGGGAGGCAGAAGCTGGGGATCTCTGTAAGTTCAAGGCCAGGCTAGTCTATACTGGGAGCTCCAGGCCAGCTGGGACTAAAGGGAGACCCTGTCTCAAAAAGACCAAAACAAAACTGCAGCAGGGGATTGTTGCTGTTTTCCGGCAGTGGCCAGGAGAACTGCCTGAATTGACAGAATTTCTGCAGGTCCAAGTGGAAGGACCAGATCGCCAGCTCAGAGGTCAGAAAGCCTGGAGTACTGGCTGGGGCAGTGGGAAGAGGGACCGCCGGCCCGCAGCAGACATTCCGTAGGGCGGGGCAAGCACGTGTGGGCCTAGCACCAAGGAGGAAAGGTCACTTTGGCCCAGAGCAGGTGAGGCCACAGGGGTAGCTCAGCCACCTACAGTGTCCATGGCGACTCTCCCAGCCATGGACACTGTACGTGGCTCATCCGGCAGTGGGAGGAACACGAGGGAGAGCTCAGAGGCCACAAGATCAGGTTTGCTGTCTGGGCTGACCATATCTGTCATTCCCCTCTGAGGACCCAGGACTGGCAAGATGGCCCAGTGGGTAACGGCGGTAGCCACCAAGTCTAATGACCCGAGTTTGATCCCGACACTCACATGGTTGGAAAAGAGAACCGACTCCCGCAAGTTGTCCAGCTTGCCTACATAGGAACGCACATAACCAATGTGAAAAAACAAACAACCCCCCCCCGCCCCCGCACACACTTTTAAAATGAGGACCGCTGGGCTTGGTGGCGCACGCCTTTAATCCCAGCACTTGGGGGACAGGGGCAGGTGGAGCTCTGTAAGTTCAAGGCCAGCCTGATTTACATAGAGAGCTCCAGGGAGACCCTGTCTCAAAAAGACCGAAAAATCCAAATCAAAATGAAGACCAAGGTGCCAGGGTTTTCTTAGCGTGGCACCTGCTAGTTTCCTTTCTCAGGTCTCATCTCAGGGAGGGCGGTGGTGGATGTAGGTGGCGCGCACCCCAGCTCGCCCCCTGCTGCTTCTCGGTGTGCAGAGAGCTCGAGGGCCGGGACCGCAGGCGCAGACGCAGCCAACCGGGCGCGGGCGGGTCCCTTCCCCTAGGCCGGCTGTGGGGGATGGGGGATGGGCTCAGCCCCTCACCGGCAAGCGCGTTGGGCTGCCTATTTCGGGAGTTGGGGGGGTGTGGGCCATGGCTCCTCACGTGATGCAAGGGCTATTTAAAGCGGCATTTCGGCCTGGAGCCGCTGTTCCTGAGGTCCTGCACGCTTGTCCACACACTCACGATGGCGGACGCTTTCGTTGGCACCTGGAAGCTGGTAGACAGCAAGAATTTCGACGACTACATGAAATCACTCGGTAAGCGAACCCCGGGGTGCAGGATGCCGGGTGGGAGGCGCCGTAAGCCTAGCTCGGCGCTGAGTTCCGGCTGGGGTGCCCCACACGCTTGCTGCATCCTCCCTCCCAGCAGGGCTGGAATACGAGGGCGCGGAGGTGGTCGCCTGGGCTGGCCCTGCTGGGACGGAGCCATCACGGTCGGAATGTGGGCCGTGTGATACTCAGGTAGGAGGCGCAGAAAAACGCAGCTGTGGCTGCTAGTGTGGGGCAGGGAGGCGCTTTCTAGGAAGCGAGGTCTGCGGGCTGGAGGTGGGGGGAGGGCTGGAGGTTGGCAGGGAGAGGAGCAAGGATGGTCTAGAAATTGTATCCGGAAAGGATTCTTGAAGGTCGACTGGGAGTGTTCTGTAGGAGCGGACATCTAGGACCCTCGAGAAAGACTCAAGGGAACCCAGTAAGACCTGGGAAGAGGTGAAGCCAGACCTGGGCACAGACCCCAGCAATCCCTTCTCCAAGAGGCGAGGAGCCCTCTTTCTCGGCAGTCTGACCTTCGCCTGCACTGTATGTAAGCAGGCCCGAATCAGTGTCCTTGACACTGGTGGTCGGGTGGGGTAAAAGGCCCATCACACCTGGTGCTTTCCTGCCATCTGTTCAGTGCTAGGATAGGGTGAAGGCCTTTGGGCTCAGGTGCAGCAGAGGGTGCCAGGAAGGCTCACAGGTGTAGCAGGGAGTAGAGAGCTGTGTGGTTTGGAGAAGTGGAAGAATAGAGCTTCAAAGAACCTTACTGGTAAGGTCTGTCGAGATAGATCCCCATACCTTGCTTAGACAGGAAAGCCCAGGATTTCTTTTCAGCACTGAGGATTGAATTTTGTGTGCCAGGCAAGCACTCTACCACTGAGCTATCCCCAGCTCTCTACTTTGTGTGACAGGGTCTCATTAACTTGTCCAGGCTGGCCTTGAATTTTATAATCCTGCCTCAGCCTTCCAAACAACCGAAATCCCAGGATTTCCACTCAGGGTTCTTCCCATTTCACTCCTGACCCTGGGAGTGGTGGGAGTGGTGAGCTGATGGAAGAATGGCCTCCTGCACTTGGGAGGCAGAGGCAAGCAGATCTCTGAGTTCAAGGTCAGCCTGGTCTACTAGTGAGTTCCAGGCCAACTGGGGCTACAGGGAAACCCTGTCTCCTTGGGCCTGATGAAATACCCTCTCCATGCAAGCACCAGCTTGGGACAGGGCAAACTGGGATGGTATTCATGGCTGAGCTGGATTCCATGCCTTCCTCCCAAGGAAGGAGGCCTGAAAACTGCAGGCGTGCAGTGTGTGTGTGTGTGTGTGTGTGTGTGTGTGTGTGTGTGTGTGTAGGAGGTCCTTCTACTCTGGAATAGAGTCCCATAGAACTTTGTGTTGTTCTGGTGCTGTGGATCACACCCACGGCCTTGCTCATGCTAAGCAAGCAAGCACCTCCACTACTAAGCTATATCCCCAGACAGTATGGGCATTGTTGTTCTTGAGGCCAGAGTACCCATCTGATCTACCCATCCTGAGCACCATACCCAGACTACAGTTGAGTCCCTGAACTACCTCACCAACCGTGTCTGTCTAACACCTAACACCATATTTGGGCAGTTGTGTTTATTTTTTATTCTGCCCCACCGTGTCTGCCTAACACCTAACACCATATTTGGGCAGTTGTGTTTATTTTTTATTTATTTTTTTGTCTTTTCGAGACAGGGTCTCCCTGTAGCCCCAGCTGTCCTGGAACTCACTCTCCCTGTAGACCAGGCTGGCCTTGAACTCACAAAGATCCACCTGCCTTTGTCTCCCAAGTGCTAGGATTAAAGACATGCGCCACCACGCCCGGCTTTTTTTTTTTTTGGTCTGAGACAGGGTTTCTCTGTAGCCCCAGCTGTCCTGAAACTATGTAAACCAGGCTGGCCTTGAACTCACAGAGACCACCTGCCTCTGCCACCCAAGTGCTGGGATTAAGGTGTCTGCCACCACGCCCAACACGGGCAGTTGTATTTATGATGCTGACTGAACCCAGGGTCTTGAGCATGTTAAGCATGTGCTGTACCGCTGAGTTGCATCCTTGAGCCCAGGACAGCTTCTTCCATTAGAGGCTGAGATTCTATTCAGTCTGCTTTTTTCAGTGAATATGTAGAAGGGCCAAAACCCACTGGCGAGCCAACAGCTGGCTTTGTTCAGTAGAACACATGCTTTCCTTCTCCACATCTGCGTGGACCCTAAGCAAACAGCTGGTTCAGAGATGAGGCCTGACTCACTCAGGTACCAGCAGGCAGAGCCAAGGCCCCCACTGGCTGGGCAGGGTAGGTTGGCACCAGCACAGCTGCAGCCAAAGCCCCTGACCCTCTCGTGCTACAGGACCAAGGGTCCCAGGGGATAGAGCAGCACAATTTAGTACAAATGACCACAGGCACAGATGGTGGCCTTGATGTATGGAGTATTCCGAGATTGGCACAATGGGAATAGTGGTTTGGAATCTAGGTCACTCAGTGATTGTTTGCTTTGAGATTGGGTCTTCTTCTGTAGCCCATGCTACTCTGGAGCTATGTAGCTTAGGCTGGCCTTAAATTCCAGGCATTTCTCCTGCTTCAGCCTCTTGAGTGCTGAGATTATAGCTAAGGGTCTCCATACTCAGCTTGTTTGACTTTGGATAAGAACACACTCTTGCAACTTCATTTGTAAATGGAGAACAATAGCACGTATGCTTAGAGCTGCTCTAAGCATTACTTGGTATCCCCTGTAGAGCTTGTGCAGTGTACCCAGCTTCCAGCAAACACCATGTGGTCAGGCATATATTTGAAGAGCGGACCCCATCTCAGGGAAGAAAAGCCTTGATCCAGAGGCTCTAGAGGGCAGTCATCTTTCTTTCTTCAGCTCATGGCCTGAGCTGTTCAGGTGGCCAGAAAACAGCAGGTGCTATGCTTGCTCAAAGATGGTACAGGGCGCAGTGGTCAAGTGAGCTCTGGAGCCAAACATTCAGGGCTTCAGTCTGATTTGTGATCTCGGGCTTGAATTCTTTCTTTTTGAGACAGGTCATCCTATAGTCCCAGCTATCCTGGAACTCACAGAGTAGACTACCACACCCAGCCGAACTCTCACTTCTTTTTTTATTTTTTGGTATTTTTGAGATAAGGTCGCCTTTAGTCCCAGCTGGCCTGGAGCTCACTCTGTAGACCAGGGTGGCCTTGAACTCACAGAGATCCGCCTGCCTCTGCCTCCCAAGTGCTAGGATTAAAGGCATGCACCACCACACCCAGCTATTTTTTAAAATTTTATTTATTTTTTATTTATTTATTTATGTGTATGAATGTATTGTCTGTATGGAGGTCTGTGCACCTGTGTCGTGCAATGCCATGGAGGTCAGAAGAGGGTGTCGGATTCCCCTGGAACTGGAGTTCTCCTGGAATTGGAGTTACAGACGGTTCTCAGCCGCCATGTGGGTGCTGGGGATCGAACCCGGGTCTTCTGCAAGAGCAGTTGGCACTCTTAACCGCTAGGCTATCTCTCCAGCCCCATTTTTTATATTTTTTATGTGTATGAGTGTACTGTCTGCATGTAGGTTGGTGCACCCTGTCGAGCAAGGCCTCAGAATTCAGAAGAGGGCGTCGGATTCCCCTGGAACTGGAACTAAATTTGGTTCTTAGCTGTCATGTGGGTGCTGGGAATCGAACCCTGGTCCTCTGCAAGAGCAGTGGGTGCTCTTAACCCCTGAGCCATCTCTCCAGCCCCAAACTCTTAGTTCTTACATCTATAAAACCTTCCCAACAGGACAGCAAGGACTGAATAATGGAACATATATGGCTGCCACTTAATATGGTATTATCTAATGGCTACAGAGCTAAGGGGAAGACTGAAAAGAGATATGGCCACAGGAAGGCTTTGATGGCTGATCTTTCCCTTCTTCCCCATGCTGGGCTAAGACTTACTCTCTGAGCATGCGCAGCCTCTACTGCAGCTCATCCACCCAACCATCTCCCCTGTCTGCAGGTGTGGGCTTCGCTACCAGGCAGGTAGCTAGCATGACGAAGCCTACCACAATCATCGAGAAGAAAGGGGACAGTGTGGTCCTAAAAACACACAGCACCTTCAAGAACACAGAGATCTGCTTTCAGCTGGGAGTGGAGTTTGATGAGACAACAGCAGATGACAGGAAGGTCAAGGTGAGTCAGAGAAGTGGAATGGAGGGTGGTGAGACCCTGAATGGTAAGATGATGATAGTCTTAGCTTCTTTGCTGTACTGCAAGGGGCAGGCTGTTAGCTCTAAACAAAACAAGGTTATGAAGCCTGCTCAGTGCTGCAATGTCCCAGGGCTAAGTGCACAGCTCTGTTCTTCCTGCCCTTCTTGGGAGCCTACCAGCTGCTTCTGGGAGTGGGCAGCAGAGCCAGGATGTTCTGACCTTGGGTCTGCCAGCCCCAGCTGGGTGACCTGCCAGGTATGCAGTAGCTCTGAGGACTTCAGTGGCCTCGATGCCAAGAACCAGTACCCTTCACCAAGTGAGGTCAGCAGGCACCAGTGGCAAAGGAGGCAGCTGAGCTGAATGAGAGCTCAGTTCTACTGATGGCCGCTTCCACAGCTCCCAGGCTGGGCCACTGACCCGGACACACTGTTTCCAGGTCCACTGACAGACAGACAGACAGACAGACAGACCAGAGCTATGCACTGTAATGTGCAGTCATCAACAGGAATATGAGGTGTTTGTAGTCTCTTCAAGAATGTGTCCCCTCAGGGCATGGTAAGTGGTGGTCACCCCCAGTGTCCGGGCTTTGCCTCCTGGTGGCCCTCTTGTCAGCTTTCCTGGCCCTCCAGAACTGGGCTGGGCACACGAACTAAAGGGTCCAGGATTTTTTTGTTGTTGTTGTTATTTTCGAGACAGGGTTTCCCTGTAGCCCCAGCTGTCCTGGAACTCACTCTATAGACCAGGCTGGCCTTGAATTCACAAAGATCCGCCTGCCTCTGCCTCCCTCGAGTGCTAGGATTAAAGGCGTGCGCCACCACGCCCAGCTTTTTTTTTTTTGGTAGATTTTTTTTTTTTGAGACAGGGTCTCCTTGTAGCTCCAGCTGTCCTGGAACTCATTCTATAGACCAGGCTGGCCTTGAACTCACAGAGATCCGCCTGTCTCTGCCTCCCAAGTGCTGGGATTAAAGATGGTTCTTAGCTGCCATGTGGGTGCTGGGAATTGAACCTGGATCCTCTGCAAGAGCAGTTGGTGCTCTTAACTGCTGAGCCCTCTCTCCAGCCCCAGGGTCCATGATTTTTTTTTTTTTTTTGTCTTTTCGAGACAGGGGTCTATGATTTCTACAGGGTGTCCTGAAACGAACCAGGGTCCTTTCCACCCTGACCCTCAAATTCAGCTGTTCTCCCTTCCTTCCTCACTGGTCCCTACAGAAAGAGCAGGGCAGGGACTGGTCTTGCAGAGAGAGAGAGGGCCTGAAGCCCAGCAGAGACTCACACAGAAGGCTGGAGTGGAGTGGGGGATGGTGCCGAGACGACAGGTGAGCCGTCTGCTCTCCATATGCCCTTGGACTTGCCACCTTCTTGAGAGGCCAAATCCCAAATTAAACACAACACTGGTCCTCTGATATGTTTAAGCCCAAAATAATCTGAGTTGCAAAACCAATGGAGAATGTGGATGATCAGTAGGTGGAATACAGACAGCACAAGCTGAGCGATCAAACCCTGCTTGGTCAGCTCTCACCTGGCCTACTGACCCCAAATTCTAGAGAAGGGAGACCTGGGAGAGCTGCCAAACATGAACCCGCTGATGCAGGCTAGCAGTACCAAGGACCAAGTGGGCACTAGACCTAGGGCTGAAGAGCACAGCAAGGACACCCTGCCCAGGACCTTGTAGCCCCTCCCCCTCCTGTCAGCTGAGAGTCATGTGATAAAGACTGAAGGGAGGAAAGTTTAAACTTCAGTATGTCCTGCAGCCAAGGAAGGGTCTTGTAGGTACTGTGAGACACACAAGGCCAGACAGACCTTCAGGGTTCTCCTTTGGCTAGGCTCAAAGACAGGGACGGGCACAAGGGCCTGTACCTGAGGGGTCTGGGACCTAGAGAACTGCTGAGTTTTTGGTGCTGAGGAACTGAACCCATGGCCTTGTGCACTCTACCACCACTCAGATACATCCCACCCTAAGCCCTTAGGGGGGGCTTGGAAGGTTGTACCATTGAGCTAAGCTGCCTGCCACACCCAGTAGCTGACGGCCCCTCCCTCTCCAGCAGTCATGGAGTAGATGGGCTAGGTTAGAGGTGGGCTGCCTGAGCACTGATCCTAGTGCTGTTACTAGTTTGGGTCCTCTTGGCCCCAGAGGTCCTGCCCTTCAATCCTGGCTCAGGTCACAACTCAGGCCTCTGCCTTTTTCCACAGTCCCTCGTGACACTGGATGGAGGAAAACTTGTTCATGTGCAGAAGTGGGACGGACAGGAGACAACACTTACACGGGAGCTGGTTGACGGCAAACTCATCCTGGTAAGACAGGCAACTGTGGGCCTTACAATCGTCCTGCTCCTCAGCCCACCCTGTTTTAAGCAACCAAGGTCCTTCCTGCAAATACCTATTGTCTGGACAGGAAGTAATAAAACCATTTGTACAGATCTGTTCTGAAAAGAGTCTGAGCAGACTGTAGCCTTGTTGGACTGTCCCAGCATTGCTCAGGTGTGTGGACAGCAGCTACCTGTGGCTCACTGGAACCTGCTCAAGACACTCACACAGGGCTGGGATCCTCAGAGTTAGGAGTGAGGTGCCTAGCTTTGGTAGGAACCAAACATGACAAACCAAATCCTCACCATGCAATTAGACTATGGGCTTGGCTCCGATGCCTAACTGGATAGGGGTGATTAGGAAGCTGGCGGCTTACCAGTTGTTCTCAGGCGTCCCTGGATGTTTTTATTTATTTATTTACCCTGTGGTCTACTATGCACCATGTTCCACCTGAAGTGCTGAACATGAAGGAAAGGGGAGGGGAGCACTCTGGGATCATGATCAATTTATGTCCCCTTTCAAGGCTCATTTTTTCCAAATCTCTAAAATAGATGATAATACTCACCTTAAAGACTTGATAAGAGCCGGGCGTGGTGGCACACGCCTTTAATCCTAGCACTTGGGAGGCAGAGGCAGGCGGATCTTTGTGAGTTCAAGGCCAGCCTGGTCTACAGAGTGAGTTCCAGGACAGCTGGGGCTACAGGGAGACCCTGTCTCAAAAAAAAAAAAAAGATACTTTTGAAGCTGTAAAAAGTATGTGAAGTGCCTGGTTGCCTGGTACTGATCAGGGTGAAGAAGGTGGGGGCTTCTGGGTGGGAGACCACCTGATTCTATCTTTCCTTCTAGACACTCACCCACGGCAATGTGGTGTGCACGCGAACTTATGAAAGAGAGGCGTGACCTGGCTGCATCGCTGGCCGCTCCTCTGCCAGCTGGCTGCCCTCAACCCAGCACCATGTTGCCTCCTGTTTCCCGCCTCTGGCGTTCTGTACAAGTACACTTTGGTTGGAAATTTTCTGGAGTCAAGTGTCATCAACCTGGATCCAGTTCCAGTTCCAGTTGTGTCTGTGTGTTGTTTTTGTTTCTGTTTTTGTTTTTAAACTGTATGGAAGAGTACTCTGAGGTCAATAAAGGAGAGCAAAGGCCACCCTTTTTCCTTTTACCTTCTGGTGACATCACTGTTTCCCGTGTCCATGAGCTGAAATGGCTGCTCCGAGCTCACTTGGGAGCAGCAGTGGCTAAGAAGCCGAGCGGACAGTGGAGGCTGCCGGTCAGCTCGCCGTGTGCACATTCAGTGAGGGACAGCTGTGCCTGCATGATTTTACACTGGCCTGTCCATGGTAAAATGAGCTCGTGCTGTCAGTGGTAGGGCTGCCGGTCAGCTCGCCGTGTGCACATTCAGTGAGGCACAGCTGTGCCTGCGTGATTTTACACTGGCCTGTCCATGGTAAAATGAGCTCGTGCTGTCAGTGGTAGGGCTTCCCCAGGCTTGGGCACCGGACAGCTCCTCTGAGCACGTTCTGTACAGAACACTCTCAGGCGTGGTTCTGTATATATAGCATGCTGTGATCTCTTCCCTTCTGGAATATGGCTCGGGACACAGGTCCAGACACGGGACATTGTGGTGGAAGATGACCACTGGCATGGTGATTTACCTATGTCCCAGGCAAGTATCTAAGGTATCTAAGGTTACACATTCTTACTGGTGGAGCTGGAGAGATGGCTCAACAGTTAAGAGTACCAACTGCTCCTGCAGAGGACCACGGTTCAATTTCCAGCACCCACATGGTGGCTAAGAACTGTCTTTAAGCTGGGCATGGTGGTACACGCCTTTAATCCTAGTACTTGGGAAGGCAGAGGCAGGTGGATCTCTGAGTTCAAAGCTAGCCTGGTCTACAGAGTGAGTTCCAGGCTAGCTGGGACTATAGGGAGACCCTGTCTCAAAAAGGCAAAAAAACAAACAAAAAACCCCAAAAACATTCTTACTGGTGTCCAGCATACTGACACATGCCTTTAATCCCAGCTCAAGAGAGGCAGAGGCAGCCCAATCTGTGAG
The DNA here is from genome assembly GCA_009823505.1 of Rhizomys pruinosus. Taxonomy (NCBI): domain Eukaryota; kingdom Metazoa; phylum Chordata; class Mammalia; order Rodentia; family Spalacidae; genus Rhizomys; species Rhizomys pruinosus. Next base: position 7,856 of record VZQC01014771.1, on the reverse strand, counting down.
ATGGTGGCCAGCCTGGTCTTCATAGAGAGTTCCAAGCCAACTGGGGGTCTGCCAGCTGGGGCTACAGGTAGACACCGTCTCAAAAAACCACCAAACAACAAAACACACCAAGCCCATGAAAACAAACGCTTGGTTCTCTAATCAACTCAGGGAAAGCGGTCATCACTTCAGAAGGGAGGGCTCTCAAAAGCAGAGGCCTGGCTAAGTGGCTCAGCCTGGCCTCTCTCCAGGGTCTCAGATAACATTAAATGTTTTCCTGTCAGCTAACGAGTTTAAGTCCATAAGTGACCCAGGAAGGATTACAGGAATAGGAGCTTTCAGCAAGTTTAAAACCAAACACATTTCATTTATGCCAGGAATTTAAGCAAAGACCTGAAATGGAGCCAGTCGACTCACAAGATACACAGAGTGGAGCCATGATCTTGGCCTCGGACTTCTGGGTCAGTAGTCTGTTAGTGTCGTACAAGACAAGTCACATTGCAGATCATTGTTTTCTGGCTATGGCCACTGGGTGTCACTGCAGAGCAGAACCTTGCTAAGGGAATGGAAAAGGCGTGCACCACTTCCTACGTGCTCTCCCTCCCTCCTGCTGCAGTCTCCTGGTGTTCCTGGCTGGAGGCAGCAGAGACCACCTCCAAATGGGCCAAGAAACGCAGACAGGTAGGACTACTCTGTTCTCTCACCACAGCCAAGCTCACCTCCACAGTAGGACCTGTCGTCCTGGACTGGACTCCTGCAAGGAATCCAGATCTGGCAGTGGCAGCTGGGGACGGAGGGGCCTAGGAACACCTGCTGAATGGAGAAGGCTGGGTAATGAACTCGGTGGCTGCAGGGGTCACTTGCAAAGGGGTTGGGAGCAACAAGGAGACAACTCATTTGGGAGCTGCTTTTGACCTCTAGCTCCCTGATCTGCCTGCTGCAGGGGAGAAGCCATCGCCCATGAGGACACAGTCACTGGGGTAGGAGGCCGTATTCTCACCCCTGAATCAGCCAGGAGCCAGGCCAGCAGCTCATTCTCATCGCCACCCCTCACTCCTTATGCTTCTTCTTGTGCTTCTTCTTCTTCTTCTTTTTCTTTGCAGCCTTGCTGTCTTTTGATGTGTGCCTTGCCTTCTTGCCCATGTCATTCTCAGAGTCAGAGCTGTCAGAGTCAGAGGACTTCCTGTCTCTATGTTTCTTTTTCTTCTTTTCCTGAAAAGAAAACATAAAATTTCAACATCATGTGTAGATAACTGCAGCAGGGTAGGCATGATGGTGGATGCCTTTAATCCCAGCACTTGGGAGGCAGAGGCACGTACATCACTGAGTTCAAGGCCAGCCTGGTCTACATACCGAGTTCCAGGCCAACTGAGGCTACAGGGAGACCCTGTCTCAAAACAACAACAAAGCAACAAAAAACAAGCATCTAATCGAAAGGGGTCCCTAGAGATTACCTAGTCTGTCTAGAGACAATGACTCACATGTAAAAAGTCACAGAATAAGAATAAAAAGTTTACAGCCAGGCATGGTGGCGCACACCTTTAATCCTAGCACTTGGGAGGCAGGGGCAGGCAGATCTTTGTGAGTTCAAAGCCAGCCTGGTCTACAGAGTGAGTTCCAGGACAGCTGGGGCTAACAGGGAGACAGAAAAAAAAAAAAAAAGAATAAAAAGTTTACAATTCACGGTTCCCAGTTTGCTTTGTGAGAACCTTATGCCAAGGAAAATGGCCAGTGCCAATCAATGAGTCTGTGCTACCCTTGAATATCATCTTTAATCTTCACAACCTCACAAGAGTGGATGATAAGCCGGGCGTGGTGGCGCACGCCTTTAATCCTAGCACTTGGGAGGCAGAGGCAGGTGGATCTTTGTGAGTTCAAGGCCAGCCTGGTCTACAGAGCAAGTTCCAGGACAGCTGGGGCTACAGGGAGACCCTGTCTCAAAAAGACCAAAAAAAAAATGGATGATAAATAACAAAGCTCAGGTAGGAATGGCTGGATACACCTGTAATTCCACTACTCAAGAGGTCAAGGAAGGAGGATGGATGGCCACAAGTTTAAGGCTAGCCTGGTTACATAGCAAGACCTTCTCTCAAAAATGGAAGGAGAAAGAAAATGTTTCTTGAAAGATGAATGATTAAAGACAGAAAACAGGGGGTGTGGTGGCACACGCCTTTTAATCTAGCAATGCGGGAGGAAGGCAGGTGGATCTTTGTGAGTTCAAGGCCCGCCTGGTTACAGAGTGAGGTTCTAGACAGCTGGGGCTACAGGAGACCCTGTCTCAAAAAGACAAAAAAAAAAAAAAAAAAAAAAAAAAAAGAAAGAAAACATGGAAGGGTCTGGAGAGATGGCTCAACAGTTAAGAGCATTGGCTGCTATTCCAGAGGACCCCGGTTCCATCCCCAGCACCAGTATGGCAGTTAACAACCCTGTCTGTAACTCCAGTTCCAGGGGATTGGATGCCTTCTCCTGACCTCCTCAGGTACTACATGACACAGGTATACTCACATACACACATACAGGCAATATACTCCTACACATAGAATAAACACATTTTGGGGGCTGGATAGCTAAGGTTAAGAGCAGTGATTGCTCTTGGGTTCAATTCTCAGACCCACATAGTGGCTAACAACTGTCCATAACTCAGTTCCAGGGGGATCCAATGTCCTCTTCTGACATCAGTGGGCATTGCATGACATGGGTGCACATACATACAGGCAAGGAATACATTCATAAACATAATTTTTTTTCCTGTCATTTTGAGACAAGGTCTCCCTGTAGCCCCAGCTGGCCTGGAACTTGCTATGTAGACCAGGCTGTCCTTGAGCACACAGAGATCCACCTATCTCTGCTTCCCAAATGCTGGGATTAAAGGCATGTGCCACCACGCCTGGTTATAAATAAAATATTAAAAAAAAAAAAAGGGCTGGAGAGATGGCCCAGTGATTAAGAGCAATAAGAGCTCTGGCAGAGGACCAAGGTTCAATTCCCAGCACCCACATGGTGGCTAACAACCATAACTCCAGTTCCAGGGGATCTGATACCCTCTTCTGACCTCCATAGGCAGTGCACAACACAAGTGCACTTATATACATGCAAACAATTATACTCATACACATAAGAAAAAATACATAAAGTATTTAAAAAAGAATAAACACATTTTATAAGCCAGGTGTGATGGCACAAGCCTTTAATCCCAGCACTCCAGAGGCAGAGGCAGTCAGATATCTGTGAGATACAGGTCAACTGGGTCTACATAGTAAGTTCCAGGCCAGCTAGGGCTGCAGAGAGACCCTGTCTCAAAAATATAAAAAATAAAATACATTCAAAAAGGATACATAAATTTAGTCAAACTTTCTAAAAGCAACAGGAAAAGCACTTATTTTTGAGAAGTTTTGAGACGAGGCCCTCAGTAGTCTAGACTAGCCTCAAACTCATGTAGCCAAGGCTGGTCTTGAGCTCCTAAGCATCCTACTCAGTTCTCAGAGTGCTGGAATTGTAGGCATGTAGTCCCGTGTTAGCTATTTGTAATGTTTGGAAGAAGTAAAGACAGCAAGCTTTTCTTTCTATTGTACGTTTATTATTTGTACGCACACACAAATGCTCCTTTTGCTAAGTGGGTTCTGGGGTGGAACTCAGGTCATCAGAGTTGGGAGCAGGTTTATCTGCTAAGCCATCTTTCTAGCCCCTCCACTGTCCATTGAAATAAAGACATCCTCCAGGCAAGCCTGCTCTATAAGGCATGGCATGGGGTGGACCTAGAGTGCTGGGCACAGCCACAAAGGAGGGGAAGCAACATTACTCTTGGTGTGGACTGACGATCCACTGTGATCTAAACTTTACTCTTCCCCTTATAGGAGCCCCACTGATGTACAGGTGTAGTATGGTCTCTCTTACATCCCTGGAGGGTGATACCCACCATGGGCCACATGTGTGAAGGAGCTTTGGAAGGGATGAAGGCCAGAGGAGAGAAAATACTATTCCCTAACATTATTTTTCCTCACACCCAAAGAAAGGGAGAGAAGTGCTCTAAGAAAGAGCAGAATGCTCCAGTCAGAGTGCTGAAAGGAAAACTAATGCTTCACATCTGTGTCAATACATGTTTTGATTTTTTTTTTTTTTTTGAGATAGGGTCTCCTTGTAGACAAGTGGCCTGGAACACACTATGGAGACCAGGCTGGCCTTGAACTCACAGAGATCCACCTGCCTCTGCTTCCCAAAGTGCTGGGATTAAAGGCATGCACCACTACACCCAGGGTTGATTAATTTTTACACACACACACACACACACACACACACACACACAAAGACGGAAAGAAAAGAAAAAAGAAAAAGAAACAGAAAGAAGAAGAAGAAAAAAGGAAGTTTATTGTAATGGAAAGCAGGTCTACGGTCTTTCTTTTTCTTGCGCACAGGTGGAGGACAGGCTCTGTGTGTTTATTTGCTTTCCCAGGACCTTGCTAAGGAACAACCTGGTCAAGCTCTCAAGCCCACAGTATCCTGGAGTGCCACAGTCACTGCCCAGGAAGGTACAAGGTGCCTTACTTAAGCCAACTATCAGTTTCTGCCAGCCATGGTTGCTAGAGCTTGGTGGGTCTGGAGAGCCTGTTCTATATTTCATTGAAGAAGACTTTGACTTATCTGCTCTAGTTATTTGGTGTGATGAGAAGTCAAGTGGAACATAGAAACAGCCTATGCCGATTGTCTGAAATAAGAAACATATGCTGCCCGGGCGGATGTGGCACCACCACCACGCCTTTAGTCTCGCACTTGGGGGCAGAGCCAGGTCTGTCTTTGTGCGTTTCAAGGCCCAATGCTGGTCTACAGTAGCGAGTTCCAGGACAGGCTGGAGGCAACAAGGGAGACCCTATCTAAAACAGACGCTACAAGACAAGAAACAACAGACAACCAAACAGAACCAACTGTAGAGCACGGGGGGCGAGTTGGGTGCGCGCAGCCTTGTAATCCTAGCACTCCTGTGAGGGTCAGAGGCAGGCGGCATCTTTGTGCGTTCCAACGCCAGCCTGGTCGTCGCAGACCAAGTTCACAGGACGGCTGGGGTCCTTAACAGGGATTTCCCTGTCCTAGACAAGACCCAAAAAATACAAAAGATAACGAATTCACGTGCTTAGCTGCGTGATCTAAGTGGTAGAGCACTCTGCCTGGTATTCTCAAATTCTAGGTTTCATCCCCAGCACCAAAATGGGAAAAAGAAGAAGAACCCTTTTTTTGTTTTTAATTTATTTTTGTATGGTGCACTCGTACTTGTCTGCATTGGGTTGTGTGCACCGTGTCGGAAATGCTCTCGGAGAGAAGCAGGGTGGTTGGATCCCTGGAACTGGAGTTAAAGGACTGTTCTCGGTGCCACCATGTGGGTTCTGCGCGGATGAAACCTGTGGACATCTGCAAGAGCTGTCGGGTGCCTCTTAACCGCGTAGCATGCACATCTCTCCAGCCCTGGGAAGGAGACCTTATTAGGTATTACTTAGCACCTGTAATGTGTCAGGTAGTATAATTAGAGACTTTACTAAAATTATTCAGCGCTCCTTTGAAGTCTAGTACTATTTCACAATTTTATTAAAAAATGATCGGTTGGGGCTGGAGAATGTAAGGCCTAGAGGTTTTAAGAGCACCGACTCTTCTTGCAGGAGGACCGCGGGTTCGAATCCCCAGCCACCCACATGGCGGCTAAGACAACCGTCTGTAACCTCACAATTCCAGGAGAACTCCAGTTCCAGGAATTCTGACCCTCTTCTGACCGCTGCATTCTGACACTGGGCAGTACTCACAGGGCACTAGCCCTGATTCTTATAACAACTACATGCATTACCACATACACACAAAATTAAAAAACAAAAAAAAAAAAAAAAATACAAAAACAATTTTCCTAAAATATATTTAAAAAAAAAAGTCAAGGTCAGGCCATGTGATGAGAACATACCTTTTATCCCAAGCCTACGTTGGGAGGACGCAGAGCGTGAATCTTCTGTGAGTTTGAGGCCAGCTGGTCTAATGAGTTGCTCAGATCTAGCCAAAGACTCACATAGTGAGGCGCCCATGCTTAAAGAACAAAAAAAAATCACATTATGTACTTTGCTCCAAGTGACATAGTGAGTTAAGTGGCAAAGCTGGAATCTAATTCTGTTACTCTAAAATTGCTGTTCTGACCACCGTACTTGAAGCCTTCTCGGAAGCTTTCCCTTATCTATATGCAGATCCCATCCCTTCCCCTGACTGAAGTGAAATGCTTCCACTTCTCCCAACTGTAGATACTGTGTCACTGAATCATCACAGCCCTGTGACATGGTGCTATTCTTACCTGTTTGCATCTGAGGGACCTAGGCCACAGTGAGGGTCAGCCTTGCCTAGGCTACCAGATCAGCTATATTGCGAGCCCTCAGACCGGGCTGGGCTGTGGTGGCTCGACGCCTTCAATCCTAGCACTCCAGGAGGCTAAGAGCAGCGGCGAATCCTTTGTCAGTTCAAGGCAAGCTGGTCTACAGAGTGGATGTTCAGCAGACAGAGCTGGGGGATAGGGTGACCTGTCTCGAAAAGGACCGAAAAGAAAAACAAAAAAATTAAATGGAGTAGGTCTGGTCATATGTCATCGGAATGGATCTCATTGTGTACTTCCTCTATCTATGCCAGTTAGTGTTCGTTTCAGTGGTTAAGCACCTGAGGTGTGGCACTCAGGCCAGCACTAGCTCTCAGGATGCTGGCCAGAAGCCTACAGGAACAGGAGCCTCACTGCTCTGATGATATCCCATCCTCATTCTGTCCTCTTCCTCTTTTAGAAATCCTGCTGAGGCAGTACAGATGGATATTTGAAATTCAAGAAGACTTGTTGTGTGCTTAAAAACTACCGACGTCCCTCATAGAAGCTTGGTGAAATATTTTCAAGTTTTTGTTTGTTTGTTTGCTTTTGTTTATTTTTGTTGTTTTGTTTGTTTCTTCGTTGAGATGACAGGTCTCCTTTAGTTTCGTTGATCACGCCCAGGCACCAGAAGACGTATTTAGCCACTGTGGGGCGGTCTGGGAAATCAACCCGGGTGTCCCCTCAAGAGTTCAGTTGCTCGTTAATACTGCTGAGGTCCATCTTCCAGCCCCAGGTGTTTTTTTAGTTTGTTTGTTGTTTGTTTGTTTGTTGGTCTTTTTGAGGACAGGGTCTCCCCTGTAGCGCCCAAGCTGTCCTGCAAACTGGTCTGTAGACCAGGTGGCCTTGGAATACCACAAAGATTCACTGCTGCCTCTGCCTCCCGATGTCTAGGATTAAAAGGGCGTGAGCCACCTGCCCGGCATTACATTGTCGTTTTTGTTTTTTTGTTTGTTTTTTTGGTCTTTTTGAGGACAGGCTCCTAGGTTACCCGCGCCAGCAGTTGATCCCGACACTGCTCTGCTGGTAGACCGGCTGCCCCGAACTCACACATAGATCCACCTGCCTGCCTCACCAAGTGCTTAGGGTAAGGCGTGCGCACCACGCCCAGCCTTCCCATGTGTTTTTTTTTTTTTAATTTTATTTATTTTTGTCAGTGTTGTGAATTTATGTCGGCCATGCAAGTTGTTGTGCACCGCTGTCGCCAACTTTTTGCCGTGGCCGGTGTTCAGGAAAGAGGGTGTCATAGATTCACCTGGAACTGGGCGTTCTCTGCTGGGAATTGGAGTTTCAACGGTTCTCGGCCGCCCATGTTGGGTGCTGGGATCGAACCGGGGTTCCTCTGTAAGAGTGGGTCGGCGCGCTTTAACACACTAGGCCATCGCTCCGCCCTCTATATGTGTTTTTACTGTAGCTTTTCCCCTGTAACATGGTCAGGGGCAGAGGTACCTAATTTAGGAAAGTTCTTTCTCCCTCTTTCTCTCTGTGTGTGTGGTGTGTATTGTGT
>VZQC01014769.1:8710-78109 GCA_009823505.1 Rhizomys pruinosus | reverse complement strand
GCGGCGTTGCACGACACGGGTGCGCAGACTTGCATGCAGACAGTACATTCATACACATACAGAAAAAATAAAAATTAATAAAAAAAAATAAAAAAAAAAAAGAGAAAGTGGGACAGAGCTCCTAGGAATGGAAGAAGCCCCAAGGGGAATCCATGTGGGCACTGGGGACCAAACCTGGATCCTCTGCAAGATTCGAAAGTGCTCTTAACCACTGAGCCATCTCTCCGACCCATTGGTTTCTTTTTTTATGTTTAAGTTTTTTATTGTTTATATTTATTTTATGTGTATGAGTATATTGCCTGCACGTGTGTAAGTGCGCCCATGTTGTACAAAGCCCACAGGGACAGAAGAGGACATCAGATCTCCTGGAACTGGATTTATGGACAGTTAGTTGTTGGCTGCTGGGATTCAAACCTGAGTCTTCTGCAAGAACAGGCAGTGCTCTTAACTGCTGAGCCATCTCTCCAGCCCTATTAAGGGTTTTTTGTTTTGGGGGTTTATTTGTTTGTTTGTTGTTTGTTTGATCAGGGTGTCCCTTTAGCTCCAGCTGTCCTGGAACTCACTATGTAGACAAGTCTGGCCCTGAACTCAGAGAGATCTGTGCCTGCCTCTGCCTCCCAATTCCTGGGACTAAAGATCCCCCATACAATGTTAAGGTTTTTGAACAGTTTTGTCATACTCATGTAAACATCCTCGAGACATAAATAGCAAAAACTGAACTGTGGATGATATTCTGGACATCTTTTCATTTGACCAAGCATTCATTTATTCACACTTAAGTCTTTTGATCTTTTTTAGGACATTGAAAAATCTTTCTTTTACATGATTGATTTCTAGAAGACTGGAAGAACTGTAAAATGCCTCTATGTTTTCTGTTTGGGTTCCTTTAACCTTTAGACTATTCCAAATGCATTTATTTATTCATTCATTCATTCATTCATTTATATATTTGAGACAGTCTCGCTTTGTAGCCCTGGCTGACCTGGAACTGGCTGTGTAGACAAGAGTGGCCTTGAAGTACAGCCTCCAAATACATTTAAAAGGTAAAATATAGCCAGGCGTGGTGGTGCACGCCTTTAATCCTAGCACTTGGGAGACAGAGGCAGGCGGATCTTTGTGAGTTCAAGGCCAGCCTGATCTACAGAGCAAGTGAGTTACAAGACAGCTAGGGCTACAGGGAGACCCTGTCTCAAAAAGATCGATAAACTCAGTTTGATCCAATTTTATATTATTTCCACCATTATCCCACACCCTTAAATCTATTCCCACAATATCCTTAGGCTTTCTTTCTGCTGGAAGGAATCAGCAAACTCATTAAATTCTTTAGTGGTATAGTGTACCTCCTTGTGGACCACACTTTCTATCTCACTCCTTGAGGGGCTTGCTTAGACTTCAATCTGGTTATAGGTCTAGGGGCAACAATTGTTGGGCCCGAGGGACATTAGCTCTCACTTCCGCTGGGAGGGGGGGATTGTTTTCCTCAGGCAAGGGTGGGGGAGGAGGGATCTGCAGGGTGTGGAGTCTCTGCTGAGGGTGGGGAGATTAATTCCTCAGATAAAGAAAATCCCTCAGAATCCGGGGATTCAAAATCCTCATCTTCGTGGTTCTCCCACACATCTCCATCCCAAGTTTCAAGGTTCCAACCTTTCCCCACCAGTGCTCTCACGTTAAAAACTGCTGACATTCTTTGTGGCTGGGAATTAATTTGCGTTTAAATAAGCCAACCGTATAATAAGGGCTCCAGCTTGATTTTCGGCAGCTTTAGCTCTTTGGCTTCTGGAGAGAATATTCTCTTCCAGAGCACACTGGAAACCTTGAAACTGTTGTTTCGAATCCGGAGCTGGTCATGTTTATCACCGAGCTCCTTAGTTTCCTCTATCAGGTCAGGTTATCCAGACATGCTAGGAGCAACAAGGCAACATCATTATTTTCCTCGTTTTTCTTTTCTTCCGCAATTTCTCAAACGGTTTATATATAGAGTCACTAAATTCTTGGCTTCTCACAAGAGGTGAGTTAGGTGCTTCAAATGGATCTATCTTTATAATTAGTTCAAATAGTCTGCACCAAGGATTATCTTTCCTCTTCTTGCCACCAGGAGAGCCTTCAGTACTCTAGGCTTCATGGGTGGGAGAGCTGGCTCCAGAGGCCACCAAGCCCACTAAAGAAATACATCCTTTCAATTCGGTTTCTTTAGAACAACTTCTGGTACCAAAATCGGTATTAGTCAGGTTACTCTAAAGAACAGAGCAACAGGATGAATATATACTATATACAATTTATGATTTGCTCACATTACAGAGCTCAAGTAGTCCAAAAGTAGCTGCGCCGAACTGGAGAGGCTGTGAATCCAGGGAACTTCACAGTCCGCAAGGCTGGATGTCTTCAGTAGTCCCTAGTCGAGTGCTGAAGGCCCGAATGGATTTCAGGAAATCTGCCAGTCTCAGTACACGCGTTGGGATCTGAAGGGTTGATCATAGCACAAGACAAACTCACCAGATGAGAGAAGCAAGCCGCAGGAAGAAAAAAGGGGCCAGCTTCGCGCTGGGAGGTGGTCAATCAGAAGACCCTTTTCTATTATTTGTTACTTAATCCAGTCAAGTTGACACGCAAGATTAACCATCACATCATGCAATGATGCCCACGGAGGTCAGAAAAGGGCATATGGCCCCCTGGAACTGGAGTTAACAGTTGATTTGTTTAGCCACCATGTGGATTCTGGGAATGAAGCCTGTCCTCTGCAAGAGCAGTCAGTGCTCTTAACCGCTGACCAGCCTCAGGAGGCAGGGGCAGGTTGGAATATCTATGATCAAGGCCATCCTGGGGAGGTAGTAACAGGAAACCAGCTAGCCTATTTCAGGCCCAATGAGCCCTTCTTTGTTTTTTTTTTTTTTTTATTGTTCTATTTTCGAGACAGGGTCTCCCTGTCGCACTCAGCTGTCCCGGAACTCACTCGTAGACCAGGCTGCCCTTGAACAAAAAATCCCGCTGCCCTCTGCCTCCCTCAAGGTGCTAGGATTAAAAGTCAGCGTGGCCACCCGCCCGGCAAACCCTTCTTTTTAAAATAAGGTGTTGGGGCTGGAGATATGGCCTAGCGGTTAAGAGTGCCGACCGCTCTCTACAGAGGACGGGTTGTGATCCCCAGCACCCTGCAGGGGCTGAGAACCTGCTGAAACTCCATTCCAGAAACTCAGTTCCAGGGGAACTGAACCCTTCTGACCTCCGGCATTGCACGACACGGGTGCACAAGACTCTCATGCAGAAACATAATATTCATACACATACGAATATAAGTAAAAAATTTAATAAAACATTTAAAAAAAAAAATAAAATATAATATAAATAAAAAAGGGTGTGGTATGTGGCAGACTGCACTTTGGCAGCACATATACTAAAACTGGAATGATACAGAGAAGATTAATATGGCCCCTGTGCAAGGATGATATGCAAATTCATGAAGTGCTCCATATTATTCACATGGCTGGAGGGTCATAGATTCTAGAGAAAAACCTATTTTTAAACTTTTATTTATTTATTTATTTCTGTATGTGTACAAATGTACTGTCTGCATGTAGGTCTGTGCACCCGTGTCGTGCAATGCTGTGGAGGTCAGAAGATGGTGTCGGATTCCCCTGGAACTAGAGTTCTCTTGGAATGGGAGTTTCCGATGGTTCTCAGCTGCCATGTGGGTGCTGGGGATCGAACCCCGGTCCTCTGTAAGAGCGGTCGGCACTCTTAACCGCTAGGCCATATCTCCAGCCCCAGAAAAACCTATTTTTGTCACATCCCTAGATCAATGTAATTTTCTTACATTATTCTAAAATATGCATCCTCATATTTAGAGACAAGTTTACCTTTCACCCCTCATCAAAGAAGCTTCTTTTTTTGTAACAAACAGATGGAGACTATACAGAATTCAAAAACTGGTCAAATGCAGATAATAAGTGTTTCTGAGATGTTCAACCCTGTGACACATCTTCAATACAACCTTGGCACTTAGGACAAATACATCTCTCAAGTCTCCCCACAGAAGTTTCCTTATTCAGCAGATGGTGATTAACACAGAGACCCACAATTAGCCAATGCACAGAGAACAAGAGGCCACAGAGTGTTCTTCCTGAATAGGACAGCTATTTCAAACCTCTGCCCTCCCTACCCCAAGACTCAGGGATCACTGTGGAAAGATTGTAAGAACCAGAGGATGTGGGTGACCCCCAGGAAACAGAGTCTTCCAGAAAGCTGGTCAGTCACTCATGAATTCTCAGCAATGGTGACAGCATCCACAAGTCCTAAGCAAGCTCAAATCAGACAAACTGCCACCACAGACATGGTCAGAAGAGGGCCTCAGATTCCCCTGAACTACAGTTACAGATGGTTGTTAGCTGCCACATCGATGCTGGGAATCAAACCTAGGTCCTCTGTAAGAGCAGCCAGTGCTCATTTTTTTTGGTTTTGTTTTTTTTTTTTTTCTGGTCTTTTTGAGACAGGGTCTCCCTTTTTAGTCCCAGCTGGCTGAGCTCTCTCTGTAGACCAGCTGGCCTTGAACTCACAGAGATCTGCCTGCCTCTGCATTCCAGTAACTGAATGATATTCATGGACAACCACCAATGCCCAGCTTAGCAGCCATGGCTCTTAACTGCTGAGCCACTCAACGCCATATTTTTTAAATATGGAAAGTTAATTTTCCATATATTCCTAGAAACTTGGGAGACTCTTGTAATGCATGTGTTTGTGTGTGTGTGTGTGTTGATGTGGTGTGCGAGCGTTTCTTAAGTTGTCTCCCTTAACTCTAGCTGGCCTGGAAGTCGCTAGTAGATGAGGTTGACTGATCTCACAGAGATTCCTCTTGCTCTGCCTCCTGAGTGCTGTGATTACGAGGTAGGATCTGGCAAAGCCAGGCATGGTGGGGTGGTGTCCTTTAATCCTAGCACTGGGAGGCAGAGGCAGGGGATCTTTGGGGGTTCAGGGCCAGGCCTGTTCTATAGAGTGAGTTCCAGTGACAGCTGGGGCTACCCAGGGAAGACCCTGTCTCGAAAAGACCAAAAAAAAAAAAAAAATGTCGTCTGCACTGAGAAAACCATAGTATTTCTTCTTAGTCTGAAGTTTCATTTAATGTCATGATTTTTAGTTTTATCCTACAGATATCATGATTTACTTTCTTTTTATAACTGCATAAAATTCCACTGAATACTTGTATACTTTTTTCCTTATCCATTTATCTGTTGATAAATATCTAGGCTGATTGTATTTCTTGGCTAACATTAATTCAGTGCTAGAACTTTCCCCGTGGACATAGCTTGTGCTGCTAGAGTGATGCTGCCAATGACTAGCCAGTGAAAAATTTAAAATAATCCAACATGTAGGAATGATGAAACAAAAGATCTCTACAATCAGAATTGGCAAAGGTCTCTCAGATATTTTGGAAGGTGTGCTGGATAGCTTTCATGTCAAACGAAAGCTACACCTGGGTTGAGGGAGCCTCAATTGGGGAATTGGCTCCATTGGAATGTCCTGTGTCACACCTGTGGAGTATGGTCTTGATTGTCGAGCAGTGTGGGAGGGGTCCAGCCCACAATGAGTGGTGCCACCCCTGGGCGGTTTGTTGTGTACAGTAATAAGAAGAGAAGGCAGGCTGGTCATGAGCCAGGGGAGCAAGCCAGTGAACCCATATCCTCCATGGCCTGTGCTCAGCTCCTGCCTCCATCCAGGTGTCTGCCCTGAGTTCCCTGCCTTGGGCTCCCTAAGTGAGGAACTGTGACCCAGGAGATGTAAGCTGAATAAACCCTTTCCTCCCCAAGTCGGTGTTAGTCAGAGTTTTTGGTCACAGCAATGGAAGACAAACTACAACAGAAGGTTTACTTACAAATCAGCAAATAAGCTGGGCATAGTGGCGCACACCTTTAATCCCAGCACTCAGAAGGCAGAGGCAGGAGGATCTCTGTGAGTTCAAGGCCAGCCTGATCTACAGAGTGAGTTCCAGGACAGCTGGAATTACAGGAAGACCTTGTGTCAATAATAATAATAATAATAATAATATCAGAAAATAAAGGAAGCTTCAGGTCCTTTCATCTTCACTCGAGAAAACAACAATGTCATAGTTTATTGGAATCCATGAAAAAATTCCACTTGAACTCAGTCTCCATTGATGATGCCACTGCTTTAGGTCACCAGGAATGGAGGTGACTGGATGTGTAGAGTTGAGTGAAGCAGCAATGCGAGCACAAGCACTCTTCTTCCTGGAGGAGGAAGAGCCAGAGGAAACAGCATGACCGAAAACCAAAACAGACTGAAGAGGAGCAAGCGTTAAATGTGGGGCTGGGCTGCAGAGATAGCTTAGCAATTAAGAACACTGACTTCTCTTGCACAGGACCCAGGTTCAATTCACATCATCCACACGGCAGCTAACAATCGTCTCCAGTTCCAGGGGATCCAATGCCCTCTTCTGACCTGCACAGGCATTGCACAACACGGGCGCACTTACACGCATGCAGGCAATACACTCATATACATAAAATAAAAAAATAAAAAATAGCCAGGCGTGGTAGCACATGCCTTTAATCCCAGCACTCAGGAGGCAGAGGCAGGCAAATCTCTGTAAGTTCAAGGCCAGCCTGGTCTACAGAGGGAATTCCAGGACAGCTGAGTCTTAAAAACACCACACACAAAATAAAATAAAATTGCCTGACTGTGATTGTTAATCTTGTCATCTTGATAGGACTGAAAAACATCCAGGACATTAGTAAAGCACATCTCTGGGCATATCTGTCAGGGGATTTCTTTTTTTTTAATTTATTTTATTATGTGTATGAGTGTACTGTCTGCGTATAGGTTGGTGCACCCATGTCGTGCAATGCCAGGGTCAGAAGAGGGTGTGGGTTTCACCTGGAACTGGAGTTAAAGACTGTTCTCAGCCGCCATGTGGGTGCTGGGGATCGAACCAGAGTCTTCTGCAAGAGCAGGAGGTGCTCTTAAGCATTGAGCCATCTCTCTAGCCCCTAGGATGCTTTTATGGGTTTGTTTGTTTGTTTGTCTGTCTGTTTGTTTGTATTGAGACAGGGTTTCACTATGTAGGCTGGCCTGGAACACACTATGTAGACCAGGATGGTCTTGGACTCAGAGATCTGCCTGCCTCTGCCTCCCAAGTCTGAAATTAAAGGCATGTGCCACCACACCTAGCTCAAAATATTTCCTACCAGAAGAGTAAAACCCCTACACATAGGTGTCTACTTTTGTGTCATTTGAAAGACACCATACATTCCCAATACTCTCTAATTTGCATTATTACTGGATCGAGGTACTAAATTGGTGTGTGTGTGTGTGTGTGTGTGTGTGTGTGTGTGTGTGTGTATAGAATTGAACCCAAGTCCTCAGCTAACTATATTCTCTACCACTGAACCCTAAAAATGGCCTTTAAAAAAATGCATCTGTTTGGGAGGGACACCCAGGCCCAAATCTATAGTTCATACCTTAAAAGTGACCCATTATCAAAGCACTTGTTCTGTGTGCTCTCCATTCAAGCCACCAGAACTCAAAAGGTGAAAGAGTCAGATGATTTCGGTACTCTGATTTGAGGATGAAATTGTTTCAAACATTTATGGGGGTAGAACTCAATCCTGTCTGTTTTTCTAAGCTCATCCATTAAGGGGCAGATCTATCCTTGGGTCTGGTATTGGAGCCTTTGGACTTCTAACCAATCAGAAGAGAAGGGTGGGCATTAAACTCAAGTTGATCCAATCACAATGGATTTGGTGGGGAGGGGAACATTATTGAAAGAGATTCCTTCTGTCTTTGCTGGGACCCCTAGCATTTAGAAGCTACCTGTTGTTACCTTGGGACACACACACACACACACACACACACACACAGCTCACTCACAGGTCTTCGGTGAAGCCTCTCACATTGAAGAAAGGCAGAGCTGAGAGATGTCCTGATGAGGCTGTTTGAGGCACAAGATCCAATGGTGCCTAAAATCAGCCCCAATCTTAGGCTTCTTAGCTATGTGGGTCAATAAAATAATTGTGAGGTTTTATTGTTGTGGTCACAGTTGTTGTTGTTTTTGGTCTTTTTGAATCAGGGTCTCCCTGTGTAGCCCCAGGTGTCGTGGAACTCGCTATGTAGACCAGGCTGGTCTTGAACTCACAGAAATCTGTCGACCTCTGCCTCCCAAGTGCATTGTGCTTTTTAAATTTATTGTTTTTTGTTTGTTGCCTAATCAGATAAAAATAGTCACTTTTCGGGCTGGAGGGGTGGCTCAGTGGTTATCAGTTAAGAGCACTGACTGCTCTTGCAGAGGATCTGGGTTTGATTCCCAGCACCCACATGGCGGCTAAGAACTGTCTTTAAGCCAGGTGTGGTGGCACATGCCTTTAATCCCAGCACTTGGGAGGCAGAGGCAGGCAGATCTCAGTGAGTTCACAGCGAGCCAGGTCTACAGAGTGAGCTGCAGGCCAGCTGGGACTAAAAGGAGACCCTGTCTCAAAAAGACAAAAAAAAAAAAAGTCACTTTGCAACTGAAAAGGTACTGACCTGCATACCTTTGCTTTGGCTGTGTGCTGTGCACATTAATAGGGTTCTCCTTTCCTACTTCATCCCATGTGCAAACCTGCCACGAGGTAGTCAGATCTAGGGCGCCTGCTTTTAAATACCTTTTATATAGCTTAGTTTTCGGCTTTTATTTACTGCTGGCCGCCATGGCCTCTTTTCAGTGCAGGCAGGGAGCAGTACAGTGGGGCCCCTTGCAAGGTAAATCCAGAAGGCTGGTTATACCGCAGTTGACCACAGATAACTGTAAGCACAGCTGGCCTGGATAGTTCTCGGGCAGATGCCAAACTCCCTGCAGTGGGCAGCTTCTCCTGCAGAGTCCAACCCCACAAAGATCCTACCAGTTCCTGACTGAGGTGGGAAATAACGCCAAGAAATGTGGTTCTCTCAGCTTGAGACAACTGAGGGATGAGTCAGCCTTTTGGAGAACACCGTCCTCCCTGCAGCCTGTGATGGTCCTCTCTGCCAGGCCCCACCCCCCATGCCATCGAGGCCTGCATATTTCTTTCAAGAGGATAATAACACCTTGCATCTGAAAGCACTGAAGTCTGTACCTCTTTCAAAGTACTTGTGCATTTATTATCTCATTAGGATAGCAGATTTGCTATTTTTTTCTTCAGATTTATTTTTTTAATTCAAATCCAACAGAGAAATCTTTTTATTTGGCTTGCAATGAGCTTTGAGAAGAGAAAATCAGAATTGAATCCAAGAGCAAAGCTTCTCTAGATATGAGGGTATATCCATTTTCTCTTATGCCCAAAATAACAAGGAGACAGAGGCTAGATTCTAGAGGAAAGAACAGAGTGGGAGTTGAAACCCAGGTTTTAGTTCCAAATCTGCCACTAAGTAGCTGTGTGACTTGGACAGGCCCCTTAATCTCTCACAGCACCGCTTCTACCTTTGTGAAGTGGTGACACTGAGGCCGCCTAGGAATGCTAGCTTTGATATTTCTGCAGGCTTCAAAGTTCTAAGGCCTTAAGGCTTGGGGAACTTCAGAGTCTAAAGGGACTGATTTATAAGCTGTTGTTGGTGGAGGAAGAGGAGGGAGCCCCTGTCCCAGTGTCAGGAGCCCCAGTAGAGTGGGATATAGGGCTGAGCACAGCCCCTTCCTCAGGGACTCCATAGCCTCTTGGGCCCACCTCTGCAATTGGTGGTGGTGGTGGGGGGTTACTTGGTTAAATGAAGTGAATTTAGCCTGGCTACTCACAGAGTGCTGCACCAGATAACCCTGGCACTTGAGGCACAAACAGATATCATACTGTTCCTTGGAAAGGAAATGTAACCCTCTTGGCAGGGCCAAGGAAATTCTAAAGAGAAACACACATGCCTCTCCCTTTGGCTACCAGACTATAGAAACAATGGTCCCCATGGAACTGGAATTCCCCCAGGAATCTCATGTTGGAGGAAGTGAAAGGCTGAAGGCCTGGTACTAGCCAGACGAAGAACTTGTTTCCCAAGAAGAGATTTCACGCAGTTCTGACAACTTCTCAGAAGATCTTGTAAGAGAGACTGAAGCCAAAACAATGGTAAGTCGGTGATGGGCAGAACCACACCTTGACCAGGACAGCTTAGTTATGCATACCCCTTGTCCTCTATTTAAACCTATCTAAGTCTCATAGCAGGACCCCTAGAGATTCACGTGTTGGAAGCTTGGTCCCCAGTGTGGCAATGTCAACAGGTCTCAGAGCTCAGGCCTATGTTACTGGGGCATCATCCTTGGAAAAGTTAATGCTGAAGCAGCTAAATTCTTATGTCAGTGAAAGGTGGCAGCAGTGGCAGCAATAGTGTGGATGCACTCACCAGCAGGCAACGAAGGCAGGCAGGCAGGCAAGAGCTTTTCCCTCAGAGCTCCTTATACGTGGGGTATATGTGTAGTAGACGTGCACGTGTCACAGCGTGTGTGTGTGTGTGTGTGTGTGTGTGTGTGTGTGTATGTGTGTGTGTGAGATCAGGAACCAACATTCCGGAATCAATTCTCTCCTTCCACTAAGGGTTCTGGAGATTGAACTCAGGTCAATGAGTTGGACAGCAAGTGCTTTTACCAGCTAAGCCATCTGGTGGGCCCCACACTCCCAAGTGGTGGGGACTACATGCATGCACCACTGTGGCACATTTACAGTCTTAAGCTCTTAACCTAGTCCAGCTTCAACTTCACTCTCTCCTTTTTTTTTTTTTTTGACAGGGTCCCATTCTGTATCTCATCACTTTAATGGAGCTTCTACATCTGAAGGGACAAGCAGAGACCAGAGGCTTCCAGCGTCCTCTTCCATCACTCTTGGAAAAGCGAGCCCCATTCACAGTTCTGATGCAGTGGCAGAAGCTATGCCCAGGAAGAAAGGCAGTTCATAAGGACAAAGCTTTGGAGCTCTGCTTGAGGACATGGACTTTTCCTGTAATAAAGCTTGGAGAACAACTGAAGGACAATGTGGAAAATAACTGAGACCTTGATATAGAGTAGTCAGAGGGGGCTGCTAGCCCGAGGAGGAGCAAAATGGCAGAAGGGCTGGGGACTTAGAGAACCAGAGAAAAGGAAAGAAGAGACCTGAAAATGCATTCTACTCTTGGAGTTGGGAGAACTGTGTTCACATGTGCCTGGCTGTGAGGGTAGAACTGGAAACAGACCTTGTGCTGCATAAGGAGCTGTAAACATGGGGCAGAAGCCTCATTGGCCCAAAGTCCTGAAGCAGAACCTCTAACCAAACACTAGTGGGACAATAAGCTACTTTGAACAGGAATGGAAACCAAATTAGTCTTCCCTGGAAAGACTGGGGCATACCACTGAATCACGCACTCTACTCTATTGTGAGTTATTGGGGAAGAAATTTCCAAGCTGCAGAGACCCGGATGCACATAGTATGTGTTCTAGTTTGTCTTCCATTGCTATGACAAAACAATCTGACCAACACAAACTTGGGGAGGAAAGGGTTTATTCTGCTTACATCTCCAGGGTCACAGTTCATCACCTAGGGAGCCCAAGGCAGGAACTCAGGGCAGGAACCTGGAGGCAGGAGCTGAAGCACAAGCCACGGAGTGAACACTGGCTTGCTCCCCTGGCTCATGCCCAGCCCGCCTTCTTATACGGTACACAACAACCTGCCCATCGTGGCACCACTCATTGTGGGCTGGGCCCTCCCACATTGCCTGACAATCAAGACAATACTCCACAGATGCGGCTACAGGCCAATCTAACGGAGCCAATTCCCCAATTGAGGCTCCCACAACCCAGGTGTGTCAAGCCGACACCAAAGCCATCTAGCACAGCATGAAAAAGTAAATTTGCAGTACAAAAATTTGTTCCAGGAAAACTGGCCATGGTGGTGCATGCCTTTAATCCCAGTACTGGGAGCCAGAGGCACGTAGATCTCTGTGGGCCAGCCTGGTCTACATAGTGAGTTCCAGGCCAGCTGGGGCAATGGGGAGACCTTGTCTCAAAAAGAAAAGAGAGCTGGAGAGATGGCTCAGCAGTTAAGAGCATTGACTGCTCTTGCAGAGGACCCAGATTCAATACCCAGCTCCCACATGGTGGGTAACAACTGTTCAGAACTCCAGTACCAGGGGGATCCGAGGCCCTCTTCTGACCTCCATGGGCATCGTACAACACAAGTGCACTTAACATACATGTAGGCAATACACTCATACACATAGATTAAAATTTAAATTTAAATTAATAAAATACTTAAAAATGAAACAAAATAAATTTGCCCCAGGATGAACTATCTCAAGACAATTTTATTTTATTATTTTTAATTTTTTAATTTTATTATTTTGAGACAAGGTCTTACCGTGTAGTTTTGGGGGGCTTAAAATTCAATATGTAGGGGCTGGAGAGATGGCTCAGTGGTTAAGAGCGCCGACTGCTCTTGGAGAGGACTGGGTTCAATTCCCAGCACCCACATGGCAGCTAAGAACCATCTTTAACTCCAGTTCCAGGGGAATCCGACACCCTCTTCTGACCTCCACAGCATTGCAGGGCATGGAGTGCACCAACCTACATGCAGACAGTACACTCATACACATAAAAAACAATTCAATATGTAGAGCCGGGTATGGTGGGGCACGGCTTTAATCCTAGCACTTGGGAGGCAGAGGCAGGTGGAACTCTGTGAGTTCAAGGCCAGTCTGGTCTACAGAGTGAGCTCCAGGCCAGCTGGGACTAAAGGGAGACCCTGTCTCAAAAAAATACACACACACACACACACACACACACACACACAAATTTGATATGTAGATCAGACTGGCTTCAAGCTCACAGAGATACACCTGTCTTCTGAGTGCTAGGATATAAAGGCATATATCACCAAACTCCAAAGACAATTTTCAACTGATGAGATTTAGGAACTTTGAGCACCTGGGTTTGATTCCCAGCACCCACGTGGCAGCTAAGAACGTCTTTAAGCTGGGCGTGGTACCACACACCTTTAATCCCAGAACTCCCGAGGCAGAGGCAGGCAGATCTCTGTGAGTTCAAGGCCAGCCTGGTCTACAGAGTGAGTTCCAGGCCAGCTGGGAATATAGGGAGACCCTGAAAAAAAAAAAAAAAAGAGTTGTAAGGGACTAGAGAGATGGCTCATTGGTTAAGAGCACTGACGTTCTTGCAGAGACCCAGGTATGGTGGCTCCTAGAACCACATGGCAGCTAACTATCATCCATAACTCCAGTTCCGGGGGATTTGATACCTTCTTCTGGCCTTCACAGGCATTGTAAATGCATGCAGGCAAAACACACATAAAAAATAAGTAAATAGCCAGGCGTGGTGGCGCACTCCTTTAATCCTAGCACTTGGGAGGCAGAGGCAGGCGGATCTTTGTGAGTTCAAGGCCAGCCTGGTCTACATAGTGAGTTCCAGGTCAGCTGGTGCTACAGGGAGACCCTGTCTCAAAAAAGACTAAATAAATAAATGAATGAATGAATAAATAAATAAATAAATAAATAAATAAATAAATAAATAGAATTGGAAGCCAGGTGGCTCATATCTGCAATCTTAGTGTTAGGGATTCTGGGCTTCCCAGAATCCCAAGGGGCACACAGACTCCCACTTTCCCCAGAGGCTGTCAATCTTCTGATCGCTTCCCCTGTACCCCACAGCTATAACTGGGTGGGCCCCAGGGGCCATCTGGCCCCACCTTGCTCCTGCCTTGCTGCACCATGTTTCTGGATGCGGCCTGCGCTGGCAGCCCACATGGAAGAAAATCATGTTCCTGGAGTGACTTAAGCCTCATGTGCATTTTTATCTGGGGGCTGGGGGTGCATGACCTTTTTATAACCTAATACCTAGTACTGGAGAGACTAAGGCAGGAGAATGACCACAAGTTTGTCTGCCTAAGCTATAGAGTGAGTTTTAGAATAACCTGAGATGAAGAATGAGACCAAGTCTAAAAAAAAAGAGATGGAAGAGGAGTAGAGAAAAAGGAGGAGGAGGAAGAGGAGGAGGAGAAGGGGAGGGAGGAGCTGGAATAGGATAAGAGTTTAAAACCTGGGTGTGGTGGCCCACACATTTAATCCCAGGACTCCCGAGGCTGAGGCAGGCGGATCTATCAAGAATTCAAGGTCTACACAACTGCTTGCAAATTGGTTTTACATGAAGGATGCTTGTACTCATAAATTATTAGTTATTGTTAAAAACTGAAAAGAAAATAAAGGGAAAAAAAAAAGAATTCAAGGTCTACCTGGGCTACTTGAGAGCCTATCCCTCCAACCCCCACCTCTACCCCCACCCCCACCCACAAAAAAAGAAGGGCGCTGGAGATCTTGGAATGGGTATGCTTGCTACGGGAGTCCTGGCCAAGGGCTTGGCTCCAGAGAGTCCCAACAGACCAGGCCCAGCCACTCACCCCACAAGACCAAACAGGAAAGATGGTGAGGAAGCAGGAAGGAATTTATTCAGCATGGCCATGGGAGACCAGCGTCCTACTGCCCTCCTTTGAAGTACAGACAGTAGCTCTAGGGTTGCATACAGGAAGAACAAAGTAGGACCAAGAGGGGCTAGGGGCATGCACAGCCCAGCAGTCTTGGTCACCTGCAGTTGCTGATCCTCATCTCAGGTCTGGTCTGCAGTGTCCTACAGGCGGAGGGGAGATGTGTCCCTATAGAACTAGCTATTCCTGGAACTTGAGATAAACTGGGGAAGAGGGATGGCTCAGGGGGGCAAGTAAGTTACGGGGAAAACAGGGCTACCTGGACAATGTGGAGGTTCTCTTTCAGGTTTAGGCAATGAATAAAGACTTCTAGGCACTGCTGCAATGTTCTGGAATTGGGTGCTGTGTGAGCTAAGCAGTTGGTGGGCCTGGATGGATGGCGCAGTGGGTAAGAGCGTTGGCTGTTCTTGCAGAGGACCCAGGTTTCACTCCTAGCATCACATGGCAACTAACAACTATCCATAACTCCAGCTCCAGGGGATCCATCACCCTGCTTCTCACCTTTGAGGGCACTGCCCACACAAGTGCATTTACACACACACACACACACACACACAAAACACAAGTGCATTTACACACACACACACAAAACACTCATACATATATTTTTTTTTATGTATATGAGTGTACTGTCTGCATGTAGGTTGGCACACCCACGTTGTGCAATGCCTCGGAGGTCAGAAGAGGGCGTCGGATTCTCCTGGAACTGGAGTTAAAGACGGTTCTCAGCCACCATGTGGGTGCTGGGGATCGAACCTTGGTCCTCTGCAAGAGCAGTCGGCACTCTTAACCGTTAGGTCATCTCTCCACCCCTAGTTTGCCTTTCTTATTGACTGAGTGAAGAAACATCAACACAGCTGATTAAGCTAAAATGCCTGAAGAGATAACATATTTTTCCTTCTTTTTTTTTTTTTTTTCGTCTTTATCGAGGACCAGGGTCCCTCTCCTGTATCCCAGCTGTCCCCTGGAACTCACTGTTGTAAGACCAGGCTGGCCTTGAAACTCAAAAGATCTTGCCTGCCTGTCTCTGTCCTCCCAAGTGCCTAGGAACTTAAAGGGCGTGCGCCACCACCCCCGTCATATTTTTCCTTCTTAAACATGGGATGTTAAAAGCAACAAATGAACCTGGCAAACTGAGCATTATGGAACATGCCTATAACCTCAGCATTTGTTGGGTGGGACCAGGAGGATAAAAAATTCAAGGTAGTTGGGCGTGGTGTCGCATGCCTTTAATGCTAGCACTTGGGAGGCAGAGGCAGATGTATCTCTGTGAGTTCAAGGCCAGCCTGGTCTACATAGTGAGCTCCAGGCCATCTGGGACTAAAGGGAGACCCTGACCCAGAAAGACACACACACATAAAATTCAAGGTCATCCACAGGCTGGCAAAGCACAACGTCAAGGCATTCTGGAAGTCATTTAACCCTGTCTCAAGAAAGAGGATGGGGGAGGAGAAAGATACAAAAGAAGACCAAAAGAAAGGGAAACCAAAGCAGGCTACTATGCTTTTACTTAGGGCCCCGAACTTATTTTGTTTTTTTTTTTTTTTTTTTTTTTTTTATTTTTTTTTTTTTTTTTTTTTTTTTTTTTTTTTTTTTTGGTCTTTTCGAGACAGGGTCCTCCTGGTAGCCCCAAGTGTCCTGGAACTCACCTTGTGACCAGGGCGGCCTTAAACTAAAAGATCCGCCTGGTCTCTAGCCAGCGCCAAGTGCTAGGATGAAAGGCATGCACCACCCCGCCCGGCATATAAATGGAGGTGCTCAGGGATCGAACCCAGGGCCTCGCACATGCTAAGCACAAGCTCTACCCCTGAGCCACACCTTTTTTTTTTTTTTGGTCGAACGTGTTTTACCACATTAATTCTTGCATCCTTAAATTTAAGCAGTGGACCTCATAAAATCACCTTAAAATTTCATTTACAAAAGAAAATTAAGCCAGGTGTAGTGACACATACCTTTAATCCCAGCACATGGGAGGCAGAGGCAGGCAGATCTCTGTGAGATTGAGGCCAGTCTGATCTACCTAGCAAGTTCCAGCCAAGACAAAATAAAATAAAAACAGGGCCTATTGGGCATGGTGGCACATGCCTTTAATCCTAGCACTTGGGAGGCATAGGCAGGCAGATCTCTGTGAGTTCGAGGCCAGCCTGGTCTACAGAGCGAGCTCCAGGATAGCTGAGACTAAAGGGAGACCCTGTCTCAAAAACACCAAAAAAAAAACCCAAAAAAAACAGGGCCATCATACCCGGGTAAACTTTGCTTAATCTTTAAACCTTGTTATGAATTACATTGTTTGAGCAATCTAATCTCATTTAGAAAGCCACAGATTTCCTATATACAGTAATTGTGAAGACACCTAGTGCTGGCTCTCTAATACCCACACTTAGATCTAAAATGTGAACTTTCAGCCAGGCATGGTGGCGTACACCTTTAGTCCCAGCACTGGAGAGGAAGAGCCAGGCAGATCTCTGAGATTTCAAGTCCAGCCTGATCTACGTGCAAGTTCCAGGCCAGCTGGAACAGGGAGAGCCTGTTTCAAAAAGATAAATAGATAAATAAATATAAATAAATTCCCTTAATATTTTTGTTGTTTATTTGCTTTTTTCTGCTCATCCTGAAATTCCTTTCTGCAATGTAGTCAAGGTGCAGCTTCATCTGAGCAGAGGTCCCTAAGGGGAAAGGGGACTGCACTGCTGGGCACAGTACTGCTGTTACTGCCACTGATATTGGTTATGACAACCCTGTGAATCTTGAAAATATCTCATATATTCTGATCTTGGAGTTTTCAGCCTTGAAGAGGAGGAGAGATTAGGTAAATTTCAGGCAATATGAATATTTCTTAAATGCTTATCATCTGTAAATGGCAGGGTTCAGCAGGAATATGACCAAAAGTTTAAAGAATCAAAAGGAGAGTTGCAAGTCAAGGATGCCAAGCTTTTATCCTGTTTGTAGTTATCCTTTCAGCATTTCAGGCTCAATGAAGGATGAGTGCTTTTAGCAAACGTAGCCTCTAAGTCTCTCTATTTCAAGTATACTTTGCACATAACTTTGGGGACCAAAGGATGGACTACAGTGAGTCAAATAGTGTCTGCCTAAAACCCATGTCCCTGTGGAACCCCGGAATGTGACCCTATTGGAATTATGGCTGTATTTGTTACTTTTCTGTTCCTATGATAAAATACCATGACCAAGGCAATTTATGGAAGGAAGAGTTATTAGACTTAAGGTTCCAGAGGGGAAGAGTCCATCATGGTTGGAAAAGCATGGTAGCAGGTGGCTGGAACAGGAAGCTGAGAGATACCATTGTCAACTACAAACACAAAGCAGAAAGAGCAAACCAGAAGTGGGGTGAGGCTGTGAACTCTCCAAGTCCACTCCACTTCCCTTAGCAAAGTTAAACTTTTTTTTAATTTTTTAAAATTTTATTTATTTTTTGTATGTGTATGAATGTACTGTCTGCATGCAGGTGTGTGCACCCGTGTCTTGCAATGCCTCGGAGGTCAGAAGAGGGTCTCGGATTCCCCTGGAACTGGAGTTCTCCTGGAATTGGAGTGAGTTACAGACGGTTCTTAGCCGCCATGTGGGTGCTGGGGATGTAACCCGGGTCCTCTGCAAGAGCAGTTGGTGCTCTTAACCACTAGGCTATCTCTCCAGCCCCAGCAAAGTTAAACTTCTTTTTAAAAAAAAAAATTTTTTTTATTAATTTTATTTATTTCTGTATGTGTATGAATGTACTGTCTGCATGCAAGTTTGTGCACCCGTGTCGTGCAATGCCGCGGAGGTCAGAAGAGGGTGTCGGATTCCCCTGGAACTGGAGTTCTCCTGGAGGAGTTTCAGACGGTTCTCGGCCGCCATGTGGGTGCTGGGGATCGAACCCGGGTCCTCTGTAAGAGCGGTCGGCGCTCTTAACCGCTAGGCCATCTCTCCAGCCCAAAATTTTATTTATTTTTGTATGTGTATGAATGTACTGTCTGCATGCAGGTTTGTGCACCCGTGTTGTGCAATGCCACGGAGGTCAGAAGAGGGAACTTGGATTCTCCTGGAACTGGAGTTCTCCTGGAATTGGAGTTACAGACGGTTCTTAGCCGCCATGTGGGTGCTGGGGATCGAACCCAGGTCCTCTGCAAGAGCAGTTGGTGCTCTTAACCGCTAGGTTATCTCTCCAGCCTGGTGCAGACCTTTAATCCCAGCACTAGGGAAGCAGAGGCAGGTGGATCCCTGTGAGTTCAAGGCCAGCCTGGTCTACAGAGTGAGCTCCAGGCCAGCTGGGACTAAAGGGAAACCCTGTCTCAAAAATACCAAAAAAAAAAAAAGTCCTCATAGTGTTTCACAGTTTCAACACTGTTCAAAAGTCCAAAGTTCAAATTCTCTCTTGGGACTTAAGACAGACAATCTCTTAATTGTAAAACCCTGTAAAAAACAAATTACATACGCCCAACCTACAATGGCACAGAATGTAGATTCCTATTCGAAACTGGAGAATGGGAACACAGTGGGGAAATATGGGACCAAAGCAAGAACGAAACCCAGCAGGCAAATACCAAATCCTGTAGCTCCACGTCCAATGATGAGACTTTACCTTCGAAAGGGCTTAGAGGCCTCAACCCCTCCAGTTTTGTCTGAAGCACAATCTCTGTCTTGGTCTGGTGCCACTTCCTGTAGGCAGGTCTCTAGCAGATTTCACAGCTCTGGCATCTCCAATATCTTGGGGTCTCCACTGCAACCCAACACTTCCTTTTCACAGCTCTCGGGGCCTTCATGCAGGGACTCCCCGCCATGCATTGCCCCGTCTCAGTAGCTCTCTGAAGCTATGGAGGAAGAATCTACAACCCCCTCTCTTGCATCTTTCATGAATCTAAAGCCAGTATCACATGGATGACAGTGCCAAGTTCGTTGTTGGATGGACCTTGGCCTCCTTGAATCACATTTTCGATAGCCTTTGTATGTGACTATTTTATGAGAGCAGAAAAACTCCTTGGGGTTTTTCTTTTCATAAATTGGAACCTTAGTTGGTTGGAATCTTGCCCTCAGGGCACCCTCCCTATTATTCCAGTGCAGAGCAAAAGGCCTCTACTTAGAGACGCTAATCTTCTTAACAATTATAGCCTCTCTTCCGGTGCATATTCCTTGCCTGAAGCATTAAGCTTCCTAGTGCTCTTTTGCTCTCCAACTGTACATTTTGAATTTGTCTCACTTGCTCCTTTTCATTGCAGATCTACAAATCTACAAATTGTCATCAGTAATAACAAGAATAGAAATTCAAGATTATGCTGTCTTGAAATTTCCCCTGCCAAAGACATTAAGTCCATTACTTTTTTTTTTTTTAATTTTATTTATTTTTGTATGTGTATGAATGTACTGTCTGCATGCAGGTCTGTGCACCCGTGTCGTGCAATGCCTCGGAGGTCAGAAGAGGGTCTCGGATTCCCCTGGAACTGGAGTTCTCCTGGAATTGGAGTTACAGACAGTTCTTAGCCACCATGTGGGTGCTGGGGATCGAACCCAGGTCCTCTGCAAGAGCAGTCGGTGCTCTTAACCGCTAGGCTATCTCTCCAGCCCTAGTCCATTTCTTTTTAATTCAGCCTCATGTAAATTCTCAAGACATGGGCAGCAGTCAGATTCTTTGCTAAAATATCCCATGAACGGCCTCTAGTTCAGTTGCTAATAGAGATCTTGTTCCCCTCTGAAATGTCTTGAACCAGGCCTCTATTACCCACATCATTCTCAATGCTGCTGTTTTCTAGGCTTCTACTAAAATGGGCTATTAATCACTGCTTACAGAATCCAACAACTTTTCTAGTTCAACATTTCAAAGTCTTCTACATTCCTCCAAGAAAACCCATCATGGTCAAGTTCTTCATAATAAGAGCCCACTCTTCTGTACCAACATCTGTAGTAATTACTTTTCTGTTGCTATAATAAAATGCCATGACCAAGGCAATTTATGAATGCAAGAGTAGATTTTGGCTTACAGTTCTGGAGGGAGCGTCCATAATGGTGGGAGAATCATGGCAGCAGGTGGCCAGAGAGGAAGCTGAGAGAGCATGTCTTCAACTGCAAATACAAAGCAGAGAGGCTGGATGTGGGATGAGGCTACGAACACTCCAAGCCTGCCGTCAGTGGCACACTTGTCTCCAGCAAGGCTTCGCCTCCTCAACATTTCCATAATTTCCCAAAAAAGTGCCACCAACTGGAGAACCAAGTATTTAAATACTTCAGCCTATGGGAGAAATTTCTCATTTAAACTACCACAATGACCTTTGAAAATGTAATGAATTAAGGTGAGATCCTAGGATTACGATGAGTCCCAAAGTCAATCTATGTTATCCTCATAAGAAGAAATGACACCAAGAGATTTAGGTAGATCAGTAGAATGCCATGAAACAATGAAGGCAAACATTGGCGTAAAGGATCTACAAGCCAGGGAATGTCAAGGAATGCCATTAGCTACTAGAACACAGATGTGGGACAAATAGTGCATTTGTGTCAGTGTACAAAAGACATTTATGTATGGGGCTGCTGGAGAAATGGCTCAGTGGTTAAGAGCACTGGCTGGTCTTATAGATGACCCTCATTCAGTACCCAGCACCCACATGGTGGCTAACAACCTTCTGTAATTTCAGTTATAGGGAATCTAACCCTGTCTTCTGGCCTCCACAGGTTACGTGTGGCACAGTTACACTTACATGCAGACAAAAACCCTCATCAACATAAAATAAGGAAATTAAGCAGGGCATGGTGGTGCATGCCTTTAATCCCAGAACTCAGGAGGTAGAGGCAGGCAGATCTCTGTGAGTTCAAAGCCAGTCTAGTCTACAGAGTGAGTTCCAGAACAGCTAGGGCTACAGGGAGACCCTGTCCCAAAAAGACCCCCCCAAAAAATTAATAAACCAAAATGAGTTTTATTTATTTTGGCTCACTGTTTCGGGGTTTCAGTGCATACTCAGCTGGCTCTGTTGTTTCTAGACCTCTGATGAAGCAGAATAACATGGAGGAAAGGCATGGTGTGGCAAAGCTATTTACCTCAGGGTAGCCAGAAAACAGAGACAGTAATGGGAAGAGGCTGGGTTCAAGGTAGATTCTTCCAGGGCATGCCTGCAGTGACATATTTCCACTAACTAGGCCCCATCTCCCATACCATCTTTTTTTTTTTTTTTTTTTTTCTGGTCTTTTTGAGACAGGGTCTCCCTGTAGCCCCAGTTGGTTTGGAACTCACTCTGTAGACCATGCTGGCCTTGAACTCACAGAGATCCACCTGACTCTGTCTCCCAAGGGATTAAAGGCATGTGCCACCACCATCTTACACCATCTTATTACGTGGAATAAGTAACCCATTAATCAGAACCCTGAAGAACTAATTGCTACACAAATCTCATCCACTTGAGACCAACCAAGCCCCTAACATATGAGCCTTCAGAAGACATTCCAGATTCAAACCATAAGAGCACAACTTCCTCTGATTAAATGTGCCTCCAGGATAAAACACCATGACCAGCTGGGCGTGGTGGTGCACACCTTTAATCCCAGCACTTGGGAGACAGAGGCAGGCAGATCTCTGTGAGCTCAAGGCCAGCCTGGTCTACAGAGTGAGCTCCAGGCCAGCTGGGACTAAAGGGAGACCCTGTCTCAAAAAATACCCTCCCAAAACAACAAAAACAAGACTAAACAAAAACCCCACCATGACCAAAGGCAACTTAAACAAGACAAGAGTTTACTTTGCCTTAAGATTCCCAAGGCATGTCTCCATCCTGACAGGACTCATGGCAACAAGTGGCAGTCGAGGTGGCTGAGCCAAAAGCTGAGCGGTCATATTTTCATCCACAAACAGGAAACAGAAAGAGCAGACTGAAAGTGGGGTAAGGCTATCAACTCTTTTTTTTTTTTTTAATATGGTTTATTTATTTATTCATTTTCTGGTGTTTTTCAGACAGACAGGGTCTCCTTGTAGCCCCAGCTGGCCTGGAACTTGCTATGCAGACCAGGCTGGCCTTGAACTCACAGAGATCCACCTGCCTCTGCCTGGTACTAAAGATGGTTCTTAGCTGCCATGTGGGTGCTGGGAATTGAACCCAGTCCTCTGTGAGAGCAGTCAGTGCTCTTAACTGCTGAGCCACCTCTCCAGCCCTGGCTATGAACTCTTAAAGCCTGACTCCAGTGATAAGCTTCCTCCAGCAAGGCTGTACCTTGTAAAAGTTCCATGACTTCCCTAAAGAGTCCTGAACCAGAGCTGGGCGTGGTGGCACACACCTTTAATCCTAGCACTTGGGAGGCAGAGGCAGGCGGATCTTTGTGAGTTCAAGGCCAGCCTGGTCTACAAAGCGAGTTCCAGGACAGCTGGGGCTACAGGGAGACCCTGTTTCAAAAAAAAGGGAAGCCCGGTCTAGCAAGACATGGATGGAACTGGTAAATGAAAAGCCAAAAGAAGCCAAAGGCCCCCTCCCCACNCTTTAATCCTAGCACTGGGGGCAGAGGAGGGCAGGAGCATGTTTGTGAGTTCAAGGCCAGCACTGGTCTACAAACGATTCCCAGGACAGCTGGGGCTACAGGAACCCTGTCTCAAAAGACAAAACAAAAAAAAAAAAAAAAAAAAAAAAAAGTCCTAAACTAGAACCCAGTTGTCAAATCTTTTTTCCTTTTCTTTTTCCTTTTTTTTTTTTGGTCTTTTCGAGACAGGGTCTCCCTGTAGCCCCAGCTGTCGTGGAACTCACATTGTAGACCAGGCTGGCCTTGAACTCACAAAGATCTGCCTGCCTCAAATTCTTTTTTTTTAATTTATTTTTTATGTGTATGAATGTGCTGTCTGCATGTAGGTCTGTGCACCCATGTGGTGTAATACTGTGGAGGTCAGAAGAGGGTGTCGGATTCCCCTGGAACTGGAGTTCTCCTGGAATTGGAGTTACAGACGGTTCTCAGCCACCATGTGGGTACTGGGGATCGAACCCGGGTCCTCTGCAAGAGCAATCGGTGCCCTTAACCGCTAGGCCATCTCTCCAGCCCTGTGTTCAAATTCTTAAGCTTACGAAGGGCATTTCTCATTCAAACCACCACAGTTTAACAAGCAGAATGTGAGTTGGATCAATGACCTTGTCACCACGTATAGTGAATAATCTGCATACCTGAGTGAGGAAAGTGGCTCAGGCATGGCCTATATCTGTATTTTAATGGAGACCCTGTTTGAAAAGACCAAAAACAAACAAACAAACCCCTACTCCTATGAGGCATGGTGGTACACAGGAAACAGGATCACAAGTTCAAGGTCTTCTTTTCTCAGGTCACAGTGAAGGCCAGCATGGACTACATGAAACTCTAAAAAAGAAAACAAAAATCATTCCTCTAATAATTCTAATGCACATGCACTTGCCTAGCATGCATGAGGTCCTGGGTTTGATCCCAGCATCATAGAAAAAAAATTCTAATGTATAGCCAGGTGTTCTAGTTGGTTTCTTCAATGCTGTGATAAAACACTCTGACCAATACCAACTTGGGGAAGAAAGGATTTATTTGGGTCACATCTCCTAGGTCAGAGAGCCCAAAGTAGGAACTCAGGGCAGGAACCTGGAGGCAGGAGCTGGGGCACAGGCCATTGAGGAATGTTTCTTACTGGCTTGCTCTCCTGACCCATGCCCAGCCTGCATTATACAATACACAACAACCTGCCCAGGGGTGGCACTGCCCACAGTGGGCTGAACACTCCCACATTGCTCAACAGTCAAGAAAATATCCCATAGACGTGGCCATAGGCCAGTCCAATGGAGGCAATTCCCCAGTTGAGGCTCCCTCAACTCAAGAGTGTCAAGTTGACAGTAAAGCTATCCAACATACCAGGGTCAAGAATTACTAGGTTGGAGAAGTATTTTATTTTGGGGGGGGTGTCTTTTTGAGACAGGGTTTCCCTGTAGCCCCAGCTGGCCTGGAACTCACTCTGTAGACCAGGCTGGCCTTGAACTCACAGAGATCTGCCTGCCTCTGCCTCCCGAGTGCTAGGATTAAAGGTGTGCACCACCACACCCAGCTGGAGTTTTTTTTGTTTTTATATTTTTTTTCTTTTAAAATTTTAATTTTATTTATATTTATTATGTGTATTGAATGATGTCAATGATCTCGCATGTTAGATTTATGCACCCGGTCATGGCAAGCCGCGGAGGTCCAAGAAAGTGGTGTCGGTGCGCCGAACTGGGAGTTCTCCTGGAATTGGAGTGTAGTAAAGATTTGGGGAGTCGGTTGCGCTCGGCCAGCCCACCATGTGTGGGTGCTGGGGATCAAACCCGAGGTCCTCGCAAGAGCAGTCCGCACTCTTACCACCTTGGCCTCATCTCTCCAGCCCCCGGAGAAGTATTTAAAGAGACCAATTTGGAGCCGGACGTATGGGCAACACTGTTTATCCTAAGCAACTCGGGAGGCAGAGGGCAGGGCAGATCTTTGTGGTTCAAGCAGGCCCCTGATCTACAGAGTGTCCAGATTGCTGGGCTACAGGGAGACCGCTTGTCTTTGCGAAAAAGACAAAAAAATAAAAAAAAAAAAAAAAAAGACCCAATGTGGGCTTGAGAAGAGAGGACTCAGCGGTTTTTAAGAGTGCTGACGCTCCGCACAGACTGGGGTAGCATTTACCAGCACCCACAGGGCAGCTAGAACCCTGTTTAAGCCGGGCGTGTTGGCACGTGCCTTTAATAGTCCCTAGAAAAAAAAACACTCAGGAGGAGCTGGTGGGCAGGAGGATCTCTGGTGAGTTCAAGGCCAGCCTGGTCTACAAGTAACAACAACAACAACAAGAGACGTGTCAGCATAGAGTGGTACATACCTATAATTCCAGGATTCAGGGGGCTGAGGCAGGAGAGTGTGGATAATTCAAAAGCCCGATTCTGGGACTATGTAAGTGAGTTTTCTAGGCTTGCTTGGGTACATAGTAGAGGAAGTCTAGTTCATTTGTTTTTTTTTTTTTTTTTTTTTTTTTTTTCTTTTTTTTTCCGAGACAAAGGGTCTCCCTGTAGTCCCAGCTGTCCTGGAACTCACTCTGTAGACCAGGCTGGCCTTGAACTCACAAAGATCCACCTGCCTCTGCCTCCCAAGTGCTAGGATTAAAGGCGTTCGCCACCATGCCCGGTGAGACTCTACTTCAAAACTACAATAACAACAATAAAATAATTTAAAATGTCAAGTCACTAGTCAAATGTGAGAGATAGCTGTTAGGTAGTATTTAGAGTTTTTTAATCTTAACGATTAAGAGACTGATAACATAGAGAAGATAGAAAGAAAAAACAGAATTCAGAGGGAATAAGTTCAGTTTCAGTCATGTTGAATGAGCTCATGGCAAAACATTCAGGAGTACCTGGCTGATGATTAGAAGATAAACAGTTCTGAACTCAGCTGTGTTATAGTTGGTTGTTTGTATTTGTTTTTGTTTTTGTCTTTTTGAGACAGGGTCTCCCTTTAGTCCCAGTAGGCCTGGAGCTCACTATGTAGACCAAGCTGGCCTTGAACTCAGAGATCCACCTGCCTCTGCCTCCCAAGTGCTGGGATCAAAGGCGTGAACCACCATGCCCAGCCTCAGCTGTGTTCTTAGAGAGCATCACAAAGCATAAGGATGATGAAAATAGATCCCTTTCATAAAACACCGATGCACTTCTTGTTTCACAAGCTGGATATTGTACATAAACATACACAGCAGTATGCACAGGGCTGATGGGAGATAGTCACTTGTAAGGAGTTAGTAACCTTCCTAAACCCGTGTTTATCTAGTAGCCTTGGTTGAATCTGATGAAGGCAGTGATGAAAGACTGAGGTGAGGGGCTGGAGAGATGGTTCAGTGGTTAAGAGCACTGGCCGTTCTTGCTGAGGACTCGTATTTGATTCCCAGTACCTACATGGCAGCTAACAACCGTCTAGAACTCCAGGTCCAGGAATCCAACACCTCCTTCTGACCTCCATCGACATTGCAGGACATGGGTACATTTACACACATGCAGGCAATACACATACACAGAAAAATAAAATTTAAAAACAGACTGAGGTGGGACTGGCATCATAGAGGTGCCCCTAGTACCAAGTATGAAGACTGGTGAATAGCAAGTGACAGAAGAGGTACTGCTACCTGATCCTTAGGTCCCTGTCTTGGACTGAGAAATAGGTAAGTCCCAATAGTATCATAGTGAGCTCTTGACACAAAAATGTCAACAGCTTCTTAAGTCTGTGCTAACTGTCATGGAAGTTTCCTGTGAGACAAACTCATCCAACCTCTCCTCCCAGCAGAAAATTCAGCTGTGGTGATATGTGAGCTCCCTGGACTGGCCTTGGTTGATGTGGTGGCTTAATATCCTAGCTCCTATGTATTGGTTCTTGGATAAATTAATACAGAAAAATGATAAGACAAGAGGAAAAAAAGGAGGATATAAATAGATTACTTGGGCATGCAGAGAGCTCCTCCCCATGATACACATGACACTTGCCTCCCTGGTCACACACACACAGTTACTGGCATCCCCATGGACCTCTGTGCAGTCAAATGCTAGCCAGGTCCAAGTGTTTGGGCAGACTGGGGAGCAAGTATAAGCAGGCAGCCAGCCTTCATGCTGGGCACACCCACAGGGCTGCTGTTCCCTATGGGCACATCCTCAGGTATCTAAGCCAACTATAGGAGCAATACATTTTAGCCTTCCTGGAAAGTGGCACACAGGTCAAATCTGGAGCCAGAAAGTGAAATTCCCTGAAGGAGAGGCTCACTCACGCCTTCCTGAGCTGAAGTGGCAGATGACTGCTGCCTAACAGTGTCCTTAAAAAAAAAAAATTCTCCAGGCAAGTATGACAAAAAAAAAATTTCATGGGGCTGGAGAGATGGCTCAACGGTTAAGAGCACCAACTGCTCTTATAGAGGACCCGGGTTCTATCCCCAGCACCCACATGGCGGCTAAGAACTGTCTTTAGCTCCAGTTCTAGGGGAATCCGACACCTTCTTCTGACCTCTGTGGCATTGCACTTCACGAGTGCACCAACCTACATGCAGACAGTACATTCATACACATTAAAAAAAAAAAAAATTCCAATGGCCCCATCCAGCAGATCGGATCTTTCAGGCTACATGATGGGCACAAGCTATTTCATAGTCTCCTTGTAGGGCAGGAAAACAGATTGTTTTGTGATTATTCTGGCCCCCAAAGTATGGAACTTGGGGAGCCAAAAGATTGTGGTTGAGGGCTGGAGAGATGGCCTAGTGGTTAAGAGCGCCAACTGCTCTTACAGAGGACCCGGGTTTGATCCCCAGCACACACATGGCAGCTAAAAACCATCTGTAACTCCAATTCCAGGAGAACTCCAGTTCCAGGGGAATCCGACACCCTCTTCTGACCTCCGCGGCATTGCACGACACGTTGCACGACACGGGTGCAGAGACCTGCATGCAGACAGTACATTCATACACATACAGAAATAAATAAAATTAATTAAAAAATTATTTTTAAAAGCTTCTATCGGGGCTGGAGAGATGGCCTAGTGGTTAAGAGCACCGACTGCTCTTGCAGAGGACCCGGGTTCGATCCCCAGCACCCACATGGCAGCTAAAAACCGTCTAACTCCAATTCCAGAAGAACTCCAGTTCCAGGGGAATCCGACACCCCCTTCTGACCTCCGCGGCATTGCACGACACGGGTGCACAAACCTGCATGCAAACATTACATCCATACACATACAGAAATAAATAAAATTAAAAAAAAATATTTTAAAAGATTGTGGTTGAGTGCAGACGTGATATTGCAGTATTTGGTGCAGTGCTACGGAGGAGGGAAAGATACTAAGAACTTGGTCTGCCCTGGAGGAGGGGAGAGGGAGGCAGAAGCTCACAGACAAGCTTAGACTACTGGCTTTGCTGGCTGCACACACTGGAATTCACCTCTGGAAAGAGAGACTTTCTTTCTAATGCCAAGTTAGCCAAGCAGAGCAAATGTAGAGTGCCTACCTATAAACCTTTCCTTTTCGCCTGACTGGGAATCTCAGAGTTAGTTACTGAGTAACTGGTGGAAGCAATTGATGTGACTCGAAGACCTTTCATAGGATCAGCAGTTTAAAAGTTGTAGCTAGACAGTGAGTCCAAGGTCAAAAGCTGGAAGAAACTGGATCCTGGACTAAAATGCACAGCTGCGGGCGGAGAGAAAACAGTCCAATGGACACAAAGTAGGAAGCAAGTGAATTAACAGAAAGAAGTGAATTGTGCAAGATTTTTATCTGCCTGTGGTTGTCTTGATGCAATAGGGACTGAGCTACCAGTGACATAATTGGGCAGGATATGAATAATTTTGATTTTGTCCTTCTAAGCTTTCTTTCTTTTTCTTTCTTTCTTTCTTTCTTTCTTTCTTTCTTTCTTTCTTTCTCTCTCTCTCTCTCTCTCTCTCTCTCTCTCTCTCTCTCTCTCTCCCTTCCTTCCTTCCTTCCTTCCTTCCTTCCTTCCTTCCTTCCTTCCTTCCTTCCTTCCTTCCTTTCTTTCATATTCCTTTTATTTTTTTTTGCGACAGGGTCTCCCTGTAGCCCCAGCTGTCCTAGAACTCACTATGTAGACCAAGCTAGCCTTGAACTCACCCGGTTGCCTCTGTCTCCTGAGTGCTGGGACTAAAAGCGTACAGTACCATACCCAGCTCCATAGCTCCTCTTATTTTCTACTTCTAACACATCCAAGGATGTGCTGCCAATCATATGGGTCCTTTAAAGAACCTTTGAAGGGGCTCCCTGAGCTCTCCCTGAGCCTGTGAGCAGCTTATGAGTCTTGTTCAGCACCGAAGTGCACAGCTCTCTCATACTCCTTTGCTCAAAGCATTTGCACCGTTTCCTTAAGGTAGAGTAGTTTCTTACTACGTTTTATTTGCATTGGACATGATTGCCTCAATATTGGGTGGATAGAAAGTGCTCAGTAAATACTTAGTAAATGAGCTGGGTGTGGTGGCCCAGGCCTTTAATCCTAGCATTCTGGAGGCAGAACTTAATTAACCTCTGAGGCAGGCATAGCTTAATCTGGCCCTCCTCCCCTAGGCTCACCCCCATTCACCCTTAGCTCCAGCCACTTCTTCCTACTTGAAGTTCCCAGCCAGGACCATGGCCTGAGTGTTCATATCTTGTGCCTCCTCTTCTGCTGTTCCTTTATTCTACAATTCTCTTCCTCTTTCATTTGCTATCAGACATGCAACTTCACCCTGATCTCATCAGTTGGGCTGGAAGCTCCCAGAAGGGTAGAACTCTAAGCTTGTTTGTATTACCGTGGCTTTAGCCAAAGCAACCTTCCAGTCTCCATCATACAGCTCCTCAGTCTGTGTTGGTGAGCTGTCATTCATTTAGAATTTGCTCAGGGACATGAGATGAGTAATGGCAGGTGTGGCTTGAAAAGTGTTGGTTTGATCAAGAGTGGTCATAGGCTGGGGAGATGGCTCAGTAGGTAAAGTTCTTGATGAGCAAGTGTAACAGAGAATTTGGATATTCAGAATCCATATAAAACCCATACAGAAACCTAGCTGCCTTCTGTAACCCCAGCTCTCCAGAGGCAAGGATGGAATCCCAGAAGCAAGGTTGCTAATAAGACTAGCCAAACTGGCAAGCTCAGGTTCAGCGAGGCCCCCTGCCTCAGAAAATAAACTGGAAAGCAACTGAGGTAGGCTCCCAATGGCAATTTTGGATCTCCTTGTGGAGACACATGGGGACGTGCACCTGCACACATGCATGGACCCACACACATGTGAACATACATATACACATGCAAACATCCCATACACACATACACATGCAAAAAACAAGAGTGTCTAGTGACATCTGTGGCTATTCACTGAATAGTATGAAACTACTGTGGACTTGTTATGAGAAAACTCTTGGTTCCTCTTATTTCCTACAAGTCAGGTAAGTTGTATGTGTCTGTTTTGAGGGTGAGGATAGGGACTGGTGGCACAGGCCTGTAATCCTGGCTACCCCAGAGGCTGAGGCAGGAGGATTGAAAGTTCAAGACCAGCCTGAGCAGCTAGGTGAGAGCCTATCTCAAAAGAAAAAGTAAAATGAAGGCTGGAAATATAGCTCAGAGGTAGAGGCTTGCCCAACATTTGCCCTATGCTCCAGCCCTAGTACTGAAAGAAAAAAGTGAGTTTGGGGAAAAGGGCAGTGTGGAGGGACACCTCTACCCTACTCTGTTGCTGTACTTCTTATTCCAATGTCAGATTTACAAACAATTATAGAGTGGTTAAGGTTTGGCTTATTTTATCTCCTTTGTCTCTGTTTGTGGCTCAGTTTATAGGTTAAATGTTTCTGCTCAGTTCCTACCTTTCCAGGATGGTGGGAAGGGAACTTGATCAATCAGTAACCAGGGGTGGTAAACTCAAATGCTTGCAGAGGCCAAAGGAAGAAAGCCAAGTTGCCTGGGTAGGAATGAAGTGGCCAGACCCTGATTAAAGGGGCAGCTGCCTCTTTGCTAAAATGGATGATTTTTTTTTTGCCCCCACAGGGACCCATGACCCAGGGTCACCTGATCTTATGTTTTGCACAATCAGGCTTCCTATGAGCCTTTTCATTGTCAGAAACTATTGTCCAAGACTAGAAAAAAGGCAAAAGAGATTATTGGGTGTCCTCCCAGTGGATTGTAGGGTATCGTGTCATGGACTTTCCAGGGACTATCTGATTTTATAGCAGTCTGAACCGTTGTTGGAGTTTGAGATGGAGAGCCTGTTCTAGAAGAGGGCCGGGCGTGGTGGCATACACCTTTAATCCTAGCACTTGGGAGGCAGAGGCAGATGGATCTTTGTGAGTTCAAGGCCAGCCTGGTCTACAGAGAGAATTCCAGGACAGCTGGGGCTACAGGGAGACCCCGTTTTGAAAAGACCAAAAAATAAATAAATAAAAAATAAGTGGAAGAGAGAGGTACAAGAGTTAGAATTGGAAAAGCCTGGAGTGATAGGGCCCAAAAGACTCAGCCAACCTACTGTCACCAGCTTTAATAATGAAAGAATGTAACTATGAGCCAAGAATGGGTGGCACACGCCTTTAATCCCAGCACTCAGGAGGTAGAGGTAGGCAGATCTCTGTGAGTTCAAGGCCAGCCTGGTCTACAGAGCGAGCTCCAGGACAGCTGGTACTAAAAGGGAGACCCTGCCTAAAAAAAAAAAAAAAAGACTCAGCCTACCTACTGTCACTGGCTTTAATAATGAAAGAATGTAAACATGAGCCAAGAAATGCAAATAACCTCAGGAAGGTGAAAAAAGCAAAGAAAATAGATTCTCCCCTAGTACCTTAGAAGGAACACAGCACACAAGATTTTAGCCAAGTAAACTAATTTTTTACTTCTTACTCTTGTTGGAAGTCAGTTCCTACTACAAGATATTAAAGGACCGGAAGATGATACATTAAAAAAATTATACAAATAGGTTATTTATTTATTTATTTTTAAGGTGTGGGGAAGCCAGGTGCATACAAAAGAACTTCTGTGAGCCGGGCATGGTGGCACATGCCTTTAATCCTAGCACTCGGGAGGCAGAGGCAGGTGGATCTTTATGAGTTCAAGGCCAGCCTGATCTACAGAGTGAGTTCCAGGACAGCTGGGGCTACAGGGAGACCCTGTCTCGAAAAGATCCAAAAAAAAAAAAANTAGTGGTTAAGAGC
Organism: Rhizomys pruinosus; assembly: GCA_009823505.1. Classification (NCBI taxonomy): domain Eukaryota; kingdom Metazoa; phylum Chordata; class Mammalia; order Rodentia; family Spalacidae; genus Rhizomys; species Rhizomys pruinosus. The sequence continues at coordinate 46,049 of VZQC01014769.1, read as the reverse complement.
ACGGACTGCTTCTCCGCGGACCCGGTGTTCGATCCCCAGCACCCACCAGGCAGCTAAAAAACGTCTTAACTCAATTCCTAGAAGGAATCTCCAGTTTCCAGGGGGAATCCGACACACCCTTCTGACATCAGCGGCATTTGCACGACCACGGAGTGCCACAAACCAATGCAAACATTACATCCATACACATACAGAAATAAATCCAATTAAAAAAAAATATTTTAAAAGACGTGGTTGAGTGCAGACGTGCTATTGCAGTATTTGGTGCAGTGCTACGGAGGAGGGAAAGATACTAAGAACTTGGTCTGCCCTGGAGGAGGGGAGAGGGAGGCAGAAGCTCACAGACAAGCTTAGACTACTGGCTTTGCTGGCTGCACACACTGGAATTCACCTCTGGAAAGAGAGACTTTCTTTCTAATGCCAAGTTAGCCAAGCAGAGCAAATGTAGAGTGCCTACCTATAAACCTTTCCTTTTCGCCTGACTGGGAATCTCAGAGTTAGTTACTGAGTAACTGGTGGAAGCAATTGATGTGACTCGAAGACCTTTCATAGGATCAGCAGTTTAAAAGTTGTAGCTAGACAGTGAGTCCAAGGTCAAAAGCTGGAAGAAACTGGATCCTGGACTAAAATGCACAGCTGCGGGCGGAGAGAAAACAGTCCAATGGACACAAAGTAGGAAGCAAGTGAATTAACAGAAAGAAGTGAATTGTGCAAGATTTTTATCTGCCTGTGGTTGTCTTGATGCAATAGGGACTGAGCGACCAGGGACAGGTAAGGGGCAGGATATGTGAATGTACAGTTTTGGTTTGTCCGTCTAAGCTTGCTTGCTTTGTGCTGTCGGGTTCTTTCCTTCTTTTCTTTCTTTTCTTTCGTTCTTTCTTTCTTCTTTCTTCTTTCTCTTCGCTCTCGCTCTCTCTCTCTCTCGTCTCTCTCCTCTCTCTTTCCCTTCCTTCATGCCTTCCTCCTTTCCTTCCTTCTTTTTTTTTTTTTTTTTTTTTTTTTTTCTTTCTTTCTTTCATATTCCTTTTATTTTTTTTTTTGTACGGGTCTCCCTGTAGCCCCAGCTGTCCTAGAACTCACTATTGTAGACCGGGCTAGCCTTGAACTCCACCCGGTTGCCCTCGTCTCCTGAGTGCTGGGACCCTAAAACGCGTACAGTACCATACCCAGCTCCATAGCTCCTCTTATTTTCTACTTCTAACACATCCAAGGATGTGCTGCCAATCATATGGGTCCTTTAAAGAACCCTGTGGACGGGGCCTCCCTGCGCTCTCCCGAGCCTCTGTGAGCCGCTGAGAGTCGTGTTCAGCACCGAAGTGCCAGTCTCTCTCATTACGCCTTGCTGCATCCACGCCTTTTGCACCGGGGGGCCTAAGGTGAGTAGTGGTTACACGTGGTAGTGGCATATTGGACCAGGAGTGCCGCACTATTGGTGGGACTAGAAAGGCGCACGGTTAAATACGTAGTAAAGGACGCTGGGTGGGTGGCCAGGCCTTTAAGCCTAGCTAGGCTGGAGGCAGAACTTAATGAACCTCTGATGGCAGGCTAGCAGATCTGCCCTCCTCCCCAGGCTCACCCCCATTCCCCTTAGCTCCAGCCACTTCTTCCTACTTGAAGTTCCCAGCCAGGACCATGGCCTGAGTGTTCATATCTTGTGCCTCCTCTTCTGCTGTTTTGTATATTTCCATTCTCTTCCTCTTCATTTGCTATAGGACATGCAACTTCACCACTGATCTCATCCGTTGGGCTGGAAGCTCCCAGAAGGGTAGAACTCTAAGCTTGTTTGTATTACCGTGGCTTTAGCCAAAGCAACCTTCCAGTCTCCATCATACAGCTCCTCAGTCTGTGTTGGTGAGCTGTCATTCATTTAGAATTTGCTCAGGGACATGAGATGAGTAATGGCAGGTGTGGCTTGAAAAGTGTTGGTTTGATCAAGAGTGGTCATGAGGCTGGGGAGATGGTCAGTAGAGTCAGTATGTAAAGTTTTCTTGATTGAGCAGGGTAAAGCTGAATTTGGATATTCAGAATCCATATAAAACCCATACAGAAACCTAGCTGCCTTCTGTAACCCCCAGCTCTCCAGAGGCCAAGGATGAATCCCAGAAGTCAAAGTTTTGCTAATTAACGACTAGCCAAATATGTGGGCGTGGTGGCGCCATGCCTTTAATCCTGCACTGGGAGGCAGAGACAGGTGGATCTTTGTGAGTTCAAGGCCAGCCTGGTCTACAGAGTGGAGTTCCAGGACATCTGGGGCTACAGGCGACCCTTGTCTCGAAAAGCACCAAAAAAAAAAAAAAAAAAAAACTACTAGCCAAAATGGCAAGCTAGGTTCAGTGAGGCCCCCCTGCCTAAGGAAAATAAACTGGAAAGCAACTGAGGTAGGCTCCCAATGGCAATTTTGGATCTCCTTGTGGAGACACATGGGGACGTGCACCTGCACACATGCATGGACCCACACACATGGTGAACATACCTATACACATGCCACCATCCCATACACACTACACATGCAAAAAAATCAGAGAGTGTCTAGTGACATCTGTGGCTATTCACTGAATAGTATGAAACTACTGTGGACTTGTTATGAGAAAACTCTTGGTTCCTCTTATTTCCTACACGTCAGGTAAGTTGGTGTCTGTTTTTGAGGGTGAGATGAGGGACTGGTGGCAAAGGCCTGTAATCCTGGCTACCCCAGAGGCTGGAGGTAGGAGGATTGAAAGTTCAAGAACCGCTGAGCAGCTTAGGTGAGGCTTTCTCAAAAGAAAAAAAAAAAAAAACCCAAAAGTAAATAAGGCTGGAAATATCATGATCAGAGGTTAGAGGGCTGCCCACCATTTGCTTCATGCTCAGGCCCTAGTACTGAAAGAAAAAAGTGAGTTTGGGGAAAAGGGCAGTGTGGAGGGACACCTCTACCCTACTCTGTTGCTGTACTTCTTATTCCAATGTCAGATTTACAAACAATTATAGAGTGGTTAAGGTTTGGCTTATTTTATCTCCTTTGTCTCTGTTTGTGGCTCAGTTTATAGGTTAAATGTTTCTGCTCAGTTCCTACCTTTCCAGGATGGTGGGAAGGGAACTTGATCAATCAGTAACCAGGGGTGGTATGGTAAATCAATCTTAGCAGCTGCCCAAAGGAAGAAAGAAGCCAAGTTGCTGGGTAGGAATGAAGTGCGCCCCTGATTAAAGGTGGCACGCTGCCTCTTGGCTAAAATGGATTATTTTTTCTTTTGCCCCCCCAGGGACCCATGGACCCCGGGTCAAGATCTTATGTTTTGCACAATCAGGCTTCCTATGAGCCTTTTCATTGTCAGAAACTATTGTCCAAGACTAGAAAAAAGGCAAAAGAGATTATTGGGTGTCCTCCCAGTGGATTGTAGGGTATCGTGTCATGGACTTTCCAGGGACTATCTGATTTTATAGCAGTCTGAACCGTTGTTGGAGTTTGAGATGGAGAGCCTGTTCTAGAAGAGGGCCCGGGGCGTGGTGGCATACACTTTAATCCTAGCACTTGGCGGCAGAGGCAGATGGATATCAGTGAGTTCAAGGCACCGCCTGGTCTACAGAGCCGAATTCCAGGACAGCTGGGGCTTCCAGGGCGACCCCGTTTTGAAAAGACCAAAAAATAAATAAATAAAAAAATACGTGGAAGAGAGAGGTACAAGAGTTAGAATTGGAAAAGCCTGGAGTGATAGGGCCCAAAAGACTCAGCCAACCATACTGTCACCAGCTTTCATAATGACTAAAAGTAACTATGAGCCAAGACCGCGGTGCACACGCCTTTAATCCCAGCCCTCAGAGGTAGAGGTTAGGCAGATCTCTGTTGGTTTAAAGGCCAGCAGGTCTACAGAGCGAGCTCCCGGACAGCTGGTACTACAAAGGAGACCCTGCCTTAAAAAAAAAAAAAAAAAAAAAGACTCAGCCTACCTACTGTCCCTGCTTTAATCATGAAGAATGTTAACACATGAGACAAGAAATTGCAAAATAACTCAGGAAGGTTGAAAACAAGCAAAGAAAATAGATTTCTCCCATTAGTACCTTAGAAGGAACACAGCACACAAGATTTTAGCCAAGTAAACTAATTTTTTACTTCTTACTCTTGTTGGAAGTCAGTTCCTACTACAAGATATTAAAGGACCGGAAGATGATACATTAAAAAAATTATACAAATAGGTTATTTATTTATTTATTTTTAGGTGTGGGGAAGCCAGGTGCATACAAAAGAACTTCTGTGAGCCGGGGCATGGTGGCCACATGCCTTTCATCCTCGCACTCGGGAGGCAGAGGGCAGGGGCTCTTTCTGCGTTCAAGTCCAGCCTGATCTACAGAGTGGTTCCCGGACAGTGGGGCACAGGGAGACCGTCTCGAAAAGATCCAAAACCAAAAAAAAAAAAAAAAAAAGACCTTCTGTGGAGGTCAGAGAACAACTCTCAGAAGCCAGTTCTCTCCTGCCACCTTGTGGAATCCAGGGATCATGTTGTCAGGCCTGAGTACATGGGCCTCTACCCACTGGCCCACAAAGTTTCTCACACTAAGAAGAAACACATGCACAGAATTCCAATTGTTATGTTTGTGAGACAAGGTCTCGACATGTAGGTGAGGCTGGCCTAAAACTTGCAATCCCCCTTTTCCAGTCTCCTAGTCCTGGGATTACAGGATTTAGCTATATTTGTATTGGATTAAGCTACTGAGTTTGTAGTAATTTGTTCTAGCAGCAATAGGAAACTGATACTGACTTGTTTTGTAATTTAGCCAGGCTTGATGGCTACCTCCTATAATCCTAGTACTAAGGAACTCAGCTAGGCTACAAAGTGAGTTCCAAGATCTGCTGAGTTCAAGCCCAGGGCCTGAAGAGAGGGATCAGTGGCTAAGAACATTGGCTACGCTTGCAGAGGACCTGGGTTCAGTTCCCAGCACCTACATGAAGGCTAACAATTGTCCATAACTCCAGTTCTAAGGAATCTGGTGCTCTCTTCTGGCCTCAGCAGGCATTGCACACATGGATGCACTTACCTACATGCAGACAAAAGTCTCATACACAAAAAATTAAATGAATAAAAATTAAAAAGAAGCAAAAGCTAGTTCAAGCTTAGAAAATCAATGTAAATGCCTTCCTGTCTATATGCGAATTATTATTTTTTAAATATTATTTTTATTTTATGTGTATGAATGTATTGCCTACATGGGTAAGTGCACCTGTGTTGTGAAATGTACATAGAGGTTAGAAGATGTCCTCAGGGCCGGGCATGGTGGCACACACCTTTAATCCTAGCACTTGGGAGGCAGAAGCAGGTGGATCACTATGAATTCAAGGCTGGCCTGGTCTACAAAGTGAGTTCCAGGACAGCCGGAGCTACAGGAAGACCCTGTCTCAAAAAGACAAAAAAAAAAAAAAAAGAAGAAGAGGTTGTCAGACCCCCTGGAACTGGAGTAAAGGAGAGTTGTTAGCTACCATGTGGGGCCTAGGAACTGAACCCAGGTCCTGTGCAAAATGAGCCTATACTCTTAACTGCTGAGCCATCTCTCCAGCCACACAAACGATTTCTATAAATATATCTTTTTTTTTTTTTTTTGGTCTTTTTGAGACAAGGGCTCCCTGTAGCCCCAGCTGGACTGAAATGCACTCTGTAGACCAGGCTGGCCTTGAACTCACAGAGATCCCCCTGCCTCTGCCTCCCGAGTACTGGGATTAAAGGACTACACCACCATGCCTGGCAAAGATTGTTGGTAGCCTGCACGAGTGTGCTGTGTCGCTCGTGACCACACCTTAAAAATGGCGCCGACTTCCTGAGTCACTACAAGCCATTTCCCGCTGTTGCCTTTGCATTGGAGAAACTGCGCATGACTACTAGTCCCTAAGCTCCCGCCTTTAACATGCAAATGAGGCATCAGGACAGTGCACCTATCCAGAGCATACACGAACCCTCTGGACTGCTATATAAGCAGTGCTTCTGCCCCATTTCGGGGTCCTTCTCACAAAAGAGCTGTACACAATAAAGTTTGCTGCAGAAGAATCCTGTTGTCCACGTGAAGTTCTTGCCGGTGAGACTGCTGTGCGGGACAAGTGGTTCCGAAGACCCGGGCCCGGGAACTTGCCATCGCTGGCGCCAAGATGACCCTTTGCTTTCAAAGAGGATTCAAAACTGCGCTCAGGAAGTACTTTTTAAGGTTAGTTCTGAGAGATATGCTTTTCTCTGACGATCTAGAGGGATTCCAAGCTTGCCTAATCATTTTATTGGCTGTTGTAATTGTCCTTGTAACATTGTTTCTTGAACACAAAGCTGTGGGGAGGATTTTTGGGGACCAGGAACAGACAATGCCCCTTATAGACCAACTCATTTTTGAACAATGCACTAAGGAATGCAGGGCGGAGCCAGGCGTGGTGGCGCACGCTTTTAATCCTACCACTTGGGAGGCAGAGGCAGGTGGATCTTTGTGAGTTCAAGGCCAGCCTGGTCTATAGAGTGAGTTCCAGGACAGCTGGGGCTACAGGGAGACCCTGTCTCAAAAAAAGACCAAAAAAAAAATGTGTAAAGAGTCAGAAAAGACAGGAGCAAGTGTTTGAATGCGGACTTATGGTAGTAAACCAAAGGATAGACCTAGTCCAAGAACAAATAGATGTATTGTGGCAGCTGGCCCAACTTGGTTGCGAGTGGAAATACCCTGGCCTGTGTGTAACCAGCATCCAATATCATAATTTCACAAAAGCAGCAAATTTGTCTAAACAATTGTCCAGTTATCTTTTAGGAAATTGGACTGGAGAATGTGGAACCAATTTGTATGAATCAACTCCGCATGGCGATTGTCACCGTAAATTCGGCCAGAGTGGATTTCTCCCTTGTGAAGGACTGTCTTCCTGGATCGCCGCGCCCCTCACATTTTAAAGAATGGTCGGGGGTCGCAGGGTTTGGCCTTTTTGCTTTGTGGAGGGATTGTTATTCATGCTCTTGATTAGTGCCAGTTCCGCACCAACCTCCCAGGGATAACGTAGTCAATTGCACAGCTCTTCATGCATTAGAGGTAGGCTCATCCCCTAACATATGGCTTTCCATGCTGGAGAAGTAGTCAATGACGTGTAAAGACTACTGCAAGTATTACACCCTAAGACAGGGAACAAAACCGGCACCGTGTACTAGCAGAGAGCTCAATGGGATGCACACTGCGAAACTCTGTTGGTTGGGCTCGCGGACGCTCGTGAGATATCACCAATTAAAAATTGTTTGCTGTCCCCATGACGGGAAAGGAATACCTCTACAGTGGCAACCTAAGACAGCACATTCTCCCAGCCATATAATAAATAAGGGGGAACTGTTGGTAGCCTGCACAGTGTGCTGTGTCGCTCGCGACACACCTTAAAAAGATGGCGCTGACTTCCTGAGTTGCTAGACAACTACAGCCGATTTCCCGCCGTTGCCTTTGCATTGGAGAAACTGCGCATGACTACTAATCCCTAGGCCCCGCCTTTGCATGCTAATGAGGCATCGGGACAGTTGCACCTATCCAGAGCATCACAGAACCCTCTAGACTGCTATATAAGCAGTGTTTCTGCCCCTTTTCGGGGTCCGTTCTCACAAAAGAGCTGTAGCACAATAAAGTATGCTGCAGAAGAATCATGTTGTCCGCTGAAGTTCTTGCTCGGCGGCTGCTGCGACGCAGACAAAAGATCTTTTTAAAACAACAACGATATGGCCTGGAGAGCTGGCCAGCCATATTAAGCAGCAACTGACTGCTCTTGCAGAGGAACTGGGGGATATCATACTACACACGACTGGAGGCTATAGAACTGTCAGTTAACTCCAGTTCCAGGGAATCCCACGTCATCTTCTGACCTCGCAGCCTTGCATAGACAGTGCAAAAAAACTCATACATGTAGACAGTACACTCATACACTAAGTAAAAAGAAAAAAAAAAGAAAGAAAGAAAGGGGGAAGTGTGATGTGTTGTACCAACAATCCCAATACTTCCCTTTGCTGTTAACTCACTTCCCAGGTAAGATAAAAAAAGACAAAAAAATAAAACAAAGAACTAATACTTTGTTGATACAAAAACCTTAACCTAATGTTTTCATCATAACTGTCCTCAGGTGTTTGCAATTTTGCCCACTTCTATCGAATGAAATTAGACTTGATATATTTTCTTTGAAAATTAATCTTTTATTAAAATATTTGTGGGTATCGGTGGCCCACACCTTTATCCAGATACTGAGAGACAGAGCCAGGACGATTATCGATGAGATTCAAGGCTAGCCTTGGTCTACATAGCTGAGCTCCAGGCCAGCTTGGGATAAAGGGAGACCCTCTTGTGACTGGAATGGCTTTGGTGTCAACTTGAACACCTGGGTTAGAGGGACCTCAACTTGAATGGCATTCTCTATGCTGATGGCCTTTCTGGCACATGTGTAAGTATTTCTGATTTGCTAGTGATGTGGAAGGCCACCACCATTGGAGTGGTGCCACTCCTGTGCGGTTGTTGTGTACTGTATTAAGAGGGGCAGGCTGGGCATGGGCCAGGGAGCAAGCATAAGCAGCATTACCTCATGGCCTTGTGCTTCAGCTCTGCCTCCGGTTCTGCCCTGAGTTCCTGCCTTAGGCTCCCTGAGTGATGAACTACTCAGGGAATTGTAAGTGATATACAACCCTTTCCACCCCATTAGTTGGTGTTGGTCAGAGTGTTGTTTTTTTTTTGAGATTTTTTTGTTTTTGTCTTTTTGAGACAGGGTTCCCTGTCACGTCCAGTTGCCTGGAATCACTATGTAGACCAGGCTGGCCTTTGAACTCAAAAAGATCTGCCTGCCTCTGCCTCCCAAGTGCTAGTCCTTAAAGGCGGGCGCCACCACACCCGCGCAGTCAGAGTGTGTTTGATAAGCATTTGTGAAGGAAACAGAAACCCGTCTCAAAAGATACACACACACAAAAAATTGTTTCCAGAATTTGTCTACATAACCAACAATTACAGAGTTCATACCAAGCTTTTCTATGTTTCTTGGTAACAAGAAAGGCAGAGGCAGGTGGTCTCCAGAGTTCAGACGCAGCCCTAGTCACAATAGCACATTCTAGGGCAGCCAGAGTTTCAGAGATTGTTGATGCTGCGATCAAAAATAAATAAATAAATGAATGAATAAATAAATAAATTAAAGTCTTAGAAATTTATTAATTTTTGGGAAGTGCAGGTTACTGAGGCTATGGGGCTAAGAGGCTCCCGCCCCAACTGGGATTATGAGGTATCTGAAGAGGCAAGCAAAGCAAAGCCTTCAACAACAGTGAAGAGGCATTTTAGGACTCACCATTGGAATCAGGCAAAGAGAAGTTATATGCCAGGAACACAAAGAAGAGACAACAACCATGGGAAAGGGGCAGGATAATCCTACACCAAGCTCTTACCAACCTCTGGGAATTTCTAAGTGGGATCCCCTGGAGGATGGCCCAGGACACAGATATCAAATACACAATTGGGAACATATTTAAAGGACTACAAGATTAGAAAGAGCAGATCAAATACTAAGAAAAGAGAATGAAAACAGAACTCAAGAAGGAACCTAGAGAAAGAAGAAAACTCCAGAAAGGAAGTAGAACAACGAGAAAGATCCCATGCGAAAAGTAAGGAAAATACACCAGCAAAGCAAAAGGAGCTACAGGAAGAGATTTGAGAAGCTCCAAACGGAAGGGGAAAATACTAAAGAAATCAGGAGATGGAAATGAAAAAGGAAATCAAACACTCATCCAATCAAGCGGAAAGGACATGGAAAAAGCCTCAAGAAGCGATGGAGAAACAGAACAAGACTATCAACCTGGAGACACAAGTAATAAAACATTAGAAATCTCAAACGAAAGATTTATGAAAAATTTAAAAAATACACAAAAGTGGAAAAACCAGGAACCTGTGGGACACTCATGAAAGATCAACTCTGCATCCATAGGAATACGAGGCACAGGAGAATCCCAAAGCGACTGGTATTGATTCAGATCTTCAACAGCATAACTAACGATGAAACTTCTCCCAACTAAAAAAAGACAACCAGTAGCAAATACAAGACAGCACCTCATAGAACCTCCAAACAGACAAGATCCGAAAAGAATTCTCACACACACTCATAGTTAAACATGGCAGAACCACAAAACAAAGAAACAAATCCTTAAGCCACAAGAGAAAAAACACGGTGACCTTTACAGGAGAACCTATCAGAATTCAACTCGACTTCTCATGCCAACTATGAAAGCAAAGAAAGCACTGGGCCAAGCTGGCCTTCCCCCGTGTTACAGGACAAAAATGGCCACCCAGGTTACTCTACCCCCGGCCACCATGTCACTTAAGTTTACTGGGCAAACCCTTCCCTCTGACCATAAATTCACGGGACAGAATTACAGTTCCTGTGGGAAAACCCAACCTTCAGAGTAATCCGTGAAGCCAATTAACAACGACCGAATAACAGACAGCGCAAATCCAAGCCCAGGTATTACTAGAAGAGTAAAATCAAGAAAAAGCCGAAGCCGCAAGTCGAAACCTAAACCCACACCCACAGGGATACTAAGGCATGGAAGGAAGAAGAAACCACAAACCTATCAGTCAGAACCATAAATATTAATGGACTAACTTGCCCAATCCACCGAATAGAACTGGGAATTGGATTTAGGAACCAGCATTCCCTCGATATGCCTTTCTACCAGAACCAACCCTATTACTTCACGGCCAGGCACCACCATTAGTGAAAGAAAGGGAACCCAAATATTCAACTGCCACTGGTACAATAAAGAGAGCAGGTGTTGTTATTTTAAAATCAGACAAAATTGACTTCAACGTAAAAGAAATCAGCAGCGACAAAGAAGGCCATTAAATATTCATCAAAGGAACAATACACCACAAGCTTCACACTGAGATATTTTGCCCCAACACTCGGGTGCACCATTTACAAAGGGAACCAAGATCTCCCAGGACCACAAGTCACCCACACCTTATCCCCCGTATCCACTCATAGTCGGGGCTTTCCATTGCCCCACTGCGTCCTTTTGGATAGGTCAACCCGCCAAAGAATAAACGGAGTGACATCTGAACTGAATTATAGGATATACCAAATGGACCTCATGGACGTCTACCTAATATTCCACCTAATACCAGAGAATACACTTTTACTCAGCACTCCAGGGAACATTATCCAAAATCCCCATATACTGGGACACCGAAGAAACCTCCACAAATACCAAAAAAATGATGAAAATTAATCATGCTTCTATTCCAGACCACAGTGCAATAAAGTCAAACATCAACACTCGGATAAGCCCTACTGCCTACAAGAAACATGGAGACTAAACACCATCCTGACACTGATGGGTCAAGGACGAGGCGAATAGATAAATTAAAGAAATAAAAGCATTCCTGGAACTCATGACAAGACAATACAACACAACACACACCTCTATGGATTACCTTAAAAGCAGTCCTAAGAGGAAAAAACAAAAAAAAAAAAAAAAAAAAAAAAAAAAAGAGCACAAGTGAATGATTAACACTGCAGCTAAAAAAAAAAAAAAAAAAAAAAAAAAAAAAAAAAAAAAAAAAAAAAAAAAAAAAAAAAAACAAAAACCAGAGCAGAAACCAATGAAATAGAAAACAAAGAAGAAACAATTACAAACAAAATCAATGAATCCAAAAGTTGTGTTTTTTGAAAGAATACATGAGGAATAGACAGACCTCTAGCCCAGCGTTAACCCAAAAGGAAAGGAAGGAACACCTCCACCTCAACTACAATCCCTGAATAAAGGGAAAATGTCACAACAGACAGGAAAAGATCCAGAAAAGAAATCCTACGTGAACTTACTTCAAAAACCTATTACTCTAACAATGTTTGAAATAACCATATGGAAAGAATTGATGAATATCTGGACATCCTGGGATCACATAACAGCTCAACCAAGAAGGATTGACAGCTTAAACAGGACCATAATACTTGAGGAAAATGAAGATGTAATAAGCAACCTCCCAACTACAAAAAAAAAGCGCGGACCCAGATGGTTTCATGGCCAGCATTCTACAACACATTTCAATAAGACCCCTACAACAATTATTACTGATACTGTTTAGAAGGATGGATACAAGCAGGGGGAATTCTCCCATATTCCTTCAATGAAGCCCCGCATACTCATTACCCAAAACCAGGGCAAAAAAAGATACAATCAAAACGGAGAACTATAGACATCTCCCTAATGAACACAACAGGTGCCAAAATTCTAAACAGGGATACTGGCAAATCGCATACAGACCTGCAACATCAATGAAGATCATCCATCATGACACCAAGTTGGATTCATACAGAGATCGCAGGGATGGTTCAACATACAAAAATCAATAACAAATTTTTTCATCAAGCACATAAATGGAATGAACTGACAAAAAACTACACCATCATCTCAATTGATGCTGAAAAAAGCCTTCGACAAAATCCAGCATCCCTCCATGCTTAAAGCCCTAGATAGGAATTGGCTTGGAGAGATCATTCTCCAATGTAAATCAAAGCCATATATAGGACACCCACAGCCAATACGACTTCCAAATTTTAGGGAAAATAAGACCGAACAGAAATTTCCCTTAAAGGTAGGATCTTGGCAAGGCTGGCCCCCTGTCACCACTCCTCCTTTCAACCTAGTGCTTGAAACACTGCTAGAGCATAAGGCCAATAAGGAAAAGGCAAATTAAAGGTAGTACTATTGTGAAAGAGAAGTCAAATTTCTATCCCATTTTGCTGATGGTATGATTGTTTCCTTAAGGGATTGCAACACTTCCACCAGAAAAACTCCTATAAAACTGATTAACAGCTTCAGCAAAGTGCAGGATATCAAAACTAACTAAATAAAAAATCAATGGCCTTTCTCTACCCAAGACACAAGCAACTGGAGAAAGACTCAGTTTTTGTTTTGTTTTTAATTTTATGATTTATTTCTGTATGTGTATGAATGTACTGTCTGCATGCAAAATTTGTGCACCTGTGTTGTAAAATGCCGCGGATGGTCGGAAGAGGGAGTCGGATTCCCCTGGAACTGGAGTTCTCCTGAATTGGAGTTTTCAGATGGTTCTCGCCACCATGTGGGTACTGGGGCGATCGAACCGGGTCTCCGGTAAGAGTAGTCTGTGCTCTTAACTGTCAGGCCATCTCTCCAGCTCCCCCAGAGCAAGAAAGACTATCAAAGTAGACCTTCCCACTTCACAATAGCCTCAAAAAAAAAAAAAAAAAAAAAAAAAAAAAAAAAAAAAAAAAAAAAAAAAAAAAAAAAAAAAAAAAAAAAAAAAAAATTTTAAACCCTTTAAGAAAGAAATTGAAGAGTGGAGAGATGTGACTCGCATTTAAAAGAGCAACTGACTGCTCTTAACGAGGACCTGGCTTCATACCCAGCACCACATGGCGGCTTGAGAAACTGTTCTGAAACTCCAACTTCCAAGGCAGAACTCCATTCAGAGCGTAATCAACCCCCTCTTTTTACCTCCCACAGCATTGCCCGGATCACTGGTGTAGCAAACCTCCCTATATACAGGGACAGTTACATTTATCCACATACAGATATAAATAAAATAATTTTTAAAAAAAGAAAGACATTGAATCATGAAGCAGATAGATGGACAAAAAATCTTCATGTCATGGATTGTGGAAAATTAACACTTTGTAAAATGTCCAACTCTACCGGAAAACGTCTGTCATAGCTTTATATGCAATTCCAATCAAAATCCCCAAGAGTTTCTTCAGGCTTGGAAAACAGTCCTCTTTAAATTCATTCTGTAAAAACAAAAGAGCACTGAACAGCCAAAACAAAACCCCTGAGCAACAACGAGCTACACCGGGGGGGGACTCTTTACCGGACTCTCGAACTCTACTACAGGCCATAGTGATAAAAACAGCTTGTTCCTGGCACAAAAACAGATCTGTGAACCAATGGAACAAAAACCGAAGATCCAAACATGAACACATAAAATTTCAGCCATTCCATATTTGACAAGGGTGGCCAAGCAGACACATATGAGGAAAAGACCGCATCTTCCGCCCAAGTGGTGTTGGCAAAACTGGCTTTCCTTGTAGAAGAAACTGAATTAAACCCCTACTCTTGCGCTGTACAAAAGGTCAACTCCACAATGGATCACTGAATCACTGTGAAACCCCACACTCTGAAAGCGATAGCAGAAGAAAAAGTTGGCAGCAGGACTATAAGACATAGGTTGTGGAAAAGACCTTTTTTCCTAAAGCAGACGAGCAGCTGTGCAAGAATTTAAGGTCGACAATTGACAAATGGCACCTCATTCAACTCAAAAGCATCTGTACAACAAAGAAAATAACCAAGGAATGCTGCGGAGAAATCCCCAGAGTGGTGAGGAAGGAAACCTCACCACAGAAGACACATCTGAACAAGCATTGATTTCCAGAATATTATAAACTACTCAAAAAAAACAAAGAGAAAAAAAAAAAAAAAAAAAAAAAAAAAAAAAAAAAAAAAAAAAAAGCTGAACAGAGACTTCACATAGAAGGAATTAAAGACGGCTGAGAAACACCTTAAGTCGTGTTCAACATCACTAATTCATTAAGGAAATGCAAATGAAACCCACTTTAAGATATCCTCTTACTACGGGTCTGGAGAGATGGCTTAGCCGGTAAGGCTGCCCGACCGCTCTTGCAGGGACCGGGTTCGATCCCCAGCACCCACCTGGCGGCTGAGAGCGTCTGAAACTCCAATCCCGGAGAACTCCATTCCAGGGGAATGCTGCGAACCCTTCTTCTGACCTCCTCGGCCTGCACGACCCGGGTGCACAAACTGCCATGCAGAGACCCGTACATTGATACACATACAGGAAATAAACTAAATTTAAAAAAAAAAACTTGATAAAAAAAAAAAAAAAAAAAAAAAAAAAAAAAAAAACAGAAAACAAATGATACCAAGTGCTGGAGAGGTTGTGGCGGAAAGGGGAACACACTCACCCACTGCTGGAGGGAATGTAAACTCGTACGGCCACTATGGAAGGCAATGTTGAGAACCCTTGGAAGACTTGGATATGAACTTGCCACCGATCCAGCCATCCCACTCCTAGGCATGTACCCTTAAGACTCACCCCACTGCGAGATACATGTTCGGCCATGTTTATTTCAGCTCTCTCACAATAGCAAAAAGCTATAACCAACCCAAATGCCCCAAAACAAAGGACTGGATGACAAAAGTGTGGTAAATCTACACAATGGAGTTTTCTATGCAGCAGTAAAGGAAAAGGACATCGGTATAGCTTTGCTATGGAATAGGAATAATGGCCTGGAGCTAGAGGACATCATTGCTGAGTGAAGTAAGTAGTAAACACAGTCCCAGAAAACACAAACGACGAATGGTATCCCTATTGTGGATCCTTGTGCCAATTACCTCGTGCATGTCCCCTTGAGCTTTTGTCAGCCGTGGGAGGTGATTGCATTATTG
The DNA here is from genome assembly GCA_009823505.1 of Rhizomys pruinosus. NCBI lineage: Eukaryota > Metazoa > Chordata > Mammalia > Rodentia > Spalacidae > Rhizomys > Rhizomys pruinosus. Next base: position 30,621 of record VZQC01014769.1, on the reverse strand, counting down.
GAAAACAACAACAAACCAGAATAGGACTGCATCAAAGAACTGACGCAAACAACTGAACTTCTGCTCAAAATCCCAGTAAACTTCCACATTGGAGAATATTGAGAAAGATGAGAAAGGAGAGGACAGCCATGTTTGGCAGAATGTGAAGCTATGGCTGGGGTGAGGGGGGCTTGGGGGGGGAATTGGGAAATTTGGTGTAAAAAAATTTTATTATTTTTTTCAGCGTATAGACTGTCATTGTTTGGACTACCTCGGCTGTATCAAGGAGGCCAGTACAGGACCGATCAAGACACGGAGCATTGTCTGCCTTACTGGGTACCTTCATTTGGTGTGACATTGGAAGGGAAACCCCCAGTGTGGAGCACAAATGCAGAACTGATGATGGTTTGAGCTTGCCAGGCGAGGAGGCTTCACAAACACAAACATGACATCTTTCAACCTTAATAAAGAAAAATAAATCCCTTTAAATATCTTATTTTTTATTCTTTTTTTTGCTTTTTTTAAATTTTTTTTTTTTTTTATTTCTTATTTTTACTTTTTTTTTGCTTTTTTTGCTTTTTTCAGACAGCGGTATCCCCCTTTAGCTCCCAGCTGTCCTGGACACTCGCTCTGTAGACCAGGCTGGCCTTGAATCGCAAAGATCTGCCTGCCTCGCCGTCGCTGCATCCCAATTATGTTTACTGCTTTTTTAAACATTTTATTTATTTTCTATGTGTCTGAATGACTTTCTTCATGCAGGTCTGGGCACCCGTGTAGTGCGATGCTGTAGTGGAGGTCAGAAGAAGGTGTGGGCTTCCCCTGGAACTGGAGTTCTCCTGGGTATTGGAGTTTCAAATGGTTCATGGCCGCCATGTGGATGCTGAGAACAAAACCATGGTCCTTTGCAAGAGCAGTCGTGCTCTTAACCACTAGGCTATCTCTCCGCCCCTAAATATTTTTTCTTTCTTTTTTTTTTGTTTTTTTTTTTTGTTTTTTTAGTCTTTTCGAGACAGGGTCTCCCTGTAGCCCCAGCTGTCCAGCTGTCCTGGAACTCACTCTGTAGACCGGGCTGGCCTTGAACTCACAAAGATCTGCCTGCCTCTGCCTCCCAAGTGCTAGGATTAAAGGTGTGCGCCACCATGCCCAGCTATTTTTACTTTTTTTAAAAATTTCTTTATGTGTATGAATGTACTGTCTGCATGCAGGTTTGTGCACCCGTGTCGTGCAATGCTGTGGAGGTCAGAAGAGGGTGTCGGATTCCCCTGGAACTGGAGTTCTCCTGAAATTGGAGTTTCAGATGGTTCTTGGCTGCCATGTGGGTGCTGGGGATCAAACCCGGGTCCTCTGTAAGAGCAGTCAGCGCTCTTAACTGCTAGGGCATCTCTCCAGCCCCTATTTCTTTTTTTTTTTTTTTTTTGGTCTTTTCAAGACAGGGTCTCCCTATAGCCCCAGCTGTCCTGGAATTCACTCTGTAGACCAGGCTGGCCTTGAACTCACAGAGATCCTCCTGCCTCTGCCTCCCAAGTGCTAGGATTAAAGGTGTGCACCACCACGCCTGGCTCCAGCCTCTATTTTTACTTCTTATGTGTATGACTGTACTGCCTGCATGTAGGTAGGTGTACCCCTGACATGCAATACTGTGGAGGTCAGATGAGGGTGTGGGATTCCCCTGGAACTGGAGTTAAAGACAGTTCTTAGCCACCATGTGGGTGCTGGGAATTGAACCCAGGTCCCCTACAAGAGCAGTCAGTGCTCTTAACCACTGACCCATCTCTCCAGTCCCTATTATTTTTATTTTATGTGTGTGAATATAGTGTCTGCATGTGTTTAAGTATATCCATGTCATGCAATACCTGTAGAGGTCAGAAGAGGGCATTGTTAGCTGCCAACTGGGTGGTGAGATTGGGACCCAGGTCCTCTGTAAGGGCCGCCAGGCTCTTAACTGCTGGGCCATCTCTCCAGCCCCAAGGTTTTTTTTGTTTGTTTGTTTTTTGTTTTTTAAGTATTGATCTGCTCTTAGCAATGTCTACAAAAACTAGCTTTGAAAAACAAAGGCTTGAAGGGGAAAATTTTTTGGGAAATTTTTGAATCAATAAGAATATTAAAAAATAAAAGCAAGGGCCTTATTTTATCTTTTTACTAAATAAGACATTTAAGAGCTGTGGTTATAGCTGGGCATGGTGGCGTATGCCTATAATCCCAGCACTTGGGAGGCAGAAACAGGCAGATCTCTGTGAGATGGAAGCCAACCTGATCTATATAGCAAGTTCCAGGCCATGTGGGACTAAAGAGAAACCCTGAGACTCTGAATCAAAAAAAGCCCCCCCCCCCAAAAAAAAAGATCTGTGGTTATATTTCTCCAAATGAGAAATGTTTTCTTACTAAGTAAATTTTTGAATTGCTAAGTAACACTTTCTTGTTGTTGTTGTTTTATCTTTTTGAGACTGGGTCTTTCTGCAGCCCCAGATGACCTGGAACTCACTATGTAAACCAGGCTGGCTTTGAACTCACAGTGATCCACCTGTCCCTGCCTCCAAAGTGCTGGGATTAAAGGTGTGCACCACCATGTCTGGCAAATAACATTGTCTTAAAGGTTGGAAAAATTGTTTTAGAAATTATACCTTGGGGCTGGAGAGATGGATCAACTGTTAAGAGTGCCGACCGCTCTTGCAGAGGACCTGGGTTCAATTCCAGCACCCACATGGTGGCTGAGAACCGTCTTTAACTCCAGTTCCAAGGGAATCCGATGCCCTCTTCTGACTTCAGCATTGCATGACATAGGTGCACCAATCTACATGCAGACAGTACTCTTATACACATAAAAAATAATAAATTAGCTGGGCGTGGTGGCGCACACCTTTAATCCTAGCACTTGGGAGGCAGAGGCAGGCAGATCTTTGTGAGTTCAAGGCCAGCCTGGTCTACAGAGTGAGTTCCAGGACAGCTGGGGCTACAGGGAGACCCTGTCTTGAAAAGACAAAAAAATAAAAATAAAAAATAAAACAATTAATTAATTAATTAGTTTAAAAAAGAAATTATTCCTAGGCTGAGTATGGTGGCACACACCTTTAATCCTAGCACTCTGGAGGCAGAAGCAGGCAGATCTCTGTGAGTTCAAGGCCAGCTTCATCTACATAGTAAGTTCCAGGACAGCTGGGGCTACAGGGAGACCCTGTCTCAAAAACAAAACAAAACAAAAAAATTATTCCTACTTGACATTCCTACTAAATTATATAGTGATCATAACTGGACAGATCCTTAAATCTATATAAATCTGGCCTGTTATACAAAATGCCACTGTGCCTACTGAAAGGCGCCCCCCATGCAAAACAAGCCAGATCAAACCGGATTAACAAAGTATAAAAGGAGGTTTATTAGTTCGTGCTCCCGGGCAGGTCCACTGGTCTCAGAAAGGGAGGCCAGGGCAGTCATGCACTCAGGCTGGGGATGAGGGCTTTTATAAGTTCTGGGGAGAGGAAGATGAGGTAATGATGGCAAGACAAAGCATGTACTTGAAAGGGCAAACCTGGTGCAGTGGGAGGGGACAAAGTGGGTCTTTAGTGTTCGTCATGAAGCTGGAATATAACCATATATGGTCTTAGGCTGTGCTCTCATCAGGAAGGGAAGTTGCATCAGCTGCCTGAGATGAGGTAGGCTTTTGACTGGAAGAGAAGGGTGGTAGGTGCCATCTTTAGATCTCTAAGCCCAGGCCCTGCCTAACATCCCAACCTCTTTTGGTACATGGGCACTGACTCAACTCTTACTACTTCCTGCTGAAAGGGGCTACTACGTCGGGGGGAAGGGGAGTGGTCGGGAGTAGGGGGCACATAGGCAATGGAGAGTAAGACTGTAGAAGCATCTGGTTAACAGCCACTCTGGAGACTTCCTGGATGTGTTCCTGCAAAAAGCTGAGGAGATCAGAAGGAGTCTCCTGGTTGAGATTAGAGAGGCTCCTCTTACTGTTGGATGGTCTGGTTGGAGGACAGGGTCTAAACATGGGCTCACCAGTTTCATCTGTCCAGGTATCCCGAGCATGGACATGCCGGCAGTATGTCAAACCTGGCACAGCATCACCTGGTTGGGTGAAGAGTGAGACAATAACAAGACAAAGAGCAACCGGGCAGGGGTGTCAGAGTCTGGTACCTGTGGCACCAGGGACAGCAGAGGAAAACAATGACCCAGGAAAAGAGGGAGATGAGGGTGAAGGTACAGAGGGCAAAGGCTGCCATGCCTGACCATTCAGACCTGTCCTTGAGGGTCTCTGGAAAACCTGAGAGTCATGGGTCCCAGGTGTTTGGTGGACCATCCATCCTGGGTTTGGGTCTCTCTTGAGTCTGGATAAATGATACCAGTGTGGCTGGCCTAGAAGTTTGGCTGCTGATGGTGCAGTAAGGATGACGATGTGGGGTCCAGTCCACCTGGGTTCAAGAGACTTAGGAGATAAAGTTTTAAGGAGAACACTGTCCCCTGGCATAAGAGGGCAGGTCAGTGGTTGTGGACTCCAGTGAGGTAGGAGCAGGGAGGGGAAGAGAGGAAGATAGTGGGGTCAGGCTGTTTGGAGAGAAACGCTGCTGCCCAGTGTGAGGGGTCAGCGGGTTGGGCTTAGGAACCTGTGGCCACTCCCAACTTTCTGTCTGTAAAGAGGTAGAAAGGACATGAAGAATCCAGGAGAGCCACAGTAGGGGCAGTCAGAAGGGATCCTAAGGAGAGAGAAGTGGACGATGGTGGGATGGGAGAGAAGCCCTGAGGGGGTCTTCTTAGCTGCCTGGTACAAGGGTTCAGCTGTAACAGCAAAATTAGGGATCCAGTGATGGAAGAAGCCCACCAATCCTAGAAAAGAGAGGATGTGGTCTGCTGTGGAGGCTGTAGGTCTCATATGGCGTTGGCTCAGTCTGACCTGAGAGTACTGGAAGGGTACGTTAGGACCAGAGTCAAAGGAGAGATCTCAGGCCAAGGCTTGGCTGCAGACTTAGTTTTCAGATCCTCCCATGTGAAGGCAAAAGGAAGTACAAAGGGCACAGTAGTAAAGAAGGTGCAGATAGTGAGATGGGAGACTGAGGTTTAGGGGTTAGGATGGAGGTCCTGAACTAGATGGTAGGTGCCAGAGGGCTTATGAACTGGAAGAATGGGGGTGTTGCAAGGTTAATTAGTGGAGATAGGAGGCAGGTAATGGTAGGCTTGAACCCATGGCAAAGAGTTTCAGAAATAGGAAACTGAGGCCTGGAAGGAAAAGAGGCAGGGTTCTTGAGGCATATCAGAACTGGTGGGTGGTGAGAAGTGATTACTAGACTGGGATTGTCCTAGACCTGAGGGTCAACAGGATCAGGGAGGGCAGGGGCTGGACAATCCAGGGTGGGAGAAGCGACTAAGGATGTCATGGCCCAGGAGGGGCACTGGACAGACAGACGTGATTAAGAAGTAACAGGTGAAAAAATGACCTGTGAGGACACAGGGGAGAGGTAGAGTCCTTTTCAGGAAAGAGAGGGTCCTGCCCACTCCCGTGACAGAAATTGATGAGGAAACTAGGGCCAGAGTGCGAGGTCAGTACAGAAAGGTAGCCCAGCTGTCCAACAGGAAGGAGATGGTCTTACCCACTACATGCAGCATTATCCTGGGCTGGACAAGGGTCAGTGGGGGTCTCTGAATCTGGCTGCCAGCCATCAGTCCTCCACCAGGCCAAGGAATTCAGAGGCTGGAGGGGATTGGGGTGCCCAGAGCAATGGAGCTGGACGACTGTGGCATGACACTGAAGGACAAGCCCACATCCAGGCACTCAGACTTTGAATGGCCAGGCTGCAGGCAGAGCTCTGGCACAGAGAGGACAGCATGGTGGATGGCTTGGGGTTGGAGCAGTTTCTAGCCCAGTGACCTTCTTTGCCACACTTCACAGGCTCCTGGCAGAATGGACCTGGGCCCCTTTAGGATGGGGCTTGATGGAGCCCCACGTGTCCCACTGTGGGAATGTCATTTGCCTCAGGGCAGCTACCAGGACTTGGGCATTTTGTTATAGCAGAGTCTGTTGGGAGGACTCAGCTGCCTCCTCTTGGCCATTAAATACCTTAAAAGCCATTTCTCATCAAATCCTGCGCAGGAATCTGGGGACCATCCTCAGCCTTTTAAATTTTTTTTCTGATATCTGGAAAAGACTGAGAGATAAAGTGAGAAGCAAAGACGGTGGCCACTGTTGGGGAGGCAGGGTTAAGGCAAGCTTTCAGTATGGTTGTCCTTAATAAATTCTGAATTGCAGAAGGAAAAGAAAGAAAATGGTGAGGGGAGGTATTTTCACATGTCTTCAACAGACAGGAAATAGACTTAAATCAAGCTCACCAAAACTGGTTTCATTTGGACTGTCCCATGTGATCCCCGGAAGCAGAACCTAATTGTACTGTCTGTGGGTCACACAGTACTGAGAATTTCTAGCTGTGGAATAAGGATCTAATAATTAATTTTGGTGAGGGCAGTTTATAAAAATTGTACTGACCAGAAGCACATACAAGGAGATGCTTTCATTCAGACATTGTAGAGGTCATTTACAGCATGCAACCACAACCAGTTTCTTTGCATTCAAGGCTGAGATGTCCAACCTGGACAATGCAGTATCTCTATCATGCTGTTAACAAACATTTTATAAAACAGAATTATGGGGCTGGAGAGATAGCCTAGAGGTTAAGAACACCGACTGCTCTTGCAGAGGACCCAGGTTCGATCCCTAGCACCCACATGGTGGCTAAGAACCATCTGTAACTCCAAATCCAGGAGAACTCCAGTTCCAGGGGAATCCAAGACCCTCTTCTGACCTCCAAGGCATTGCACGACACAGGTGCACAAACCTACATGCAGACAGTACATTCATACACATACAAAAATAAATAAAATTTAAAAAGAAAAACAGAATTACATACAGTTTCATCAAAGAAGAAGCTAAGGGATGGGGAGGAGACATTCAGTCTCACTGAGGCAGTGCAAAACAAAGATAATTCAGCAATTGGCAATATCAAAAGCGTGAAGTTGGGTACAGGAGAATGGTATTCAGGAACCTAGAATGAGGGAGGAAGGCAGAAGTACAACATACAGTGTTGGGGTAACATCCAGGGTAGCGGCACATACAGTAAAAATATTAAAACAGTCAGTTTGGAAGAAACACCCTATATAATTTGGAGGTCAAATTTACTCTTAAACAGATAATTTAAGGAACCCGGGTTCATTTTGGCCTTTGAATATAATAGGTTTTGTGTACAATATAACCTAGAAGTGGCCACTTTTTGATAGACACACGACAGACTTATACATGAAACAGATAACACACATGAAAACAGTATACACAGAGACAGCTTGGACAGACACATGCATGACTTAATCACATAAATATGTAATTTAAGTTATCACAGTGAAACTGCAAGGGGGGGCAGCTTTAACCACAGGAGCCTGGCTCACAGCAGCAAAAGCTTGCAAAACGGCCAGTTAGTGTAAGTGGGATGGGTGTAGAGACAGCAGATCTGGCTCATGGCACAGTGCACCTGTGTCTAACGGGTGTGGGGTTTACCTGCTAATTTAATGAAACAATAAAAACAAAACCAAATACATTTGTTAAAAGCCAGTAGCTTAAGCAGCAATCCTGTGAAAACATTAACTATACCCATACAAAAGCTAAAATGGAAAAAAATGATTTTAATTGGAAACAAATGAAAACACGGTGATAAAATTGTAAAATTCCAATAGTGGGATAAATTTTGGGATAAATTTGTTAATCTGCCTGGTAAATGCATTCGTACCATGTGCTCAGATAAAAATGGCGACAGTGTATCCATGTCATGTGATTATATCAAAATGGCTACCGTGTCAAATTTGAATCAGGCTCAGGAATGGCAGATAGGAAATCAGAGATGGGGGCTGGAGAGATGGCCTAGCGGTTAAGAGCATCTACTGCTCTTGCAGAGGACCCGGGTTCGATCCCCAGCACCTACATGGCGGCTGAGAACCGTCTGAGACTCCAATTCCAGGAGAACTCCAGTTCCAGGGGAATCCGAGACCCTCTTCTGACCTCCGCGGCATTGCACGACACAGGTGCACAAACCTACATGCAGACAGTACATTCATACACATCCAAAAATAAATAAAATAAAAATTAAAAAAAAGGAAATCAGAGATGGCGGTGGGGGATACGAGAGACAGCAGGAGGAAGGAGGGGGAGCCAGGGACTGAGCAGCTCACTGAGGAAGGAAGACTCAGTCTCCAAGGCTTCCTGTGAATATCAGGAGGGGCCAGAGCCCTGGCCAGGAGAACCGGAGCCGCTGAGCAATGGCTACAAAGCTGGGGGCGGGAGCGGAGGTCCTAAAAACCTGGTAATAGGGTGGCTCTGAGGCCTTGCCCATGCGCCAGTAAAAATTTTCCAAGTCACAGAGTATGACTGTGGCCATGCAACAGAACAGAAACACTTGAGGCGCTTAGAGCATAAGAGCTGGGAGAGCCCCAATTTAGACAGATTTTGTAGCAAACAGCCAAGGGGTTGTTTGCTGACGGGGTTTCAACTCGGAGTTGCCCATCCCATGCCCGTGCCAGAAGCCAATGATCAGGGCAGAGAGTCCCCAGCCGAGATCAGAGGCCTGACGGGGGTCAGAGACCGGACAGAGCGTCCCCTGTAACTATCTGAGGCTGGACAGAGGGTGCCTTTGGGGAAGGGACGTCTCCCGTTCCACCAAAGTTCCCGGAAACAGAGGGTTTGTCCTGTCGCTCGTGACTTCGGAGGACAGAAACCTGGAGAGCCCAGAGGCCCGGGAAGGCAAGGGCAAAAATGTGGACTCACCGAGTCTAAAGCTGGTCACGTGGGGTTGAAGAGGAGCAGCCCTCAAGGGTTTGGGGGTTAAGCCCACTGAGTTAAGGGGCTCAGTTCCTCCCAGGTTTCGGTGACAAGATGAAAGGCTTTTTCCCGAAGCAAAACAGGCCAGATCAAACCAGATTAACAAAGTATAAAAGGAGGTTTATTAGGACACGCTCCCGGGCAGGTCCACTGGACTCAGAGAGGGAGACCAGGGGAGTCTCGCGCTTGGGCTGGGAATGAGGGCTTTTATAGGTTCTGGGGAGAGGAAGATGAGGTAATGATGGCAAGACAGCATGTACTTGAAAGGGCAAACCTGGTGCAGTGGGAGGGGGCAAAGTGGGTCTTTAGTGTTCGTCATGAAGCTGGAATATAACCATATATGGTCTTAGGCTGTGCTCTCATCAGGAAGGGAAGTTGCATCAGCTGCCTGAGATGAGGTAGGCTTTTGACTGGAAGAGAAGGGTGGTAGGTGCCATCTTTAAATCTCTAAGCCCAGACCCTGCCTAACACCTATGACCTTCAGTCCTCTAGATTGATAATTAAGTAAATACCTGCCATGAATTTTGAGTTCATAAACCCCTAGAAAACAATGACAACTGGCAGGTTTCATTAATTGAAAGACTTCCTGGGGCTGGAGGCTGGAGAGACGGCTCAGTGGATAAGAGTACCGACTGCTCTTGCAGAGGACCTGGGTTTGACTCCTAGCAACCACATGGTGGCTAAGGATGGTCTTTAACTCCAGTTCCAGGGGAATCCGATGCCCTCTTCTGACCTCTGCAGCATTGCATGACATGGGTGCACCAACCTACATGCAGACAGTACACTCATACACATAAAAAATTAAAAAAAAAATAAAATAAAAAAAGAAAGACTTCCTCCACAGCCCCAAAGAAGGACTGTACTTTTACATCATTTCTTGAATCCTGTTGTCTATGAAAGATTCCTAAAATTCTGGTATATTCTTAAAGGAAAAGAGCAAAGGAGCTCTTGACTTTATAAGACTGAAGTAAAGGTGATATCCTGTCGGTATTGTGATGGTGTACACTGCCTAGGTAATGCCATTTTGTTTTAGTGACTCCAGCTTAATGGCTGAAACCTGGCCCAGAAGAACAAGTCCAGGAAGAGCCCTTTGGTTATCTTGACCTTGGGAATTCCTTCCCCACATCTTGTGACCACCAGACTATCTGCCTTATCTTTTTTAATTTTTATTTATTTCCGTATGTGTATGAATGTACTGTCTGCATGCATGTTTGTGCACCCATGTCGTGCAATGCCTCGGAGGTCAGAAGAGGGCATCGGATTCCCCTGGAACTGGAGTTACAGATGGTTCTCAGCCGCCATGTGGGTGCTGGGATCGAACCCTGGTCCTCTGCAAGAGCAGTTGGCACTCCTCACTGCTAGGCCATCTCTCCAGCCCCCCCCCCGCCTTATCTTTTGTCAATGTTTTAAAATTCCCTGCATCCCACCCACGTCTTATCTTAGTTTTTGTAATCCTGCAGCAGTCAGGAACTGAGGTTTTTATTGTCTGACTGGAATTTCTCAAAAAAAAAAAAAATCACCAGGATATGGTATTTGCCTTTATAAGGCTAACCTGCTTCTGAGTTGGGGATGTATCCTCCCAATTCTGACTGGGGTACAGTGCTGGCCAGTCCAAATTAAAAACCTAATTTGGCTCATTGGAACCTGGAGTTTGTGTGGTCTTTTCTCCCAGTGGTCCAGCACTGCAATGTTACTTTAACCAGATTTTGATATAAATTATTATTTACCCAGACCCCCTACCTCATTTAAGCCAAATTTTCACACTTAAAAAGCCTTGCTCATTACCATTTCATAGGCCTCTTTTCTCAGAAGCACAAGCAAAATTAATAGGATATGGAGATGGTAGTAAGTTTTATGGCCAGTTGCAATGAACGGAAAAGGTTTAGATTTTTTTTTTTTGTCTTTTTTTGAGACAGGGTCTCCCTGTAGCTCCAGCTGTCCTGGAACTAACTCACTATGTAGACCAGGCTGGCCTTGAACTCACAGAGATCCACCTGTCTCTGCCTCCGAAGCACTGGGATTAAAGGTGTGCTCAACCATACCTGGCTGGTTTAGATATTTTTGTTGTTGTTGTTGTTTTGGGGTTTTTGTTTTGTTTTTTTGCCTTTTTGAGACAGGGTCTCCCTTTAGTCCTAGCTGGCCTGGAGCTTGCTCTGTAGACTAGGCCGTACTTGAACTCACAGAGATCTGCCTGCCTCTGCTCTTGAGTGCTGAGATTAAAGGCCTGTGCCACCATGCCCAGCTAGATCACTATGTGACTGTCTGAATGAAGACAATTTGATTTTAGTATAACACGAGTAATAATTAGAGCATTTATAAAATCAGATTGGCTTGTAAAATTGCAAGCTCTTATACACATCTGTCTTCACAAATTATATTTGGATTATTATAATTCAGATATATTTCACAGAAATATTTATCTTGAGAAAGTAGATTAAGGTGATTTTAAGATTAATTCTAGAGCTGGAGAGATGGCTCAGCAGTTTAGAGTGCAAACTGCTCTTGCAGAGGACCCGGGTTCGATTCTCAGCACCCACATGGTGGCTAAGAACTGTCCTTAAGCCGGGCATGATGGTGCACACCTTTAATCCCAGTACTTCTAAGGCTGAGTTTTCCTGCTCCGTGCTGCTTTGCTTCCCTCCCCCACCCTGTGTGCTCTGATATCTGTCTCTCCCTCTCTTTCGACCTCCAGGCAACCTTAGCAGATTTCTGCAGTAAAAGACTGCACCGTAAATCCAGGCTTTTTTTTTTTCTTTTCTTTCTTTCTTTCTTTCTTTCTTTCTTTCTTTCTTTCTTTCTTTCTTTCTTTCTTTCTTTCTTTCTTTCCTTCTCCTTTTTTTTAATTATGGCTTCCCCCCCCCACTGCTCATTCAAATAGGAAAGTCTGAGTGAGACTGTGTCTGCACATGCCCTGTTTCCATGGTAGCTGCACTAAACCACACCCACTCCTTCACAGGCCATCTTAGCTATGTTCGTTTCCATGGTACCTAAACCAAGTTTTGTTTTTACCGTTTTTCATTTCAAAATACAATTTTCCATTTTTACTTTTGTATAGATAGTAATTTTTTTACAGGCTTCTGTTTGAGATTTTTACATCATCTGGCTTTTTAACAAATGCTGTTTTTTTTATATTTTGTTTACAAGACTTTTACCTACTTTTAAGGGATTATTTCAGATTTTGGCATTTTCCATTTCATTGGTTTTCTTTATAAATCCCATTTTATTCAGAAATCCATTTTTGTTTCTGCTTCTGGATGTATCTGAGATTAACAAGTGTAGAAGTTTAATAATCGTCTGAATAGTCCTTTAGTCACGCGTGGCCGACATCCACATAGTGTTCTTCCCTCCTCGAATTTCTGGAGCCTGTCTCCACCTGCAGGCAGACAATCTCTCAGCTTAGCTCTGGCAAGGAGGGGGGAGGGCACCACAGGAGAGTTACGAATGGAAATAGGAATAAAAGACTCGGAGGGCAAGGTCCGGGAGAATAGGGTCTCTATGCCACCAGTATGCTTTATATACCAAAAGTTACTGTACTCTGGGCAAGGAAGTGGAGGGCAGGCAGAAGGGAGGGGCAAACCACCTTGGCTCTAATCAGGGAGCTGCAGAGCTCCTGTTTGTGCAACAGGTAACTAGAGGTGCGAAATTTTGCTCAATGCCTCAAGGGAAGGGGCCATTGGTCCTGGAACTTTGCAGAGATAGGTGAAGCAAGAAAATATTGTAATATCCTGAACCTGCAGAGCTACAGATAACTCAGAGAGGCAACATAATGCTTACGGAGATATCAGATAACCCAGAGGTCTTATTGGACAGGTCTTATAAGTTCTTGCCTCAAACCATACAAAGTTCCTACAAACAAGGTGTGTCCACCACACCCCATCCCACCTGGCATCCAGCTCTTGCCTCTGGCACTGAAGTTTCACCTGGCTGCCTCCCCTTAAGGGACTTTTGATTTTTCTACCAACAACAAATTTATTCTCATTAAATGAGCAGGTAAGCTACCAGAGCCGCCTGCCTGCCTGCCTGCCCACCCACCTGTCCACCACCCTTTGCAAGCAAGCGCGCGCTCGCGCGCGCACACACACACACACACAGAGAGCCTATGCTGCAAAGCACAGTATAGGCACACAGGCTGTTCCCACCTGAGTAGATGTCTTAAACTCTAAATGATTCTGTGTAAATGTGACATTTAAAAATAATGGTTCCTCAGCCCTGCACAATGATGGACATTAGACTTACATGTGCAGCTGATCAGGGAACTGAGAACTTTCTGTGCCTTGACATCAAGTTATTCTGGGCACCTACACTTAACTATGACATTTTAGAAAATATTGGGGCTGGAGAGATGGCCTAGTGGTTAAGAGCGCCGACCGCTCTTACAGAGGACCCGGGTTCGATCCCCAGCATCCACATGGCGGCCGACAACCGTCTGAAACTCCAATTCCAGGAGAACTCCAGTTCCAGGGGAGTCCGACACCCTCTTCTGACCTCCGAGGCATTGCACGACACGGGTGCACAAACTTGCATGCGGACAGTACATTGATACACATACATAAATAAATAAATGCCGGGCGTGGTGGTGCACGCCTTTAATCCTAGCACTTGGGAGGCAGAGGCACGCAGATCTCTGTGAGTTCAAGGCCAGCCTGGTCTACAGAGTGAGTTCCAGGACAGCCAGAACTACAGGGAGACCCTGTCTCAAAAAAGACCAAAAAAGGGACTGGAGAGATGGCCTAGCGGTTAAGAGCACCGACGCTCTTGCAGAGGACCTGGGTTCGATCCCCAGCACCCACATGGCGGCTAAGAACCGTCTGTGACTCCAATTCCAGGAGAACTCCAGTTCCAGGGGAATCCGAGACCCTCTTCTGACCTCCGTGGCATTGCACGACATGGGTGCACAGACCTGCATGCAGAAAGTACATTCATACACATACAGAAATAAATAAAATTAAAAAAAAAAAGACAAAAAAAAAGAAAATATTGTCCAGAGTTAACAGATACAATTAAGTCACATGTCTGTTCAACCTGTCTGTGTGTTATGAATGACACATTCTCCAATGTGTCTTTGAGATTCATGTAACTGTCATGTGTCCATATTCTCCTGTGTGTTAATTTCTGTCAAAACAAAGTGGCCACTTCAAACTTCTTTCATTCTATATTGTGCACAAAACCAAAAAAATTAAATTGTTTACTTTTGGCATGCCTCTTAAATTTGAACCTGGGTTCCTAAGTTTCTACACTGGTCATCTGAAGGTTTTATTTTTTGTCTTTTTGAGACAGGGTCTCCCTGTAGCTCCAGCTGTACTGGAACTCACTATGTAGACCAGGCTGGCCTTGAACTCACAGAGATCCACCTGCCTCTCCCTCCCAAGTGCTAGGATTAAAGGCATATGCCACCACTTCTGGCCCATGGTTTTATTTCTTATCTGTCCAAATTATTTTCTTCACAGGTATTATAACTAAAATTTCTTTTCCAGTTTTTTCTTCTTTCCAGACCTTTGAAGACCTGATTTTTGACCCTTAGGGGTTCACTAACAGATTTTTTTTTCTTTTCTTCTACTTAACCAGGCTTCTGACAGCTGTGCCGCCCTCCCTCTGACCAGAGACCAATTTAAAAATCCCTGGATTCGGGGCTGGAGAGATACCCTGGTGGTTAAGAGCACCAACTGCTCTTGCAGAGGACCCAGGTTTGATCCCCAGCAACCACATGGCAGCTGAGAACTGTCTGTAACTCCAATACCAGAAGAACTCCAGTTCCAGGGGAATCTGACACCCTCTTCTGACCTCTGTGGCATTGCAGGACACATGGGTGCACAGACCTACATGCAGACAGTACATTCATACACATAAAAAATAAATAAACATTATAAAAATAAAATAAAATAAATAAAAATAAAAATCCCTGGATTCAGCCAGGCATGGTGATGCACACCTGTAATCCCAGCACTCAGGAGGCAGAGGTAGACAGATCTCTGTGAGTTCAAGGCCAGCCTGGTCTACAGTGTGAGCCCCAGGCCATCTGGGTCTAAAAGGAGACCCTGTCTCAAAAAGACCAAAAAAAAAAGAAAAATATCCCTGGATTCATTCATACTCTGGCACTTGGACAGTGGCACATGGCTTCCTCTGCAATCTCTTCCCTTCAATGAAACAGCCTAACTACCTTTGGTATTGTCAGTTCTTTAATTATTGTATTGTAACTTTAATCATGGTTAGATATATAGTTCTGTTTTCCATCACTCGTTAAAATATTTCAATAAGTTCATAGTTTTAGAACCAAATGTGCAAGACATCAATGCCAGCATGATAAGGAAACTGTATTAGCCATCTCAGCCTTGGAAGTGCAATCAATCAGAGCCGCATGCTTTAAATAATATTTCTAAAGGTGTTTTTTCCAATGTATGTGACTGTTCAGTACAAACACTAGGATAAAAATCTCCTGTATAAGGAATGGGAGTGGTGCTGCAAGCCTTTAATTCTAGCACTTGGGAGGCAGAGGCAGGCGGATCTCTGTGAGTTCAAGGCCAGCTTGGTCTACAGAGTGAGCTCTAGGCAGGCTGGGGCTACAGGGAGACCCTGTCTCAAAAAGACCAAAAATAAATAAATAAATAAATAAATAAATAAATAAATAAATAATCTCCCATGTGAATGTGTAGATAAATGAGTGTATGTATGTTAAGAACTCTGTAATATAGTGACAGCATATTAAGATCTATCTGTGTCTGATAGTGAAGAGATAAGAGTTGATTCCAGATTTCTACTCTGGACAAAGGTTAAGCATTCACTTTCCCCCAGGCTGGAGTCCACCAGATGCATCTGGGGCATTGAGAAACAGGCCTGGTGGTATTCACTTTCCCTCAGGCTGAAGTCCACCAGATACATCCCAGGCTTGGGAAACAGGTCTGGTCTGAACCGATAAAGAAAAATTCCCCTAAACCTGGTTCCGTTCCTGTCCCAAGACTGTGTCTAAAGATAACCTTTGGTATGTGGGGGCAGATGGGCTGACCTAACCATGAGCTGTAACTCTGCTATTATCCAATAAGGCTAGAAGTTACCCAAACCCCACTAAGATTCCCCTAGACCCTGAATAAAAGGCCTTCAAGCCAACTTATCGGTTTTATGGGGGGGGATCGGAGTCTTTTCCCTCCCTAGCTTAGCAAAGAGCAACCCCTCCCTAGGTCAGCAGGTAACAGGATAATTCCAGGAAGAACCACCCTGAGGGCCCTGGCCCCAAGCCACCTGCAGACCCAAGCATGCTGAGTATCCCCACCTGTCATGCAAGAGACTGAGGTTCAATTCCTGCCCTGCTCTAAGTGTACAAAAACTGTATGCAGAGATTGCTTAGGGTTCGCCTCTTCCCTTTGTACAGGTGAACCCTGGCACGCCAGAGGAATAAACCTCTTGCTTTTGCATTAAGAGTCTTGTCTCAGCATGTCTCACTCGGGGGTCTCTCAACGGTAAGGCTCAATTCGGGTCTTACATCAGCAATGTATGTGCAATCTTTATAAACTTCCATAACCAAATTTATTTATTAGAAACTTATTTATGAGTGTATGTACAAAGTACTGTTCACTTTTAAGAATTCTATAATGTAGCTATGGCATATACAAGAAATTATGTTCCACCTAGCAGGTACTATATATACCTTGTTACAGCCTCAAGTGAAACAGATATATGTGAATATTGAGTTATACACTAAAACTGTTTTATATATCCATTATACTTTTCACATTTTATTGTTAATATTTTTAATAAAAATTAGGTTTTACTACCAAGGACCACATGGGACAGTCTGAATATAACCAATTTGGGTGAGCCTTAAGTATTTCCTGTCTGTTTTTGGTATGTGATAATGCCCCCCTCCTTTTCCTTCTCAAAGCCATAATTCAAAATCTAGGGACAAGTGACATGGCCTTCATTTGAGATACTTCTGGAAGGTATTGGTTTTAGCTTCTTTATTATCTTGGGTTTGTTTCATGGACTATGTTAGAACTTTTTTTGCCTTTCATGGTTTAAATCCATTCTACTTTGAGTACCTAAATGGCCTTTCCTTACTGGATAGGTTTAATGTCAACTTGATATACCTGGGCTAAGAAACTTCAGTAATTGCCTTCATTGGACTGGCCTGTGCCCATCGTGGGCAATGCCATCCTTAGCCAGATATTTCTATATTCTATACAATAAGCTGGACATGAGCCAGCAACACAAACTAGTAAGTAGCATCCTTTCCTAGACTTTGCTGCAGTTACTACCACCAGATTCCTACTATGAGCTTTTATTATTGTCAGGATGTTTTGCCACAGCAATTAAGAATTTATTAAGACTGTTTAAGTCAATGTCCAAGCTTTACTTAGGTGTTATATAGTGATTAAAATACCAAATTCATTCAAATGATCCTCTTGGAGGTTTATCAACCATTACTTTTTTTTTTAATATATTTTTTTTAAATTTTATTTATTTCTATATGTGCATCAATGTACTGTCTGCATGCAAGTTTGTGCACCCATGTCGTGCAATGCCGTGGAGGTCAGACGAGGGTGTCGGATTCCCCTGGAACTGGAGTTCTCCTGGAATTGGAGAACTCAGATGGTTCTTGACCGCCATGTGGGTGCTGGGGATCGAACCCAGGTCCTCTGCAAGAGCGGTCGGCGCTCTTAACCACTAGGCCATCTCTCCAGCCCCATATCAACCATTACTTAAAGCTCCAATCTGATTTGGCAAGTAGGATTTGAAGGGACAATCTTTTGGCCCTTACCCTCTAAGGTTGACTTAAGTCCTAGGGTCCTGCATCAGCACCTTTCTACATGTCCTATGGCAGTGAGTCACCAGTCATCCCGGCCCAGGGAGGTCTTGGAGATTCACTTAAAAGGACTTCATCTGGCCAGTGTCCAGTCAAGGGAGGAAAGTCCATATAGAGGAGAAACTCCTCACACTTCAAAGGGAAGCTCTGGTCAAGCGAGAGTTGACTTTGTCCTCACATAGATGGAACTGGTGAAAAGAGCCAGGCACAAGGTCTGAGTGACCCCTAAGGACCTTAGGGAACCCCAACTGACCTTAATGCCAAAACTAATTTAATTTATCTGAGCTAACTGTGTGGTTTTAAACACCCCAACAGGTAACTATAATCAAAAGAAGAGAAAATGAAATAATTTATTACCAGAGAGATAGGTGAGAGACCTACTGTGCCAAGTTTGAAACTACTGTGTCACACTGGGTGTGGTGCCTCACGCCTTTAATCCTAGCACTCACTCGGGAGGAAGAGGCAGGCGGATCTTTGTGAGTTCAAGGTCAGCCTGGTCTACAGAGTGAGTTCCAGGACAGCTGGGGCTGCAGGGAGACCCTGTCTCGAAAAGACCAAAAAAAAGAAAAGAAACCTACTATGTCATGTGAGAAAATATCTCAAGAGATAGGTGACAGATTTAACGTGCCATGCTAGAAAGTACTACCTTTTATATTCTCATGGTTATGGGTCTTGTTCTGGAGCCCTGTGTACTAAAGCTGGCCCTCATTCTAGAGCTCTGTGCACTAAAACTTTTTTCCAATTCCTCAAATTAGGGTATAGGTCCTCTCTCCATCTGGATACCCTATACTGGGATCCTCCAATTGCTAATGCACCCAGTAGTCCCCCATTGGTATTGTGAGTCCCTGCATTGGTATACTCATATAAGACTCAACCAGCTTGTCTTTTCAGTTGAAGAGAAAATGTCCACTAAGCACTGGCCACTAACGATCTGGACTAAAACCACCTGGCAGAGCACCCAGAGTAGCCACGATGGGAAACCAGATTCTTTTTTATTTTATTTTTTTATGTGTATGAATGTTCTGTCTGCATATAGGTTTATGCATCCGTGTCGTGCAATGCCATGGAGGTCAGAAGACGGCATCGGATTCCCCTGGAACTGGAGTTAAAGACGGTTCTCAGCTGCCATGTGGGTGCTGGGTATCTAACCTGGGTCCTTTGTAAGAGCAGTCGGTGCTCTTAACCACTAGGCCATCTCTCCAGCCCCAGGGGAAACCAGATTCTAACTCTCCAGCCTGACATGTGTTCCCCTGAGACTTTGTCCCCCCTCAGCTCTGAAGCAGATACAGAAGAGAGAACAGCATCCCATTTCCTTTCTTTTTTTTTTTCTTTTTCAGTCTTTTTGAGACAGGGTCTCCCTGCCAACCTGGCTGTCATGGAACTTGCTCTGTAGACCAGACTGGCCTTGAACTCACAGAAATCTGCCTGCCTCTGCCTCCCAAGTGCTAGGATTGAAAGCATGTGCCACCAAGCCCGGCTCCCATTTCCTTAACATAATCAAAAGGCTGGAATGTTAGATCTGGGCTTCCCAGAATTCCAAGGGACAGAGATGTCCACTTCCTCCAGAGGCTATCAATCTTCTGACCTCTTCCCCTGTACCTGTGGTCCCGCACCATGACCCCATCGCCCTCCTGCTCCTGCTACTGCTACTGCTCCAGCACGGGCCAGCAGTGGCCACTCTGCAGTTCCAATGGAAGTAAATTATGTTCCCAGAGTGACTTACGTCTCATGTGCCTTTTTTTTTTCTTTTTGGTCTTTTTAAGACAAGGTCTCTCTGTAGCCCCAGCTGGCCTTGAACTCTCTCTGTAGACCAGGCTGGCCTTGAACTTGCAAGGATCCGCCTGCCTCTGCCTCCCAAGTGATAGGATTAAAGGCATGTGCCACCACGCACGGCTCATGTGCCTTTTTATCTGGGGGTTCACACCTTTATAACCTAATACATGTCAAGTTAGTGTTCCTAGACATCCCTCAGTGCAAGTTCATCTGCAGGAATCTAGTCAGCCTGTCTCTTTCCTTAAGATCAGCTCTTCCTCATCCAGCAGTAATCAACTCCCAATAATTCTTCCACTAAGATTGAGGCCTGCTGCCATTCCCACAGTTCTGTGCTGGGTTTTTGTCTACTTGAGTGTTTTGTTTTTTTTTTTTAAATATATATATATTCCATGTAGTCCTGGGTGGACTCCAATTTGCTATGTAGTTGAAGCAGACTTTGAGCTTTGATCCTCCCACCTCCACTTCCCCAGTGTTGCTGTGATGGAGTTAATGAGAATGTTCCCCATAAGCTCAAGTATTTGAACACTCACTCAGTTTCTGGCACTGCTTGGGGAGAGGCATGGTAGCTTTAAGAGGTGCAGCCCTGCTGGAGGAGGCACATCACTTGGGCACAGCCTCTGAGGGCTCGTAGCCTCCACCCACTTCCACTTGCTCTCTCTGCTTCCTGTTTGCTGGTAGAGATGTGAGCTTCCAGCCACCATGCTTAAGGCTTGTTGCCATGCTTCCCTGCAATCAGGGATTCAGTCTCCTCAAACTATGCCCAAATAAATCCTTCCATCTATAAGTTACCATGGTCATGGTATTTTATCACAACAACAGTAAAGTAACTAACACAGCTGAGATTCCAGGTAGGCACCAGCATGCCTAGAGAGAGAAAAAGAGAAAGAGAGGGAGGAAGGAAGGAAGGAAGGTGGAAAAATCATGAGACCAAAGCCAAAGTCAGGTGAGGAGAGGGAGTTTATCTCAAGATAGTGGGCTAATCCATTAGCAGGCTGACCCATGGATCAGATCGTTCCATAAAGGAGTCAGCACCCTGACTGAGTCTTTGGGGTTTTTTATACCCCTGTGACAAATGAAAGAAAGGAGCATATAACACATTAGTGGTAATCAAGTAGGTGGTTTACAGATAACATGCAAACAAAGGCTACAGGAACATACAAGCAAGGTCCTTTAGTAGCCAACCATGTTTTTCCTACTATAGAAGGAAGGAAGAAAGGAAGGAAGAGTAGAAGGAGGGAGGGAGGGAAAGAGGGATGGGAAGGGAAGGGAAAGGAAGGGATGGGATAGAAAAAAGGGAAGGGAAGGGATGGGATAGAAAAAAGGGAAGAGAAGGGATGGTAGAAGGAAGGGGGAGGGAAGGAAGGAGCTTGTGTTGCTTGAGTCACAGGCTTTGCTTTCTCCGTTTTAGACCAAGCCCTGGTAAGGCTCTATTTGTGACAGCAGAACAGAGCAAAGATACTGGGACCTCTCCTGATCTCAGCTCTGAAGTAACAGATCTCAGAACCTAAGAAGAAAGGTGCAGTCAGGCCTACCCTTATGTAAACTACTAGAGAGGGGCTGGAGAGATGGCCTAGCGGTTAAGAGTGCCGACCGCTCTTACAGAGGACCCGGGTTCGATCCCCAGCACCCACATGGTGGCTGAGAGCCATCTGAAACTCCAATTCCAGGAGAACTCCAGTTCCAGGGGAATCTGAGACCCTCTTCTGACCTCCGCGGCATTGCATGACACGGGTGCACAAACTTGCATGCAGACAGTACATTGATACACATACAGAAAAAAAAAAAACTACTAGAGAGACATTTACATATGCTATTTTCAGCTCTTCTCATTCTGGAAGAGGAAGAGAATTGAGAGAAAAGAGTGAGGAGAGATTGAAACACCCCCAGAGATTGGGGCGGCTCTCACTCAAATCTTGGGTTGGAATGACGCCCAAAAAATCAGCCAGAGACCGTTCTTGCTGTAACTACACAAGGTTTATTCTGGAAAAACCAGTGCACTGGGGTCGAACTCGTAACCCATGCAGGGGCAGAGGAGATCGACCCCCAGAGACTGGGGTAAGGAGTTTTTAAAGGAAAAAAAAATCCACAAGGTATGAGGAAGCAGGGAGGGGAACCTTATCTTGACACACAGGCGGGCGTGACTCAGTTAAGCAGGCATTTCTGGAACAATGTTTCTCAAAATCAGTTAAACATTTCTTAAAATCAGTTAAGTGAATATTTCCGAGAACACAGTGGTCTTTGTGGTTAGCTAGTTCCTTGATTAGTGAGCAGGGAGTAGGGGGAAGGGGGGGCCGCGGGGAGGGCTTATAGCGTACATGACTTGGAGGCCTCATAAGATGGTGGTACCCTGGTTCCTAAAGACAGATTTCAAGGGTGCATAAAACCTTGGGGCAGGGGTCCTTCATTCCCCACTCTCTCTAGGACATAGTTCTAATCATAGAACTAAAGCTCAGAGTACCTCTTTAATTTTCTTCAGGCCCTTTTTGCTCTACACGCTGATATTGTTGG
>VZQC01014768.1:35964-55291 GCA_009823505.1 Rhizomys pruinosus | reverse complement strand
AAAAAAAAAAAAAAAATGGAGTGTGATGCAAACGGAAGACCACAACCAGGCAAGATTCAAAGAGTGGAAGCCTCCAGAGTGTTTATCACTGGATGGGGCCCTTATATTGAAAAAAAAAAAAAACCTGCATCTCTGTTTTTTGGGAATGTGTTACTTCACTTAGCATAATGACTTCAAGTTCGATCCATTTACCTGCAAATTTCATGATGTCATCTTTCTTTACCACTTCATAGAACTCCATTGTGTAGATGTACCACATTTTTGCTATTCACTCATCTGTTGAGGGCTATTTGGGTTGGTTCCAGCTCTTCACTATTGTGAAGAGGGCTGCAATAGCATAGATGTACACGTACCTTTGCAGTTGGATGAGTCCTGTGGGTATACACCCAGGAGTGGTATGACTGTGTCAGGTAGTAGGCTCATTTTGAGTTTTTTTAAGGATTCTCCACACTTCCTTCCACAGTCATTGTATGAGTTTACATTCCCACGACCTCTCCAGCATTTGGTGTCTTTTGCTTTCTTGATCTCAGCCAGTCATATCAGAATGAGATGAAATCTTAAGGTGGTTTTAATTTTCATTTCCTTAATTCTTAACAATCCTGAATACTTTTTAAGATGCTTCTCAGCCATCTTTACTTCCTCAATGTTAAGGTCTCTGTTCAGCTCTTTACTCCATCTTTTCAGTGATTCATTTTTTTTCTTTGTTTTTTGAGTAGTTTATATATTCTAGATGTTAATGCTCTGTCAGATGTATCATTGGTGAAAGTTTCCACCCACTCTGTGGGTTTTCTCCTCACTTCCTTAATTGTTTCTTTCGCCTTACAGAAGCTTTAGAGTTTGACATGGTCCCACTTGTCAGCTATTGACCTTATTTACTGCTCAGCTGCTGTTTGATTTATAAAGTCTTTTCCCATGTCTATGCTTTGTACATTGCTACCAACTTTGTTTTCTATCACCTTCAGAGTTTTGGGCTTCCTGTTGAGGTCTTTGATCCACTCGGAGTTGCTTTTTGTACAGGGTGAGAGGTAGGGGTTTAATTTTGTTCTTCTCCAAATGATGATCCAGTTTTGCCAGCACAATTTGCTGGAGATGCTCTCTTTCCTCCAGTGAGGTTTTTGTTGCCTTTATTGAATATGAGGTGACTGAAATTGTATGAGCTCAAGTTTGGATTTTAAGTTTTGTTCCATTGGTCAACAGGTCAGTTTTTGTGCCAGTACAAGTCTGTCTTTTATAACTATGGCCCTGTAATATAGCTTGAAGTTTGGTAAGGTGACCTCGCCTGTATTGCATTTTTTTACTCATGGTTGCTTTAGCTATTTGGAATCTTTTGTTGTTCCATATGAATTTAGAGATTTTTTCCAAGTCTGTAAAGAAGCTCATGGGTATTTTAATTGGGATTGCATTGAATTTGTATATTAATTTGGGTAGAATGGACATTTTTTACTATACTAATTTTTCCAATCCATGAGCATGGTAGGCTTTTCCATCTTTCATTATAATTTTTTCAATCTCCTTCTTCAGGGTTTTCAAATTTTGTTGTAGAAAGCTTTAACGTCTTTAGTTAGGTTTGTTCCTAGGTATTTTTTGACCCTACAAACGGGGGATAGTTTCCATCATTTGTGGATGCTAGTACCAAATCCCCAGTTGAAAGGCAAGCTGAGCAATGTTTTTGTTATATTTCTTCCTATCTGAAAGCAACTGTGCTATTATAATGTGAATCTCTTAGTGGGTCCTAGAATTAACTTACTACTTATTTTCAGATGTGTTAATTAATGTATATGGGTAGAAGTTATGTATTCATATTTTAGAGTAATTTGAAATTAAAGGGAGAAATGTGAATTCCTATAAAATATATTTTATAGTTAACATAAGTTTATTCCCAGAGGACATAATTCTGGTACATATATGGCATTTATATAGGCATATTTTGGAACCAAACAAATGGGAGGGAACAACAACAACGTAAGGACTAGGTCAAAGAATGGATTGATACAGTTAAAGTCTGCCCAAAGAAATAAACCTCTGTAGAGAAAAATCTTAAAACAGACTGAGAGAAAGATGCAGTACATCTATGGTACAATGCATAAAGTGGGGTGGGGTGAGGGAAGGTAAAGTTGATTATGTCTGAATTGACTGAAAAATGATATATGAAATACACAAATCCTCAATAAAAATATATTAAAAACTGCATCTCAATGAAGGAAGGGTTTAAATTACAGGCAAGAGGAAGAGGAAGCATATGTATTGAGGTGGTTATTGAAGAGGATAGCATTATTAAAAAATTCATACTCTTCACTGGAACAAGCAGAATAAAGACAGTACTGAACAATGGCTTCAATTTGTGGAAATAAAAATACACTTGAAAGGAGAGTGAGAGTGAACTGAGCTTGGTAGTCCCTGCCTCTAACCCCAGCACTCCTGAGGCAGTGGCAAGGAGGCCAGCATGGTCTACAGAGAGAGTTTTAGCACTCTGGGGCTACAGGGAGACCTTGTGTCAAAATGATAGAGAGAGAGAGAGAGAGAGAGAGAGAGAGAGAGAGAGAGAGAGAGAGAAAGAGCGAGCGCTTGGAATGCTGAGAAGTTTTTGTTGTTATTTTGTTTGTTTCCAACAACTTACATCTGGATTCAGCCACCAGTACACAGAGGCCACTATATCAGAGATAAATTTCTGCCACATGTCATCTTATGCTGGCAGAAAAACTGGATAATAGATTTTACATGATGCTAGTTTTGTAGACATTCAAAATTCAAGAGTAACATATTTTGAAAGTTGCTCCAAGTAACATATTTTGAAAGTTGCTCAGAAAGCCATTGAATGCATGCAATGTAAATCAGAGTTAGATTCACTGTTAGGAATCCTGAGAGGCTATTGTGTGAAGCTGTGAAAGGGAAGCCTAAATAGCGTTGGATAATCAAATCCATTATAGATGCAAGATCATGGGATATATGCTGAAGAAATGTGCAAGGACAGAGTGAAACCTTCCTAAGAGTCAGGTTGTAAGTGCTTCCAGTGGCAGCAATAGATACTTTGGCTTACCTATGGCCTTTTGAACACAGACAATGCCACCACAAGCTCCAGAACATGCATACAGACTAGATTTAGGTGGTTTCCTCCCTTAATTTCAGTCTTCCTTTGGTCCAATTTGGTCTTTGTTAGGCACTGATTTATCCTTTTTGCCATGGGACTCTTCACAGATTTCATTATCTATTGGAATTACATAACATTTTATAATGTTGTAGACTCTACTCTGAGCATTATGAGAGGGACAGCAAGCTTTGGCAGAGGGAAGTGAACTGTTATTACATAAATACATTAGGTGTAGCTATGAAATTGATGAGGAAGATATTTATGATTGTTAACCTTCATACACAACTTACTGGTTTAGAATAACAAAACACATGTTTACATGTATCTATAAGTACTTTCAGAAAGATTTGACTGAAGAAGGAGAGCAAACCCGAAAGTGAATGACACCATCCCATGGGTGGAAAAATGGCAAAGAAAAAGGAGAATGTGAATTGAACACTTTAACTCATCTCTCAGTTTCTTGGCTGTGAACTTAGTGTGAGCATTTGCAAATGATTATGTTGCCATGCCTTCTAGTCCAAGATAAACTGCCGCTTTTCCAAACTGTGAGGCAAAGAAACTCTTCTCACTTTCAGATACTTCTTTCATGAATGGTTGTCCCATTGATTTGAACTTATGATCAGAAAACTTTTGATAACAGGAGTATAAGTCCATGGAGACATACACACACACACACACACACACACACACACACACACACTCACACACACAAGTGGGGGGATTAAACTGAAGTAACAGGATCTCAAAACACCTTTAAATGATAGGTGACCAATTTTCTAAATACCTCTCAATTGACTGTGTCTCATGTAGAATTCACTATGCCACGGACATTTCACTAACATGGAAAAAACCTTGAAGACTTAACAATAAGAAAATGAACAATTTCATTTATACATTGCCAAATAACAAATAAGTGACCATAAAGAAATGCAGATGAAAAATTACCAAAATTATCAATGTTATGGATTTCATAGTGAATTAGGGGATTGCAAGTTAAAGATACCTATAAGATTTCAGGTATACAGTTGAAACTAACACAATCAAACAATGACAAAAATTGCTGACATATGTCAGGGATAAAAATAGGGAAATTAATTTAGAAATCTACTTGCCAGTTTTCTTGCCAAATCTTTCATCCATTTACTATAAGATTCACAAAATATGCAGGGTGTGGTGTTGCACACCTTTAATCCTAGCACTCAGGAGGCAAAGGCAGGTGAATCTTTGTGAGTTCAAGGCCAGCCTGGGCTACAGAGTGAGCTCCAGGACAGCTGAGGCTACAGGGAGACCCTGTCTAGAAAAAGACAAAAAAAGATACAAAAATATGTAAAACAATTTTGCTTAGCTTGCTTAACTGAAATTACATACCTGAATTTTGATGTTTTAGAGGACTTGTGCATAATTGCAAAATCTTGAAAATAATCAAGATGATTTTCTTTTTTTTTTAATTTTTTATTATTATTTATTTTTGTATGTGTATGAATGTATTGTCTGCATGCAGGTCTGGCACCCGTGTCGTGCAATGCCACGGAGGTTAGAAGAGGGTCTCAGATTCCCCTGGAACTGGAGTTCTCCTGGAATTGGAGTTACAGACAATTCTTAGCCGCCATGTGGGTGCTGGGGATCGAACCCGGGTCCTCTGCAAGAGCGTCGGTGCTCTTAAACGCTAGGCTATCTCTCCAGTCCCAAGATGCTGATTTTCATGAGGTAAACAGGTAAAAATATTTCCTACAAAGGCACAGTGCCCATAAGTAAGTAGAAATGAGATTTAAAGCAAATGAGAAGGCACTGAAATTTTTCTAATTTATTCTATTAAGGGCAAGTGAAGCTACTTTGAAAAGACTGCCTTCCTTGGGCTTCTAGTCTTCAGCATAGAAAAGCAAAGTCTGTGGGGAAAACAAATTCTCAGTGGTTCTCAGGGTTGGAGAAATGAGTGGTGAATAGGTGGAATACATGCTATAGTTAGTAAAGGAAACTTTATTAATATTCCACTGCAATATTGATGGAGCCATTTGATTACACAGTTATCCAAACCATAGCAAGTCACCGTGACTAATTCCTATTGAAAGCTACTAACCTTGGGTAAGTATATTTTGTCAGTGTGACTTCATCTCTTATTACTAATGTGCCATTGGTATTGAATGTTCATAGTGGAGGTGTGTGCTCCTCCACTATGGAGGCATAGTGGAGGAGCACACACCTCCACTATGTGTTTGACTGAATCACGGCATATAAAATATGCTTTCTAAGCTTCTTTTTCTGTGAAATTAAAACTGCTTAAATGTGTGTGTTTTATATAAACCTTAGTGTCAAGGCTGGAAAAATTAAAACAAAATATTTATGTATAGTTTATGTATATTTTAAGCTTTATATTGGATAGATCAACAAAGAATAATCTTAATGACAAAGTAAATTGATAATTTGTAAGTTATGAGTTATCAAGAATTTTGCCCTCTAAGACCTGGTGCACAATAACAGAAGTAGCCTGTAGGAAAAGAGAAATACTGGGAATTAATTACTTCATTTCCTTGGCAACAAGCCTCATTCTGTTCTGTCAGCTCCTCTGCTCTCTCTTATGTCAAAAGGTATTTGCAGACTCTGTGAAAAAGAAAATTTTCCTAATATTTATGCATGTGTCCTTGTGTAATATAAATTCATGCTCAAGGAATCTAACTATTTAACCCCATGTGTACCTGTTTGAGTAAGATGCTGTAATTATATATATATATATATATATATATATATATATATAATCTATCTATATATATATATAATCTCTGTATATATATATAGAGAGAGAGAGAGACAGAGACAGAGACAGAGAGAGACAGAGACAGAGAGAGACAGAGACAGAGAGAAATAGAGAAAGAAAATATATAGAGAGGTCATTTCTTCAACAGGCTAACAAAAAATGTTATTATTGTTGCAGTTTCAAACCAACACCAGAATGTCCCTTGCCCTCATAAACATTTTAATGTAATAAACTGTATGAATCTATCCAATATAATTTCAGTCATATTAGCCATTTGGATGAGCATTCCTTTTCATCGGTGTCACTTCTCATTAAGAGATGTATTCTGTTACTGTCATCTGATGACATCTGCACTATCCTTTTACTTGATTAACTGATGATTTTCTAATTGCTATTTTATGTCACTATTTGATCCTTCAACTTCTAATGTTCTACTTCATTGGTGTCATGTCTACATGATGGGAGAATATGTGGCTGAATTGCTTATTTCATTTTAGACTTCTGGTAAAATAAACGTTTATTTCGATACTCCAATTAATCGAAATAAAAGTTGAAATTAAGTGAAATTAAGCATATACAATCACAAGCTTTGTTCAGTCAAACACTCTTACTATTTGCCTTTTGCTATTTCTAGTTGAAGAAAAATAACCCAAGAGTCAATGAAACTTAAATTTCTATTTTGCTTATGTTTAATAAGCATATATATTTTTTCAATTTTAATTTAATTTTATTTTTTATAAAATATTGTATTGATGTTTTATGTATTTCAAACATCATTTATCAGCCCAATTTAGAAACATTCCCTTTTCCATATCTCCCACCCCACTCCAGTTCATGCATTCTGTGATACATGTCTTGTATCTTTTTCTCAGTCACTTTAAAATTTTTCTCTGCAGAAGTTTATTGTTTGGGCTGAAGTTAACTGTTTCAGTCAGTTTTTTGACCCAGTCCTTTTGTCATTGTTGTTCCATCCCATTTGTATTTTTCCAAAATATGCATATACATATATTACATATAAATCAAAATTATGACATTTGAAAATAAACTGTATGTTAATTCTAAAATATGTTTAGGAGTTCGAATTTTTCCTTTAATTTTTATATTACCCTAAAATATGAATGCATACCCTCTATCCATATACCACAATTAAAAAGTCTGAAAAGAAGTGACAAGTTAATTCTAAAAAGAGCCAGTTAAAGAATGCACATTATGACAGCACAGTTGCTTTCAGATAAAAAGAAGCATACAATTAACGTTGCTCAGCTTGGTTTTCAACTAGGGAATTTGGTGCTAGCATTCACAAATGGTCGTTTGTTTTTCTGGGACTGTGTTACTTCATTTAGCATCATGGCTTCAAGTTCCATCCATTTACCTGCAAAGTTCTTGATGTCATCTTTCTTTACTGCTGCATAGAATTCCATTGTCTAGATATACCACATTTGCTCTATCCACTCATTGATTGAGGGACACTTGGGTTGCTTCCAGCTCTTTCCTATTGTGAAGAGAGCTGCAGTAAACATGGATATGCATATACCTCCACAATAGGGTGAGTCTTGTGGGTATATACCCAAGAGTGGTATGGCTGGGTAGGCTCATTTTCAGTTTCTTAAGAGTTCTACACACTGATTTCCATAGGAGCTGCATGAGTTTGGATTCCCACTCGCAGTGGATGAGTACTCCCCTTTCCCCACAACCTCTCCAGCATTTGATATCCTTTGTTTTTTTGATCATAGCTAGTATTAATAGAGTAAGATGCAATCTTAAGGTGTTTTTCATTTGCTCTTCCTTAATTATTAGTCACGTTGAATACTTTTAAAAATGTTTTATTGAAGTTTTGTGCATTTCATACATCACTTCTCAGTTCAATACAGACTCATTTCCCCCTGCATGTCCCCCTCCATTACCAAGTTCATGCAGTCTGCCATACATGTCCTGTATCCCGTTCTGAGGTTTTTCAAAGTATTTCAAAGCAGAAGATTATGTTTTGGGGAGAAGAACGCTACTGCTTCAGTCAGCTCCCTGTCCCAGTTCTTTTCTGGTTTGTTGTTATGTATGTCACATATGTACAGAATCTTGTCCTCTGAAAATAAACTCTATTTTATTTCCAAATCATATTTTGGGATCCACATTTCCCCTTTTAATTTTGTATTGCTCTAAAATATGCAAATATGCCTTGCACCCTTGGACCAAAATTATAAAGTCTAAAAATAGGTAATAGGTTAATTCTAGAATCCAGTAAGAGATTCACATTCTAAAAAAGCACAGCTGCTTTTAGATAAAGAGAAATATAACATTAATGTTACTCAGTTTGCCTTACTTGATCTACAAATCAGGGCTACCATTCATCAACCAACATTAAACACTGAAGTTGATAGAAGAAAATGTTGCCAGCAACCTATAATACATACGGGTAGGAAAAGACATTTTGAACACTTTTTTTTATTGATGCTTTGTGTATTTCATACATCATTTTACAAGTCAGTTCAGGCATATTTCCCCTTCCCTTCCCCCCATCCCACCTCACCCCACCCCATCCCAGATCATGCATTCTGCCATGACTGTCCTGCATCTTTCTCTGTTTTTTTTTCTCATTTTTTAACAATAAGTGATAATTTATGAGTACAAGCATCCTTCATGCAAAACCAACTTGCAAGCAGTGGTGTCCAAACCCACACAGCCCCATGGTCCCACCATCCAGCAGGGGGGGCTTGTATGTTCAATCAAGTTGACCAAATGAGTGTCCAGGTTACATTGCTGCAGTTTCACCATTCACCCCAATCGCAGCGCTTACATTCTACCACGCCCCTTCTTCTGCAGATTGTTCCTTAGGCTTAGAAAAGGGGCACAGGTGGATGAGAAGCAAAACTGTCTACTTTCTCTGGAGCTGCTATCTTGGACTCTGGTCAATTCTGACTGTTTTATTTCATGGGCTGACAGTTTGCCCAGGAATAACCTTTCAATCCTACTAATGAAGCACAAGCAATTAGATATATAGGTATTTAAACAGTATTAATTGTTATCATAGGTTACTTTGGTATAGACACAGATGTTTGGATGGTATGTTAATCCATGAATTACATTTTTTTCTGTTAAATATGATAGGGCCTTACTGTGGCTTATAAAATCTCTTGACCATTAGAGGGTGCAAGCTTATGGCATCAGCCGTGGGTTATTCCTCCAAGGAGAGAGAGCCAATAGCCAGTTAGCTTTGAACACTTTTTAAGATGTTTCTCAGCCATCTTTACTTCTTCATTTGTGAAGTCTCTTTTCACCTCTTTAGTTCATCTTTTTAGTGAGTCATTTGTTTTCTTCCTCGTTTGTTTTTTGAGTAGTTTATACACTCTGGATGTTAATGCTCTGTCAGCTATATGACTGGTAAAGATTTCCTCCCATTTTGTGGGTTTTTCCTTCACTTTGGTTGTTTCTTTTTGCTCTTGAGTTTAATAAGGTCCCATTTGTCAATTGTTGATCTTATTTTTTGAGCAGCTGCTGTCTGATTTAGAAAGTCTTTTCCTATGTCTTTATCTTGTAGGTTACTGCCAACATTTTCTTCTACCATTTTCAGAGTTTCAGGTTTCAGATTCAAGTCTTTGATCCATTTGGAGTTGATTTTTGTACATGTTTTATTCTTCTGTAAATGGTGATCCTCTTATTCTAACACCATTTGCTGAAGATGCTGTCTTTCCTACTTTGAGACTTCTTGGTCCCATATGAGGTAGCTAAAATTGGATGAGCTCACGATCAGATCCTCAATTTTGTTCCATTAATCTATGGCTCTGTTTTTGTGCCAATATCAAGCTGTTTTATGACTATAGCCCTGTAATAAACTTTGAAGTCTGGTATGGTAATCTTCCCTGTGTTGCTTCTTTGGCTCAGGGTCGCTTTGGCTATTTGGGGTCACTGTTTCTCCATACAAACATTAGAATTTTTTTTTTCTAGGTCTGTGAAGGAGCTTGTGGGGATTTTGATTGATATTGTACAGAATCTGTATATTACTTTGGGGTGGATGGTCATTTTTACTATATTCCTTCTTCCAATCCATGATCATGGGAATTTCTTTCATCTTCTAGTATCTTCTTCAATCTCCTTCTTGAGGGGTTGAAAATTTTCATTGTAGAGATTTTTAGTGTGTTTGGTCAGGTTTGTCCCTAGATAATTATTTTTTGGAGGCTATTCTGAGAGGGAAAGTCTCCTTGTATTCCTTCTCCAATTGTTTCTTATTGGCATAAAGAAAGGCTACTGCTGGGCATGGTGGCACATGCCTTTAATCCTAGCACTTGGGAGGCAGAGGCAGGTGGATCTTTGTGAATTCAAGGCCAGCCTGGTCTACAGAGGGAGTTCCAGGCCAGCTTGGGTTACCAGGACCCTGCTCAAAAAAAAAAAAAAAAAAAAAAAAAAAAAGAAAGGCTACTGAATTTTCTAAGTTAATTTTGTATCCCCCCACTTTACTGAACCTGTTAAAGATTTCCAGGAGTTTTCTGGTAGAATTTTTTGCATCCCTTAGGTAAACTATCCCAACATCTACAAAAAGTTTAGTTTGACTGCCTCTTTTCCAATTAGTACTCCTCTAATTTCTTTTTCTTGTTTTATAGCACCTCAGAGCATTTCAAGCACTATATTAAAAAGGAGTAGGGATGGGGGCAGCCTTTCCAGTTTCCAGACTTTAAGGGGAATTCTTCTACTTTTTCCCTATTTAGGATAATGGTGATTGTGTGTTTGTTTTATATGGATTTAATTTTGTTGAGGAATGTTCCCTATAGCTAAATGCCCTTCAGGATTTTAAACATGAAGGGATGCTGAATTTTGTCAAAGGACTTTTTCACATCAACTGAGATGACTATTTTTGTCTTTCTGTCCATTTATATGCTTTATGACATTTATTGATGTATTTTTAACAATCCCTGCATCTGTGACATGAATCCAGCATGGCCATGGTGCATGAATGTAGGAAGATCCAGTTTGAATTAAAGCCTAATTGTTAGCTATCACCCCTTAGGGCACCATGTGGGAGTCATGGGGCTCCTCTGACCCTGCCCCAAGTGGGATCAAGCAACATGGTCCAGGCAGAGCAGCAGTATATGGTGGTGCAAAACTAGGGGTCTGTGATTGGCTCTGGGAGCTGACATCATTTTGCTTATAAAATTGAGTTGCAACAGGCAATAAATTGAATTCTCCATTACCATCATTACTCAGAGTTCCTGGTCATTATTTTGCATGCATACAGGCTGAAACAGACCTGTATTTCAAGTAACATGCCTAGTGGGCTGGACAGAGGTTTATCAGACCATCAGCCCAGTTTAGCAGCATGAAGGCAGATAGTACTGTGGGGGTCGACAGAGACTTATCAGGTCACTAGCTGTAGCCAGGGGGTTTGATGGGGGTCCATCAGATCATTAACCTTGTAAGCTGGTGTAGGGTTGGACTGGGACCTATCAGGTCCACCACCCTATGAAGTAAATTGTAAGTGATCAACTGACCTCTCTGCCAAGGGTTCAAATCCACACAGTGACCTCGGGCAGACACTGTGCTCCCCTTCCCTTAGCAGGCCTGCACTGCACTTGCTCATATAAAGAGAAGCACCTACAGATGATTTGTTTGATATGAGCCTGTATGCTGTTTGCAAGAATTTTGTTGAGAATTTTTGCTTCTGTGTTACTTAGTGAAATGGGTCTATAGTTTCCTGTTTTGGTTGTATCTTTGACTGGTTTTTGTTATTAGAGTGATATTGGCTTCATAGAAGTAATTTGAGAGATTTCCTTCTATTTCTATCCTCTTGAATAATTTGAGTAGGAGTGGCTTTAAGTTTTCTTTTTTTAAATTTTATTTATTTCTGTATGTGTACGAATGTACTGTATGAATGCAAGTTTGTGCACCTGTGTCGTGCAATGCCTAAGAGGTCAGAAGAGGGTGTCAGATTCCCCTGGAACTGGAGTTCTACTGGAATTGGAGTTTCAGACGGTTCTCAGCCGCCATGTGGGTGCTGGGGATCGAACCTGGGTCCTCTGTAAGAGTGGTCAGCGCTCTTAACCGCTAGGCCATCTCTCTAGCTCCTAAGTTTTCTTTAAATGTCTTACACAATTCTGCCATT
Organism: Rhizomys pruinosus; assembly: GCA_009823505.1. Taxonomy (NCBI): domain Eukaryota; kingdom Metazoa; phylum Chordata; class Mammalia; order Rodentia; family Spalacidae; genus Rhizomys; species Rhizomys pruinosus. The sequence continues at coordinate 43,363 of VZQC01014768.1, read as the reverse complement.
AATCCATCTGGACTTAGGCATTTTTACTTGGGAGATGTTTTTATCATATTTCTAATTTCCTCCTTTATTTTGGGTTTATTTAATCTGTCTATCTCTTCCCAGTCAAGTCTGGGTGGATTCCATGATGTCAGGTCATCTATTTCTCTTATATTTTCAAATTTAGTAGGGTGTAGATTTTGAAAGTATTCCCCATAAGATTGTCAGAATCTTTTGCCTATCTGTTATGATGTTCCCCTTTTCATCTCTAATTTGGTTGATTTGGAGTTGTTCTTTCCTTCTTTTAGTCAATTGGGCTAGAGGTCTATCTATCTTGTTTTTCCTTTCAAATAACCAGCTCTTGGATCCATTGATTTTTTTGTGTGTGTATTGTTTTCTTTGTTTCTATTTCATTGATTTCCACTCTGATTTTTGTTATTTCATCCTGTCTGCTGGGTTTAGAATTCATTTGTCGCTGCCTCTCAAGTGTTTTTCGTTGCAGTGTTAAGTCAATTATCTGTCCTCTTCCTGTTTTCTTAATGTAGGCAATTAAGGCTATGAATTTCCCTCTCAGGTCTGCTTTTAAGTTATCCCATAGGTTTTGTTGTGTTCTAGCATCTATTTCATTTAGTGCCAGGAATGTTTCTATTTCTTTATTTCTCCTTTGAACCATTCATTATTCAGTAGTGTGAAGTTCAGTCTCCATGGGTTCTTGTAGCTAGTGGGGCTCATTCTGGTGTTGACATTAAGCTTTATGGCACTGTGGTCTGATAAAATGCATTATTTCACATTTTTTTTTTTATTTTCTGAGGTTTGTTCTGTGACCCAGTATGTCGTCCCATGGGGTGCTGAGTAGAATGTATATTCTTTGGGGTTTGAGTGGAATATTTGGTAGATTTCTGTTAGGTACATTTGGTGGATTATATTGTTCAGTACAGATGTCTCTCTGTTTACTCTTTATCAAGTTGACCTGCCCAGTAGGCTCTGTGGGGTATTGAAGTTTCCCACTATTAGTGTCCTGGGATTGATCTGTGCCTTGAAGTCCTTCAGGACTGTGTTTATGAAGTTTAGTGCACCTGTGTTTAGTGGATATATATATTAAGGATTTTGAGATCTATTGTGAAATTTTACATTAGATATTTTTTTAATATTTTATTTATTTATTTATTTATTTATTTATTCATTTATTTATTTATATGAATGTACTGACTGCTTGTAGGTCTGTGCACCTGTGTCGTGCAGTGCTGCAGAGGTCAGAAGAGGGTGTTGGATTCCCCTGGAACGGGAGTTCTGGAATTGGAGTTACAGACCATTCTCAGCCGCCATGTGGATGCTGGGGATTGAACCCGGGTCCTCTGTAAGAGCAGTCGGCACTCTTAACCGCTAGGCCATCTCTCCAGCCCCACATTAGAGATTCTAAGTCAAATCTCAAGCTGCATTTTAATAAGTAGTAAACATTTTAAATAAACCTGTGATTAAAAAGAATTTATTAGGAAACAGGTTATAAATATTAATTTCACTAAAGAAATTTTAGAAAAATTTAAAGTAGGGAAAAAGAAGGTGAAAAACAGGAGGAAAAGATCTGAAGCACATGTTCAAAGGTTCATGTTAATTATGCTGCAGGAAATGCCAGGAACTTCATGCAAAGGAATGTGCCACAGGAAGTGACAAAAAGCTCATTCTTAGGTCTATATTCTGGGAGATAGGTGATCAAATAGTTATGCTTACCTTACTGTGTATACAGATTAAGCTTTTTATTTGCTGTGAGGAGCATTAAAGCTAATATAAACTAGTCAAAATGTCAGGGAAAACAGCATTGAACTTCTATCAAATACAAAATCATGTCTCCCCTAATAACCAGCTCTACCACTCCTGAGTATAACCCTGAATGATTCTTTTTTTTTTTTTTTTTGTTTTTGGTGTTTTCGAGACAGGGTCTCCCTGTAGCCCCAGCTGTCCTGGAACTCACTCTGTAGACCAGGCTGGCCTTGAACTCACAAAGATCCGCCTGCCTCTGCCTCCCGAGTGCTAGGATTAAAGGCGTGCGCCACCACGCCCGGCAACCCTGAATGATTCTTAGTGAACATATGAGAGGGGTACTTCCACTGTAAACTTTATTGAAGCAGTGTTTACCATTGTCAGGTAAAGCAGTGGAACCAAGTCATGTTTTCAAGTCTGAAATATGGATAAAGAAATGTGGGATACTCAATTGCATTTTTCTTCCATAAAGAAATTACATTTAAAAAATTTTTAATGTTTTTAGTTTATTTTTCTCTATGTGTATGAATGTACTGTCTGCATGCAGGTCTGTGCACCCATGTCATGCAATGTTGCGGAGGTCAGAATAGAGTGTCAGATTCCCCTGGATCTGGAGTTCTCCTGCAAATGGAGTTTCAGATGGTTCTTAGCAGCCATGTGGGTGCTGGGGATTGAACCCGGGTCCTCTTGAAGAGAAGTCAGCACTTTTAACCACTAGGCCATCACTCCAGCCCCAGAAGTTACATTTTTTTAAGAAAATTGAAGAAATTCTTACTATATTTATTTTCCCAATTCATGAGCATGGGAGGTTTGTCCGTATTCTGATGTCTTCCGCAATTTTCTTCTTTAGGGGTTTAAAATTTTTGTTGCAGAGATCCTTGGTGTCTTTGGTTAGGTTTGTTCCTAGATATTTTATTGTTTTTGAGGCCATTGTGAGTGGAAAGGTCTCCTTGTATTCCTTCTTCAGTTGCTTGTTGTTGGTGTAAAGAAAGGCTACTGATTTTTCTAGACTTATTTTGAATCCTGCCACTTTACTGAAGTACTTAAACGTTTCTAGGAGTTTTCTGGTGGAGTTCTTAGCATCCCTTAGGTAGACAATCATATCATCAGCAAAAAAATGAATAGCTTGACTTCCTCTTTTCCAGTTAGACATCCTTTAACTTCCTTTTCTTGCCTTATTGCCCTACCAAGCGTTTCAATCACTCTATTGAAAAGGAGTGGTGACAGGGGGCAGCCTTGCCACATTCCTACCTTTAAGGGGAATGCTTCTGTCATTTCCACATTTAGGATGATATTGGCTGTGGGTTTCCTGTATATGGCTTTTATTACATTGAGGAATGATCCCTCCAGTGCAATTCCCTCTAGGACTTTAAACATGAAGGGATGCTGGATTTTGTCAAAGGCTTTCTCAGAGTCAATGGAGATGATGGTGTGGTTTTTTGTCTTTCACTCCATTTATATGCATGATGACATCTATTGATTTTCACATGTTGAACCATCCCTGCATCTCTGGTATGGATCCAACTTGGTCATGATGGATGATCTCAATGTGAATCTGTTTGCGATTTGCTAGTATCCTGTTTAGAATTTTGGCATCTGTCTTCATTAGGGAGGTGGGTCTATAGTTCTCCTTTTTGGTTGTATCTTTACCTGGTTTTGGTAATAGCATGATGCCGGTTTCATAGAAGGAATCTGGGAGAACTCCCTCCTTTTATATCCTTCTAAACAACTTGAGTAGTAATGGTTGTAAGTCTTTTTGAAACATTTTATATTATTTCCTGTGAAACTATCTGGGCCTGGGCATTTTTTAGTTGGGAGGCTACTTATTATATCTTCAATTTCTTCATGTATTTTTGGTCTATTTAAGATGTCGATCTCTTCTTGGTTGAGCTTGGTGATTCCCAGGATTTCAGATATTCATCCATTTCTTCTAGGTTTTCAAACTTAATAGAGTGTAGGTTTTTAAAGTAATCCTGTATGACTGTCTGGATGTTTTCCTTGTCTGTTGTGATATTTCCCCTTTCATCACAGACTCTCTTTTGGTTAAGTGGGCTAGAAGTCTATCTATCTTGTTTATTCTCTCAAAGAACCAATTTTTGGATTCATTGATTTTTTGTATGGTTTTCTTTGTTTCTATTTCATTGATCTCTGCTCTGATTTTTATTATTTTTTCTTGTCTGCTCCATTTAGGATTCATTTGTTGTTGTCGCTCAAGTATTTTTAGCTGTAGTATTAGATCATTCACTTGTGCTCTTTCTGTTTTCTTTTCTTTTTTTTTTTTTTAATTGTCGGCACTTAGAGCTATAAACTTCCCTCTTAGGACTGCTTTAAAAGTGTCCCATAGATTTTGCTGTGTTGTTTTATCATTGTCATTCAGTTCCAGGAATGTTTTTATTTCTTTCTTTATTTCTTCCTTGACCCACTCATTATTCAGGAGAGTGTTGTTTAGTCTCCATGTGTTCCTGTAGGATGTAGGGTTTATTCTGGTGTTGATATTGAGTTTTATTGCACTGTGGTCTGATAGAATGCATGAGATTATTTCAATCTTTTTATATTTGTTGAGTTTTTCCCTGTGTCCCAGTATATGGTCTATTTTGGAGAATGTTCCATGAGGTGCTGAGTAGAAAGTGTATTCTCTGGTGATATTTCTCCTTCCTCTATTTCCCTATGATGCAGAGGTTTGATCTTTTCTATTGTTCCCATATTTCCTGGTTGTTCCACTTTTGTGTATTTTTTAAATTTTTCATAATCTTTCTTGAGCTTTTTACTTGCTCTGTGTTACCTTCCAGATAGATATTCTTTTGCTCTCTTCTCCATTCTACTTCTGAGGCCTTTCCTTTCCTTTCTTCTTGATTGGATGAGTGTTTCAATTCCTTTTTCGTTTCATTCTTGTTTTCTTTAGTTTCCATTCCTTTTGAGCTTCTCAATCTCTTTTGGTGCTTCTCAATCTCTTCTGGTGCTCCTTACTTCGTTGTTGGCTTCCTTTTTCAGTGTTTTTACCCTTCAGAGTTTGTTTCTTTTCCTCTAGTCTTCTTTCATTTGTCATCTGTTCCTTTGTTCTTTCTGAAGTTTGTCATTGTATCCTCTGCCTTTTGAGTTTTTCTCTCTCTTCTTTAGTTTCTGAATTCTCTTTATTTTTTTCATTTCTCTGGATAGGTCTGCAATTATTCCTCTAAGATCTGTTCCTTGGTCCTCCAGGGTTCCCATTGTTGCTATCTCCTACAAGGTTGGTAGAACCTGGAGCAGTATTTATCTGTGCCTTTCCCATGTTGTCCCTCATCATGTCCCGTGCATGTGGGTTTCCCTTTTGTGGTTAGATAATACAATATCAGCGGACGGTTTTGTTTCCTCCTTCGATGCTTTTTTTTTTTTTTTTTTTTTTTTTTTTTTTTATGGAGTTTGACTTGTTACATTTCAATTTTTTTATATATTGGATATTGGAAGCCAACAGCACTCTTCTCCTCTTTTCTGAAGGTTCTCCAAAAAAAAGTCCACTTGGATTTTCAACGATTTCCGGCAGTGCGGGGGGGGGTGGTTATGCCTGTCTAGCCTGCTCCCGGTACCTTCTGGTGACTTCCGGCCACCTGCACAAAGGTGCAGAGGCACCGACCCAAACCAGCTGACCGTCTGGTCCAGTGTGGAGGCACCGACCCAAACCCACTGACCTAGCCATGCCTGTACCTCGATTGTCTGGATCTTTTCATTGTTATTAATGTGTCTATGACATGAAAATGTTCATGGGGAGACAAGCTCAGAATACATTATATATTGTATGAAAATGAACTTATGTATGTCAGAACAATATATGATGAATCATTAGCTATAAACAACATCTGTCATATGAGAAAGTCTTTGAATAGGAGAGCTTTACTTTTCCTCAAATAATAGGATTCCTTTAAGTTTTGGTAATCGTGGAAATACTGTGATTTAAAAAATGGGTCTTTTCAATTTTAATATTCTTATATGTAAAAGGGATTGAAGTCCTTTATCTAATAACAGAATATTGATTTGAGTAAATCAATTCTTTCCTCTGAGAACATGTTTGTTTGTTTTTCTGTACACACCAACACCAGTTGCATAGAGTGTGTTCACCTAGCAACATGGGCTCTTCCTGCCCAGGTGTGCTGCCTGAGCTATTAAAACTTCCATCATTACCATTTTTATGATTCTGTAAACCAGTTGTAATATCACATGTTTACTTTTACTTTACTAAGTCTAACACCATGTCCTAAACACCATGTAACCTTAAGTGTCTGGCAAACTGGTACTTGCTGAGCTCACGTCAATTAAATATGCCTTAATCGAATATACACCCGTGTCCCTCTCCCCACCCATCCCCCTTTCCAATTCACATTTCAGTTCCATTTTCTGATGCAGTCTTTCTGTTCTTTTACTATCCTCCCTCTCCATGAAAAATATTATATCTGGGTTGTTGTACTAGCATCCACATATGAGGGACACCATGTTCGTTGTTTTTTCTGGGACTGTGTTACTTCACTAACATAATGGTTCCACGCTCCATCCATTTACCTGCATATTTCATGAGTTGTCCCTCTTTACTGCTGCATAGACTTCCATTGTATACATTACTCACATTTTCTCTATCCACTCGTGCGTTAAGGGCACCTGGGCTGTTCAGCTTTTTGCTATTGAACAGAGCTGCCAATAAACTAAGCTGTGCTGTATCTGCAGTAAGTTGTTCTGTGGGTATATACCAGGAGTGGTATGACGAGGTCAAATGGAGGCATCATTTGATCTTCTAAGGCGTTCTCCACTGCTTTTTCCATAGTGGCTGTACAGTTTACATCCCACCAGACATATGGATGAGTGTTCCCTTTCCCCACAACCTTCTCCGCGCACTTGTTCATTCATGTTCCTATCCTAGCCAGTGTTATTGAGTAAGATGATATCTCAGAGTGGTTTTAATTGCATTTTCCTTAATTTATCAGAGATGTTGAACACTTCTTAAGATGTTTCTCGCCATCTCTAAAACTCCTCCTCTGTTAAAGTAAGGCTCCTGCTCTAAGTTGGGATACCTACAGAGGAGAGGCAATAAGACCTGCTGCGAAGACCTGACGTTAACATGGGAGGGATGTATTGAGACCCACATTGAAAGTTACAGTGGCTCTGGATCAGAGAGTGTTACCAAAGGCCACTAAACCATAAAAGCAAATATTGGTCTCCCTGAGTCAAGCAAGACTCCACCGTCAGCACCAGATACACCTCACCTGCCTGAAATACTGTGCAGCAGAGGCAGCCATGAGCCTGATATCCCAAATCTAATTGGCTATTGGCTCTCCCCTTGAGAAATACCATGGCTGATGCCACAAGCTTACATCCTCTACAGGTTAGAGATATTAAGCCACAGTAAGACCCTGTATATTTAACAGGGGAAAATTGTAATTCATGATTAACGTATCCAAACATGTGTCTATGCAAAGTAACCTACCATAACTATTAGTGCTGCTTAAATACCTATATATCTAATTGCTTGTCTCATTAGTAGGATCGAAGAGATTCACTGACACAAACTGTCAGCCCATGAAAGAAACAGCCAGAATTGACCAAGTCCAATCAACAGCTCCAGAGAGATGACGTTTTACCTCTCATCCACCTGTGCCCCTTCTTAAGCCTAGGGAAAAACCTGCGGATAGAGGGGGCGTGT
>VZQC01014768.1:0-34214 GCA_009823505.1 Rhizomys pruinosus | reverse complement strand
AGAATGTAAGGGCTGCGATTGGGGTGAATGGTGAAACTACAGCAATGTAGTCTGGACACTCATTTGATCAACTTGATTGAACAAACAACCTGTCACCCCCCACTGGATGGTGGGGCTGTAGGTGTTTGGGCACAACAGCCTGCAGATAGGTTTTGCATGAAGGATGCTTGTACTCATGGACTATCACTCATAGCTAAAAATGAAAAAAAAAAAACTGAGAGAAAGATGCAGGACAGTTATGGCAGAATGCATGATCTGGGATGGGGTGGGGGTGGGGGGGAGGGAAAGGGAAATAAGCCTGAACTGAATTGGAAAAAATGTATGAAATTCACAAAGCATCAATAAAAATTAATTAAAAAAAAAAAAAAACTTCCATCAAAAGGCACTGCAAGAATCTGAAAGTATTTACCATATAAATATATGTTACTACTTCCATACCAGTATTGGATAAATGGCTTAGAAAAGTTAATTGAATTGGAAACTAATGCAACTGTGTCTTTTGAAAGTTGAAATTGAGCAATTTTTATCATACACTTCGTTCAACTGAAGATCATGGAAATGTTTTGGACAAAAATAATTTAAGAAAGAATTTATTTTCCTTCAGTGTAATACATAAATACAACTTGATATTTTCTTGGATATGGTAATACATACAGAGCTACAAATTTCTACAAGAATCCAAGGGAAATGATAGTACAGAATTAAAAAAAATATTAAGCAGCAATTTTAATAAGGAGTGATATTTATGGCTCTCACTATTTCAAACTGGACTAGAATTAGCAAGTACACTTTGTTCTGATACTCATTTGGTTGGTATTAACTTTTAATGAAGTTAGGTCCACATTTTAAGATAATCAGAATATAGAAAAGGAAAAATGCAACTAATGCATACCATTTATAATCTTTGAACCTAATAGACTCACTAATGTTTTTGTTGTTATTTTTTTTCTATATTTTCTCTCTTAAAACCAAGGAATTTGAAAAAGATTTAACATTTAAATATCTGGTATGTTCAATTTTATTTCAATAATAGCATTTCCTCTAGATATATTCTGATAAGCTATTAATTGTGAATATAATGAGTGAGGGAATAAATAGTACCATATCTACATATGTATGTGTACATAATTTTAAGATATTTGAATGTCAGTTTTCCTCATCACATGACACAATTCTAATGACAAATATTGCAGAGCCTAGTGGACAGCAATATTCCTGCAATGATTGCATCCCCATAATACTTGCTGTGGTGACTGAATTGTTGGGAAACTGCCACAGCATTTTGGTGTCAGAGGCATATAAAACGCCCTCCATGTAGGGACCGGGGTCACTGGCCATTTTGCCATCATGGATGAAAGCCACAGAATTCATACCAGGACTTGGAGTGGCCACGTTCTGAAAGGAGGCTCTCTGTTCAGCTGGTGAATGTACACTTTCCTTCATTACTTTATAGGAAAGTCTGATTAAACTCTCTACTTTTAAACTGAGATTGGAGAATCTGCTCCTTTTGTTTTGTCTGGTATCAGGGAAACAGTAGCAGAGCTGTGTGGGATGTTGCTAGCATGTGTACCCCCTCCAACCCACCAGGAAATATATGAAAATAGGCATAGTTGGCAGGACCAGGCAAAAGAAAAAGCTGAGGAAATGTGATGGCTGGCTGTCTTTAATGGAGAAAGTTGCTAACTGAAATAAATCTGGAGGGAAATGCAGAGGGCATCCTGGCTGGAGGAAAATGGAGAGGAAATCCTGGAAGCACGGAATGTGTGCATAGTGTGTGTGCGTATAGCAGCAGCACTTTGAATGTTGCAATGGACCTGGGGATCCAGAACTAGAGTGAAGTCTCACAGGCAGATAGAGTAAATGGAAAAAATCCCCAGCTGGCCACCTACTACTAAGTGGTAGCATGCCTAATTGACCAGTGAGGGCCACTGGGTGAGTATGAAGATATTTTGAAAACCACAGAGAGCCTAGAGCAGACTTTAAGAGCCCTGGAAATAGCAGATCAAAGGTGGGGGTGTGCAACAAGCTGCGGCCTTGGTGGCCTGGGTATTACTCCATGTTATTAAGGATATATCCCAAGTAGGAGAGATGGTCCAAAAGAGATTAAAGATTTGATGGAAAAGTTAGAGCAAGAAAAATAGAGAGTTTAGCCTCCTCAGTATTGAATGCCTCTGACTTTGCAAGTAACTTGCGTAAATGAGGAAAGGAGTTAGAAGTGTCAGACTCCCTCTGCTTATAGCTAGGAGACATGGAAGTAATAGCAGATTAAACCTTTAATACGAAGAAAGGAAAAACCCATGCTGCTGATGGCTTTAGCAATGACCCAGTGTGGGAAACTAAAATGGTCAGAGAGTACTCAGCACTAGAAATTTTGGATTGAGGAAAGACTTTCCAGCATGCAGCAGGGGTGCCCCTCACCACCTGGCTTGCAAGGCTTTGGGACATGGGAGTTGATGGAATTATTTTAAGTGCTGCAGAAGCAGAAAAGCTGAGTAATATAATGGCAAATTCCACCTCGAGACATAAGCAGCATAGCTTTATTTTTTACTTTTTTTATTTTTATTGATGCTTTGTGTATTTCATACATCATTTTCCAATTCAGTTCAGGCATATAACCCCTTCCCTTCCCCTCACCTCACCTCTACCCAACCCAGATCATGCATTCTGCTGGAACTTTTCTGCATCTTTCTCTGTTTTTTTGTTTTGTTTTGTTTTCATTTTTTTTTAACAATAACTGATAAAAAAAGCACGAAAGTCCCTAATGGACTGGCTGAAAAGAGCTATCAGTGGCACGTGGTTATCCCCAATAGATGTCCCCATAAACACTACTAAGGTGGAAAGGAGTTAAAGCTGGTGCTCAGTCGCCATGTGGGTGCTCGGGATCGAACCCAGGTCCTCTACAAGAAAAGTGGGTGCTCTTAACCACTAGGCCATCTCTCAAGCCCTAAAAGGAAATTCTTTTTTTTTAAGATTCTTTTTTTTTCTTTTTTTTCTTTTTTTATTAATTTTATTTATTTATTTCCGTATGTGTATGAATGTACTGTCTGCACTCTTAAAGGACAAAACAGTCTGCTGCAAACAGATCTTGGATAGTCTCAAGAGTTTGACGTGCCACCTCAGGAAAAAAAAATTAAAAAAAAAAAAACAAAACTAGATCTATCTTTCACTCTCTCTCATCCTACCCCCTCAAAGCCAATGGACTCTCTTGAGGAAGAGGTTGGCATATCAGACTATAGGGACCAAGGTGTGGGGGTGAATTGTAAAATTTCAACAAAAAAACAGACTGTATTTTCCTTGTTTTCCTCTCTTATTTCTTCTTTATTTGTTCAACATGTTTGTGTATGCAGACTTTTCCCACTGGACTTAGGTACCCTGGGTTGTACAAAAGCTGAACTCAAATGTTAATGAATTGGGCTTAAATGAACACTCCTTATGTTTATTCTATATGTGTTCTTACTTTTCAAATAAAAATAAGTTGAGAAAGAAAGAAAGAAAGAGAGAGAGAGAGAAAGAAAGAAAGAAAGAAAGAAAGAAAGAAAGAAAGAAAGAAAGAAAGAAAGAAAGAAAGAAAGAAAGAAAGAAAGAAAGAAAAGGAGAGGCTTTGTCAAATTTAGGTGACTTGAACCAACATGCAAAAGCAAAATAAATTTGTAGAAGTGTGAAGCAACCTAGAGGAGGTATAAAATGGACAAAACAGGTAAGGAAGTCTGCTTGGGTTACTAGAAGGCAAATGTGGTGGTATTCATGTCGAGCCCAAATTCCTAAAGAAAAAATTGACAAAAAAAAAAAAAATCCATGCTTAAAAGCCTCCAGGATGCTTTAATCAGTGTACCTGCCTCTGTCGAGAAAAGTTTTACTGGGAGTGGGAGCAGTCTACCCTGCAATGGCCTCCCCCAACTTCCAGATGGTGTCAAGGAAAAGATAGCATGTGTTTTGACTATATCCCGAAGGCAAGCCCAGGGCCTTCCTGATCCAGCAACTCATCAAATATAGCAGACCCAAAGTGAGAAATAGATCCTACTTGGCCTGGTGCAGGGCTAAGCAGATTGAACCAGGCCCAGTCAGTCTATCAAAGCTAAAGAGATGCAGGGAGGCTACATGTGTGGTGTCGATGCCGAGATTTGTGTCGGGGCCCACTTAATCCTGGTACGACCATGTGGAAAATACGCACAGGAAAACATACCACGTGTACGCAGGTTGACGTTCAAATGCAGAGAGAACTTTTATTCCAACATGTCTGCTTAATTATCCATCATGACTCAATTCTCAGGGCCAAATGCTAGATCTTTTCCTCACTAAACTCCACCCCATGGGTGTGGCCAGGGAGGTACCATTGGCTTAGAATCCAACCCATCTTAACTAAGTTTTCCCATGTACATGTAAAAACCTCAGGATACCAAATGGTTTCTGGAAACCGACTACAGATATTGAAGAGCTAACTGAATTGATGCCTCTTATTTTAACAATTGTACCCAACATGGATCTTTTGAGGAAACGATTGGCACAAATAGATAAAATCTCCCCATACTCTGTTGGTCCTGGTTTATGTTTGATGTAATATCTAATGTTAAGGTCTGAATATTTTACAGATGTGAGACAGTTTGGAGAGATATCAAGTAAATATCCCTATGCTGTGTTAGGTGTGGCTTATGTTTGAGATAATGCCTAATGTTATTGTTTGAGTGTTTTAAGGATTTGAGAACTGTTGGAGAGATATCCAGCATACGCAAAGAAACATAAATAGAGAGTAAATTCATTATGGGTTTAACAGGGCCAGGTATACCTATGGAATCCTTGGGAGCTTTATGGTTAAATAAGAAGTACTGGTAGATAAAGAGAAGTTCCAGGTGTGGGCTGCCTTACCAGGGGCTATAGGCCAGGGAAGCTCTAGAGGCCCCCACAAGAAAGGCTAGTGAACTCAAGAAAGGCATAGTAAGACTGTACTGCTGATGATATGATATGGGAGCATGAGAAAGAAAGAATATGCTGGGACCTTGCCTGATCACTGGACTACCTGCCTTAATAGTGCTGGAGACTACTTTTCAGATCACTAGAAAGAAATGGTCTCCAAAGTCCCACTAAAGACCTCACATGCTGCACTTTTACATGCCATTTAAAATGTATTGCAGTAGTGGTAGCCTAGTATATGTACACCCAGGAAAATTACAATTAGATCTATAGTCCATAGTGGGGGCGATGCAACTGATACTGTGAACCTGGTTGATCTCTAGTGGCACGAGATTTTATAGATCCCAATAGAAAGTTATTGCCATCATTTGTTAAAGAGCTGTGATGTCCCAACTAAGATACCATCCAAACATTTGTGGTTTTCCCCCTAAGGTGACTTTTTATAAATGTTAATGTTTGTTAAGATGCTTATGTTTCATTTTATTTCTGTTTTATTAGTAGGAATTAAAGGCGATTCCTAAAATGAGCTATAAGTCTATTGGAAACAGAATTTGGAAAGACCTGAGAATTTGATATATCACTTAAGAGGAAAATAGATTGTTCTATCTCTCTTTCACCCTCAAGGCCCGGAGACTCTTCTGGACGAGGTTGGTGCACAGTGTAAGGGCCAAGCAAGTGGGGTGGAATGTGGCATAAAATATACCTTCTTTGAAATGGACTTATCTTTGGACAAGCTGTGAACTATAAAGTTGGAGTCAGGTTTACTAGGAGGAGCTAAGAGTAAAGCTCAGCCAGCAGTGAGAGTCCCAAAATGTGTGCATTCCCAAGATACTTGCTGAGGTGCATGAAACATTGGGGAGGCAGTGGTTCCATGTTGGTGCCAGGACATGTAAAAAGCCCACCATAAGAAGCTGAGAGACACTTGGCATTATACCATCGTGGACGGAAGGCACAGAATTCATGCCAGGACTTAGAATGGGCATGTTGGGAAATGAGAGTAGCTTTTTGGCTAGTGAATGTATGCTTTCCTCCATTACTTTGTAGGCAATGTTGATTAAACTCTCTAGTGTTAAACTAAATTTGGAGAGTATGTTCCTTGTGTTTTGTCTGGTAACTGGGGAACTGGTGGCAGAGGCCAGCTGGGACATTATGCGCATGAGTACCCTGGGAGGAAATCTCTGAGACACAATCATTTGAAAGTAGCGTCAGTTTCATGGAAGCTAGGGCTTATATGACAAACCTGACTAGTCAGCAATCTGTTACCAATATTTCCACGGGTAGATCTAGGGATTCTTACTCATTTCCTCACCTTCCTGCTGGGATTTTGTCTGAAATGAAGGTACATGAGTCTTGTGCATGCCAATATGGGCTCAAACAAGTAACTTCCCAGCTGTTTGGAAAACTGTGCTTTCCTGTGTCAAACCATCATATCTGGCTCTTACAATCTTTCCGCTCCTCTCCTTCAAAAGTCATTGAACATTCGAAGGTGGAAGTTTGAAATAGTCATCCTCTTCAGGGATAAGCAATCTGGAAACTATTAAACTCTGAACATTAGCTATTTGTAAGTTTCTGTAATAATTACCATCTACTGTATAAGGAAGCTTCTCTGATGAGAATTGTGAGATGCATTAATCTATATGTATAACAACTCACTAGTAGTTCATTAATACTATACCTATTTAGCAAAAATATTGCATTAGACTCTTACCTATTTCCTGTGACCTGTGTAGCCACATATTCATAGGTTAAAATATCAATGTCATGATATTTAATCATAATTTGATCAAATATGTAGATATTCAATCAAATTAAAAAGTAATCCTTACTCTGATAATAATTGTCACAATCTTGCAACATTCCAAGTCCAGTTGTCTTTTAAGCATACAGGATTTCTTGCTGGGTAAAGCTAATGGTTTATTTTTCTTCTAGTAACTTGCATGGCACCATCCAAATCTCTGAAGGAGAACCAATAGATATGAAGCTTTGGAGTCAGTGCCTACTTGATTTCTCCTTGTTTCTTCTGCTGCATATATATATATATAATGTTTTCAGAAATAGTATCTTATTTTTAAGTTCTCATAGGTAAAGAAGAGCAAGGTTAATGGCCAGAAGTGTTGGAGAGTCTATGGGTCACCTTTCTAACAGTTCCAAAAGAAGGAGTCCAAAACCAAAATTTCTATTTTCCACATAAATAGAAGCTTCTTGAAGTTTAGACATTATAAAAAGAGATTGAAAAATATTATTTTTTAATAAATGGACATTCTCGTTCCTATACATAATATACAAGTAAAGAAAAAAAAATAAACTTTTGCTCTTTTCATTCAGGGTTGCTTTGGCTATTTAGGGTCTTTTGCTTTTTGAAATGAAATTAAGGACTTTTTTTACAAGCCTGTGAATAAACTCTTGCGGATTTAAATTGGGATTACATTAAATCTGTACAAGAGTTTGGGTAGAATGGACATTTTTACTATAGTAATTTTCCCAATCCATGATATCTTCTTCAATTTCCTTCTTCAAGGGTTTATTTTTTTTGTTCATATCTTTGATGTCGTTGGTTAGGTTTGTTCCTATATATTTTATTGTTTTTGAGGCTATTGTGATTGGGAAGGTCTCCTTGTATTCCTTCTTCGGTTGCTTGTTGTTGGTGTAAAGAAAGGCTACTGATTTGTCTAGGTTAATTTTTTATCCTACAGTTTTACTGAAACTATTAATCACTCCTAGGAGTTTTCTAGTGGAGTTTTTAACGTCCCTTAGGTAAACAATTATATCATCAGCAAAAAAGTATAGCTTGACTTCCTCTTTTCCAATTAGTATTTCTTTAATTTCCCTTTCTTGCCATAGCAAGTGTTTCAAGCAGTATATTGAAGAGGAGTGGTGACAGAAGGCAGCCTTGCTGAGTCCCTACCTTTAAGGGGAATGATTCTGTCTTTTCTCCATTTAGGTTTATGTTGGCTGTGGGTTTCCTGTATATGGCTTTGATTACATTGTGGAATGATCCCTCCAATCCAGTTCCCTCTAGGACTTTAAGCATGAAGAGATGCTGGATTTTGTCAAAGTATTTTCTGCATCAATTGAGATGATTATGTAGGTTTTGTCTTTCAGTTCATTTATGTGTTTAATTATATTTATTGATTTTCATATGTTGAACCATTAAATTATATTCCCTTGCATGCCAGGTCTGGGCATCCCATGAGAACCAGACAGACACAACATGCTTGTCTTTCTTAGTTACTACCCCATCCATTTTTCTTTTTGAAGACGGGGTCTCCCTATGCCCCCACTGGTCTGGATACTGCATTGCATAGACCTATTAGCGTGGGATTGAATCAGAAGCCAACCTGATTCTGCCTCCCGAGTGTAAGAATTAAAGGGGTGTTAGCCATCACGCCTCGGCTTTAGAGAGTAACTGGTTCTTAGCTGACTGCTTGGTGGGGTAGATCCTGTGTGGTGCCATTGCAAGAGAGCAATGCAGAATTGCGCTTTGGCGCTAAACACCCACTGAGTCCGATTTCCACTAGCCTCCCAACACGATGGAGCCCTCCAGTTCTATGCAGCAGTAAATGAAGATGACAATCATGAGCTTTGCAGGAAAATGGCTGGAGTAGAGAACATAATTTTCAAAGGGAGTGGTTTGGCCATAGTTAGTCGTTGCGCCACCAGTTATTTTATACAGGTGAACCTAAAAACATTGATAAATAAAGCATATCACAAGATGAATGGTGATCAGGTAAGAGAGACGCCGCTGTGGAAATATAGAGGGTCATCATTGTCAGTTTTTGGTTTTTTGGGAATTGGGGTCCTAATTGTGTCCTGTGGTAAAGCGTTAATCGGCCCCGAATTAGCCAGAAGTTTTTTATGAAATCGAATCTGTCTAGCTTAAAGACTCTCATACAACTTCTTTCCTAATTTTGGTGGCGGAGATCGGCCCTTTGAAGCGTGGGGATCATATATGGTGTGTGCTTCTTAAATTTCATTTATGAACTTGGACCAGTTGGTTGGGCTCAATGAAACTGCTTAAATATAATTGTGATTAACAACATACAATCCATAGCACAATAGGAAGTCTATTGGAAAGAACCGATCAAATATGGAATCACTGCAAACAGTTTGAACTTCTGTCCTCTCTCTTTTAAATATTTATCTAGTCCACTGACAGTTAGTGTAGAGTATCTGACACGCCCAGAGATATCAATGACTAAGAGTTTTTGATGTGTTTACTGAAAACAGACGGAATCAAGGTGAGTGATTGCGTGGTCCAGTACTAGATGGGGCAGTTTATGCAATCTTGGTTGGGTATGGTTGTGGATTATTGTTGGCAGGTTTATCATTTTTTGGGCCACGGGGGTTCGTGAGGGGGGATTTTGAGTAAAAATTATTGGTAAGCAACTTGTCATTTGTGTTATTCTTTTCTATTTTACTCTTTTCATTTTTATTTATTTATTGAGATAGTGTTTCACTATGTAGTCCAGGTTTGGCTTGAACTCACAGAGATAGCTTGTGTGCACCACCACAACCGGCCACAAGCACTAATATTTTTAAGCATGAGCAGATTTTCCTTTCTTTAGATTGAACACTGGCTGAAGTCCCATGTGGATCTTCAAGACCTTCCTGCACAAAGAAGATGGTGATAACGATTTGCATGGACATTTCAGGAGATGCTTCTCTGCATAGTCCCTTAAGACTTTGTTTTTGACCTCTGGAGGGCCAAGGAACAAAGTTATCCCTTAGGTCCCTCTGCAAAATTGGTATGGGAGTTAGTATGTCTTAGGACACAGAAGGCTTATAGTTACAACACCAGCGATAAGTGCATATATTAATTTATTCTCTGAAAACACACACCAACTGTATGTTATGTGTCCATTCCGCACTGAATTAGATCTTTCTTTGGCGTTAAGCAATTTTGTGTGCTCAGAAATTGGGTTTTTAATTTTTAAGTTTACTGGACTTGATAATACCCTTGCATACGATTGATACCACTGGCAATGTTCTTCACCTTCCATATACTGCCGAAAAACTCGGAGTGTGATAGAACATAAATGGGTCAAGTTTTAACGTTTGAACACGATTATGTAATTTGTTTGACCTAGGACATTCTCCAGTATAGGAGATCTCGCGACATGATGATGGTGCGGTCCGTGCGATCTGAACATTCCAAGGTCCTGGTGATGGGCGATGTCGATCATATTCTTCACGCTATCTGGTCAATAACTATTATAAAAAGGAATTATATTACATCTACTTACATGAGGGGTCGTGGAAAGGAAAAAAATTGGGACAAAATAGAGTCATAACTGAGCCATCATCGCAGTTTAAGAAAAGATATAGCAAGGCTCGAGGGAGCTAGTTGCTAGTAATTTGGCGCAAACGAATGCATGATCTAGAAGTGGAGGGTGGGGAAAGTTGGCAGTTATGTAGATGTGATGCTCTTGGGTGTAGTAGAGATACAGGAAAGGTTGATATCAAGTACCACACTGCCCTTGATATAAACTTGATTCCGGAAAATGTGGAGTGTACTGTCGGCGACATGGAAAGGTGCAGTGCATCTGTTACAATAAGCATCGGCATATTAAAATATGATATTGGAGGGACTATATATTTTGATTATGAAATTTGATTAAGTCGATTATGTTAAATTTTATATTTTTATTTCTTTTTTGATTTGTTGTTGTTTTGTTGTGTATGGACTAATTTTGTTTAATTGTCGAGTCATATCTTACACCAATTCTGTATTTTTATAACACCAGTATCATTTTTACTCTGTAACCAAATAAATGTGTATATTCTACTGACTATCCTAACTACCAGAGCATATGAAACCAGAACGTGCTGCAGCCATGTCACTTGGCATCTTCTTATCTTTCTCTTTTCACAGAAGATGTAATTACCACCAGCAGCAGGTGAATCAGCATACACAAATATTGTATTCTCCACACTAATAATTCCTTAATACAATACCAAGTGATTTCATCAGACACATCAAGATTTATGCCAAGAATGTACATAAGTCATATGCATCAGAGAAAATGTGAGAACTGTCCGTATAATGATAAGTTTGTAATAGCAGTGTGGACATGCTGACAAATGGAAATTATGTGGTGCTTCAAATTCCTCATTTCATATACTCTTAATTAATAATTATAAGTAGGGGACAAATTGTCCTTTGACTCACAATTTTTATTTCTCTTATTTTTCCTTGTTTGGGAGCAGCCAACCTCATCATTATGTAAGGCATACAAGAAGACTGATAATTTGTGTATCAGTGCGTGTTTGTATGTAAGAGGTTGTATTTATGTTTAGATACTAGAGTATGTGTAGAAGCCAGAGTCACCTCTTAGTTTTCCTCAGGAGTTGGTCTATCTGTTTTTTGAGACAATTTCAAGTATAACAGTGATTTTCATTTCAGGATCAAAAGTCAATTATTAGACAGCCTTTAACAGGTAAAATGCAGAACATACCGCAAATACTAAGGATTTGAAATGGCATCACATGGAATTTTAAGGTGACTATTGGTAGCTAATAAAATAATTTTCCATGGGCTGGAGGGATGCCGTAGCGGTAAGGTGCACCGCTTCTTGAGAGGACGCCGGGTTGATCCCCAGCACCCATGGCCGGCTGAGAACCGTTCTGATGATCCGTGTTCCAGGAGAACTCCTAGTTCTAGGGGAATTCGAGACCCTCTTGTCTACCTCCGCGCAGTCGCACGACACGGTGAGCAGACCTGCGCATGAAGGTACAATGTCATTACATATAAAAAATAAAAATAAATAAAAAAAGATTTTTTAAATCAATTCTCAAAATTACATATATATATATATATTATATATATACTTATACTATATATACTAATATATTGCATGGGATAGGAGGAAAGCATTTTTATGATGTAACACTTTCGAAATACAAACCCAAATCATCACACTGTGTTTAGTACTATAATCAAGTACCTACGGAAGCTAACTGAAATTAGCTTTCTGCAATTCTGAACAAATGTAGGTGTTTCTTAGGGAATGAAGCAAACAACTTTTATATACACCAAGAAAACCATGACCTACAGAACACAGAACAAATGTTTCTCCAAGTCCTGTTTATGTATACATGATTCTAATATTTATTTTAAATTCATTTTATTCATTTTTCTTTTTTTCATAATATAGTAGTTTATGTTTTTAGATTCTTCCCCTCCTTCATACCCATGTCCAATATAATTCACTTTCTTATGTATAATATGGCCTATACATTCTGAATTGTTATGCCAAATGTTCATGTGGGTTCATCAACTGGTCCCAACCAATCACTTTGAATCTGCCTACTGAAATGTTATTAATAATGTCCTTTAGTTTAGGTTGAGAAAATGTCTAACTGAAAGAAAATTAATATAGAATTTATTGATACATATTATCTTTACACATTGTATATTGTCTAAATTGTTAATAAAATGGGAATAGAAGTGCAGTTATGTTATTTTACAGTATCTGAGAAAAATACCCAGAAAATTTTCACATTACCATGGTAATATATTCACTCTTACTTTACACCTGTTTTTATAACCTTCTTTTCTCTATATTCTTTCCTGCACTTGAAAATTTTTGACTGATATGTATAAATTATTTATCAATTACTATGTGATGGTTTGACACATGTTTGTACATACATTATATTTTCTTATACCAATCACCCCAGGACCATTACCAGAAAGGCAAAAATACCTAAATGCTCTCTCTCTCACCTAATCAATTAATCAATCAAAATATATATACAGGCTACTTGAATGAATTATATATATTAATATATATATTATATATAATATATAATTATTATATATATATATATATATATTATATATATATATATATAATAATATATTTGATTATTCCAGTGCCAATCATAAAAATTCTTACCCTGCTCACTCATTCCTTGACAGAAAATAAAGACCATGTATTATGATTTCCTCTTATACCTCTGCCTCTATTATTTGGCTCCTAGGATCCAGTAAGGCAAGCCTTCTTAAGATCTAGAAATATCTATCTTTTTTTTTCTTTTGTCATTTTTTTATTTCAACAATTTTTTTCTCTTTATTTTTTCTTTTAACAAATAAGTATAATTTATGAGTACAAGCATCTTCATGTAAAACCAATTTGCAAGTGTTGTGCCAAAACCCACACACCCAAGAGGGTCCCACCATCCAGCTGGGGGGGGGGGGCTTGTGTTGTACATCAAGTTGATCAAATATAGTGCCAGTCTATATTGCTGTAGTTTCACCATTCACCAACATATCATCAGCCCTTACATTTCTACTACGCCCCCTCTTCCGCAGATTGCTCCCTAGGTTTAGAAAAGGGGCACAGTATATTAATATGGTGGCTATAAAGTCTAAATATTTATTCCCAGAATTAGATGGCAATTTGCTAGACTCTCTTTAGGCATAATTTAAATATAACAGTATATACATTCATCTTTCCATAGATTTTTAAAATGTACATTGGAAAATAATGTGTGATTTTTTTTCTGAACAAAATTATATTCAGTGAAAGAAGAGCTATTTACTAGGTAAATAACTTTAGATTAAGTAATAAAAATAATTACCATTTACTAAGAGCATACTAAAATTATGCAAATTTATAGCGTCAGTAAAAACAATCATACTTTTATCTACACTAATGCCTTTTTATTTTCATTCAGAAATACTGAGATTTTATGCTCCCATGGTGACATGGGGAAGAGTGATAAGAGAAATGTGTGTGTGTCTTACAGAATGAGGTAGAGTTTCTCAATCTCCAAAATCGAGTTTTTAAATAGTGTAGAGAAATGTATGCTAGAGACTGGAGAGATGGCCTAGCAGTTAAGAGCACCGACTGCTTTTGCAGAGGACCCGGGTTCTATTTCCAGCACCCACATAGTGGCTAAGAACCATCTTTAGCTCCAGTTCCAGGGGAATCCAATAGCCTCTTCTGAGTTCCTTGGTATTGCACGACATGGGTGCACAAACCTACATGCAGACAACACATTCATAGACATAAAAAATAAATAAAATTTAAAAAATTAAAAACTGTATGCTAATTTTACAAAAGACAAAATTATCCTTAGATACTTATGCAATTATATAGAATATAAAGAAGTAACTGATTGAACAGTTGGACAGAAGGAGACTTATGTTATTGCACTTCAAACTATGTAAAATATATCACCTAGGATCAGTTGAAAGAGAATCTATATGTCTAATGAAAGTGTAGCTCCAAGAGAGCAGGCTCTAAAACAGGATATTGTTACGTTGGATTTTTATAAATGTGACATAAACATATTCTTATGAAAACTTGGATTAAAGTTTCATGTTACTAGTTTGAAAATAAATAATGAAAGCATATTTAAAATTTCCTAATTTAGGATTTTTTTAGAAACGTAATTTTTTCTTTTTCTGCTAAGCACTAAGAGTTAATGTTTCAACATTGCATGTGGTGTGGGGGACATAATGCATTTTTATTATGCATGTGAAAGGCCTGGCGTTCAGTCTTCAGCATTATAAGAAATAGTGGAGGAAGAAAGAAGGAGAGAGGGAAGGGGGAGAGTGAAAAGTTCAGAAGAACTTAGCCTATCATAAATGTCAGTTATAGTGCTTATGTGTCACCCAGCAAATTTCACTGTGATAAAATATCTGCTATAAACAATTTATGGAAATAATGATTTACTTTCTCTCTTCATACATTTTGTCCATGGTGATGTAGATCTAAATCTATGGAATGGGAGGTGGAACATCATGGATGGGCTCTAAGAGGTGGATAAAAGAAGTTCACTTTGTGTGAAGGAAGAAAGAAAAATGAAGAGTCCTGGGACAAAGCAAAACTTTCAAAGGCCTGCCCCAATTACCCTTTCCCTCAAGTTAGCTTAACCCAAGCATATTCAGTTAAAAACTCATAGAAGAATTCATTCTAACAAGGTAAATATTTTTCAATATTACTTTAAGTTGTGAATGATATCTTTAACAAATGAGTTTTGGTTAGATGCATATTATCCAAACTCTAATAGCTTTGGCAAAAGATCCAATGAATCTGAAATCTATCTATTATAAATAGTTTCAATTTTGCTTATCCTAATTTTTGAGAATTCTGTTATGCAACAGCAGATGCTTGATAAAAGATTATTTCCTACAGTTCATATACAAATAAACAAAATGAATGGAATGTGGAAAGTTTTCTAGATGATGTGGATTAGGGCTCTTTAGATCCAAATTAGATAGTGATATCATAATCCCCACCAGACTGGGAAAGTGTTAAGTACTGTTAAAACAATATTAATATATATTAAGTTTATAGTATTAGTATTATTTGTGATCTTCATGATCCTGTTATTAAGAAAAGACATTAGGGGGGCTGGAGAGATGGCCTAGCGGTTAAGAGCCTGAGCCGCTCTTGCAGGGACCCGGGTTCGATCCCAGCACCCACATGGCAGCCGAAAACCGTCTGAAACTCAATTCCAGGAGAAATCCAGTTCCAGGGGAATCCGAGACCCCTCTTCGGACCTCCGCGCATTGACGACACGGGTGCACAGACCTGCATGCAGACACTACATTCATACACATACGGAAATAAATAAAAAATTAAAAAAAAAAAGACATTAGGGATGGGCGATTGGACAATCTAATTAGCACCTCTTTGACTGTCCCCTATTATACTAGCTGCCTTGAGCATATTGAGTCAAGTAGTCAGCCAATTTATTTGCAGCTACCAGGATTCTGTAAAGATTCATGTTTACCATGAGGAAAGTACAAGCCTATTATAATTAACTTTTCCCATTCCTAAAGTCACAGGAATAGCTAGTGGAATTAGAAAGATTTGTTATTAGAAATATTTGTTATTAGAGTTTGCATATGACAAGACAGGATAAGCTCTGAATCTGCAATGATTTCTACTGAAAAATCTTGACAAGAAGAAAGAACCTCTTTTAGTGGTCTAAAAGAAAGTCTGTGTAAATGATGCTCAGGGGCGAGAGTACAATTGTTAAAACACAGGTCTCAAACACCGAGAGACAATGTCAAATTAGCCCAAACAGTTAACTATGGTTGGTCCTAAACAAATTGTTTAGACTGACTGAAGCAGATGCCTGTGGCTGGACAAACACCTTTTCTCAGATAATATAAGCAGGTTTCTTCTGCACTGCCTCACTTGGTATTGAATCATTATAATCAATAAGAGTTTTCTTTCAAATGCTTTTTTGTTGTCTTCATGATTAATGTATCAGCTAAGCTGATACAGAAGAGAGAAGAGTAAAAAAAAAAGAGTATTCTATTCTGTCCAATTAAGTCTTGGCAGGTGCAAGACCAGATAGCTCCAGTGGAGGAAAGCAGAATAAGTCAAGACAGATGAAGCTCAAAATAAAGGATCATAAATTGTAATGAGCTAGAGAAGGAAAATGTGCTGTCAAAAATTAAGACCAATAAGAGATTGGGTTGAAAATTGGAACATTGTTTTCTTCCTGCCAAGGATTGAGGAATTTTGATTTCCAGTAGACATAATTAGAATTTAAAATACTAGAAAGTATCTTAACAATGATTTTTATCACATCCAATAAAGTTAATATGCCATAATCTTACATAATGAATATAAAATTTATCATCTTGTGGCCAAAGAGATGGCTCAACAGTTCAGAGCACTTGTTGATCTTGCAGAAGTCCTGGGTTTGATTTCTAGGAATCAGATGACAGCTAACAACCCCAGTCTGTAACTCCAGTTCCAGGGGAATCTGACACCATCACCTGAACTCTGCCAGCATTGCATATCATTGTTGCACTTGCATCCTTGCAGGCAGTACATACATACATGTAGAAAATATTAAAAAATAAAAGAGAATAGTTTTTAAAAAATAAAATTTTAATATCTAACGTTTTTTTTTTTCCATTCTGCTTGTATGTATTATAAACTAATAGTAAATGATATTAAAAATGATTTCATGTTTTTGCTTAGTGTCAAAAATTGATGCAATATTTGAGATTACCTCCAAAATAAAAGAAAATCAAGTGTAGTTTATGCTCAATGATTTTAAGCAAACATCTGTTGAACATACAAATATGTAAGTATTTATCGTTTTGCTTTTTATCATATTTGTACACATACATATATCATATATGCATTATTAATTTGCATTTAAATATGGGCAAACCTTGGTTAGAATAAATCAGTAATTCATGTTTATTTACAAATCAACAAAACAAACTAAGCTAGATGGCATTTATGAATAATGCTTATTAAATACCCACTGGTTTTAAAATTATATAATAATTTATATAAAATAATTTATATAAAAATAAATACCAGTGGGTATTTAAATTATTATGTAATTTAATAAGCAGATAGATCTCTGATCTGAATGATATGATACACCAAATGGACCTCACAGACATCTACCAAATATTTTCTACCCAAATACCAGAGAATTACACTTTCAACTCAGTACCCCACGGAACATTTTCCAAAATCGACCACATAGTGGAACACAGGAAAAAAAAAAAAAACCTCCACAAATGCAAAAATAATTAAATAATTCCATGCATTCTATCAGACCACACGTGCAATAAAGCTCATACAACACACAGAATAACCCCTACCATCTACAAGAACTTGGAACTAAAAAACACACTACAGAATAATGAATGGGTAAGGAAGAAATTGAAGAAATAAAAGCATTCCTGAAGGAACTGAATGACAATGGTAATATAACACACAAAACTAAGGATAATTTAAAAAGCAGTCCTAGAGGGAAAATTTATAGCCCTGGGTGCCTACATTAGGAAAAACAGAAGAGCAGAAGTGAACGATGTAACACTGCAGCTAAAAGCACTTGAGAGCAATAACAGATGAACCCTAAATGCAACAGACAGAAGAAATAACAAAAATCAGATCAGAAATTAATGAAATAAAACAAAAAAACAATACAAAAAAATCAATTAATCCAAATTTGGTTCTTTGAAGAATAAAAAGATAAAGACCTCTAACTCCAGTTAACCAAAAGAAAGAAGAACAAACTCTAAATCAATAGTATCCATGATGAAACGGAACTATTCAAACATACAATGAAATGATCCAGACAGTCATACTGGAATACTTTCAAAACTATACTTACTAAATTTGAAAACCTAGGAGAAATTGAAGGAATATCTGTATTTGGGAATCCACAAAGCTTAACCAAGAAGAGATTAACAGCTTAAAGACACCCATAATATTTGAGGAATAGAAGAAGTAATAAGAAACCTCCCAACAAATAAAAGCTCAGGCCCAGATGGTTTCACTGCAGAATTCTAAAAAAACATTTCAAAAAGACTTACAATCATCATTACTCAAATGTTTAGGGATACAAACAGAGAGAATTCTCCCAAATTTCTAGAAGCCAGATCACCTTAATCAAAAACCTGGCAAAGATATGACCAAAAAAAAAAAAAAAAGAGAAGTATAGACCCATTCATTAAGAACACAGATGCAAAAATTCAACAAAATAATTGCAAACACATACACACCCATGTCAAGAAGATCATCCATCATGATGACCAAGTTGGATTCATACCATGAATTCATACAGCATGCAGGGNTATTACTATATATAAAAAACTTTATTAATTTTATTATTAAACTTGTCTAATTATTTATCTATCTATCTTTATATATATATATATATATATATATTGATATATACACAGTTAGCCAATTAAAAATTCTTCCCTGCCTCCACTCCTTCCTTGACAGAAAATAAAGACCAGTTATTATGATTCCTCTTATACCTCTGCCTCTATTATTTGGCTCCTAGGATCCAGTAAGGCAAGCCTTCTTAAGATCTAGAAATATCATCTTTTTTTTTTTGTCAGTTTTTTATTTCAACAACATTTTTTTTCTTTATTTCTTTTTTAAACAAAAAGTAATAATTTATTGAGTACAAGCCTCTTCATGTAAAACCATTGCAGCAGTTGTGCCAAACCCACACAACCAAAGGGTCCCACCATCCAGTGGGGGGTGGGGGGGTTGTGGTACAATCAAGTTGATCAAATAACGTGCCAGACTATTTGCTGTAGTTTCACCATTCACCACAATCACAGCCCTTACATTCTACTACGCCCCCTCTTCCACAGATATGCTCCCTAGGTTTAGAAAAGGGCACAGATATTAATATGGTGGCTATAAAGTCTAATATTTATTCCAGAATTAGATGGCAATTTGCTAGACTCTCTTTAGGATAATTTAAATATAACAGTATATACATTCATCTTTCCATAGATTTTTAAAATGTACATTGGAAATAATGTGTGATTTTTTTTCGAACAAAATTATATTCAGTGAAAGAAGAGCTATTTACTAGGTAAAAACTTTAGATAAGTAATAAAAATATATCTATTTACTAAGAGCATACTAAAATTATGCAAATTTATAGCGTCAGTAAAAACAATCATACTTTATCTACACTAATGCCTTTTTATTTTCATTCAGAAATACTGAGATTTTATGCTCCCATGGTGACATGGGGGAGAGTGATAAGAGAAATGTGCGTGTGTCTTACAGAATGAGCTAGAGTTTCTCAATCTCCAAAATCGAGTTTTTAAATAGTGTAGAGAAATGTATGCTAGAGACTGGAGAGATGGCTAGCAGTATATATATTAATATATATAATTCATTATTCAAGTTAGCCTGTATATATATTTGATTGATTAATTGATTGAGAGAGAGAGCATTTTAGGTATTTTTGCCTTTCTGGTAATGGTCCTGGGGTGATTGGTATAAGAAAATATAATGTATGTACAAACATGTGTCAAACCATCACATAGTAATTGATAAATAATTTATACATATCAGTCAAAAATTTTCAAGTGCAGGAAAGAATATAGAGAAAAGAAGGTTATAAAAACAGGTGTAAAGTAAGAGTGAATATATTACCATGGTAATGTGAAAATTTTCTGGGTATTTTTCTCAGATACTGTAAAATAACAGTAAACTGCACTTCTATTCCCATTTTATTAACAATTTAGACAATATACAATGTGTAAAGATAATAATGTATCAATAAATTCTATATTAATTTTCTTACAGTTAGACATTTTCTCAACCTAAACTAAAGGACATTATTAATAACATTTCAGTAGGCAGATTCAAAGTGATTGGTTGGGACCAGTTGATGAACCCACATGAACATTTGGCATAACAATTCAGAATGTATAGGCCATATTATACATAAGAAAGTGAATTATATTGGACATGGGTATTGAAGGAGGGGAAGGAATCTAAATAACATAAACTATATATTATGAAAAAAGAAAAAATGAATAAAAATGAATTTAAATAAATATTAGAATCATGTATACATAAACAGGACTTGGAGAAACATTTGTTCTGTGTTCTGTAGGTCATGGTTTTCTTGGTGTATATAAAAGTTGTTTGCTTCATTCCCTAAGAAACACCTACATTTGTTCAGAATTGCAGAAAGCTAATTTCAGTTAGCTTCCGTAGGTACTTGATTATAGTACTAAACACAGTGTGATGATTTGGGTTTGTTATTTCGGAAAGTGTTACATCATAAAAATGCTTTCTCCTATCCATTGCAATATATATATATATATATATATATATATATATATATATGTAATTTTGAGAGATTGCATTTAAAAAATCTTTTTTTATTTATTTTTATTTTTTATATGTATGAATGTATTGTCTGCATGCAGGTCTGCGCACCCGTGTCGTGCGATGCCGCGGAGGTCAGAAGAGGGTCTCGGATTCCCCTGGAACTGGAGTTCTCCTGGAACCGGAGTCGCAGACGGTTCTCAGCCGCCATGTGGGTGCTGGGGATCGAACCCGGGTCCTCTGCAAGAGCGGTCGGCACTCTTAACCGCTAGGCCATCCCTCCAGCCCATGGAATTGATTTTATTAGCTACCAATAGTCACCTTA
Organism: Rhizomys pruinosus; assembly: GCA_009823505.1. Classification (NCBI taxonomy): domain Eukaryota; kingdom Metazoa; phylum Chordata; class Mammalia; order Rodentia; family Spalacidae; genus Rhizomys; species Rhizomys pruinosus. Next base: position 13,391 of record VZQC01014768.1, on the reverse strand, counting down.
AAATTCCATGTGATGCCATTTCAAATCCTTAGTATTTGCGGTATGTTCTGCATTTTACCTGTTAAAGGCTGTCTAATAATTGACTTTTGATCCTGAAATGAAAATACACTGTTAACTTGAAATTGTCTCAAAAAAACAAGATAGACAACTCCTGAGGAAAACTAAAGAGGTTGAACTCTGGCTTCTACACATACTCTAGTATCTAAACATAAATACAACCTCTTACATACAAACACGCACTGATACACAAATTATCAGTCTTCTTGTATGCCTTACATAATGATGAGGTTGGCTGCTCCCAAATCATAGGCAAAAATAAGAGAAATAAAAATTGTGAGTCAAAGGACAATTTGTCTCTACTTATAATTATTAATTAAGATATATGAAATATGAATTTGGAAGCACCACATAATTTCCATTTGTTCAGCATGTCCACACTGTATTACAAACTTATCATTATACGGACAGTTCTCACATGTTTCTCTGATGCATATGGACTTATGTACATTCTTGGCATAAATCTTGATGTGTCTGATGAAATCACTTGGTATTGTATTAAGGAATTATTAGTGTGGAGAATACAATATTTGTGTATGCTGATTCACCTGCTGCTGGTGGTAATTACATCTTCTGTGAAAAGAGAAAGATAAGAAAGGCCAAGTGACATGTGCAGCACTTCTGGTTTCTATGCTCTGTAGTTAGGATAGTCAGTAAGAATATACACATTTATTTGGTTACAGGAGTAAAAATGAGTACTTGTGTTATAAATATAACTAGAATTGGTGTAAGAAGAGCTCAACAAATTAAACAAATTAGGTCCATACAAAACAAAAACAAACAACCAAAAAAAAAAAAACAACCTTAGAATCATTTTTTTTATTGATGCTTTGTCTATTTCATACATCATTTTCAGCGGGGGTGCAGGCTTGTTTGTTCAATCAAGTTGATCAAATGAGTGTCCAGACTATATTGCTGTAGTTTCACCATTCACCCCAATCGCAGCCCTTACATTGTACCAAGCCCCCTCTTCTGCAGATTGTTCCCTAGGCTTAGAAAAGGGGCACAGGTGGATGAGAAGCAAACAACCTTAGAATCTTAAGCAGCAAAGCCTATTAAGGCATGTCAGCTAAGGTAAAGAGGTTCAGTCTCCAGCTATGCTGCATAATCATGAGGGCTACAACTAATGAAAGGTCTCTCTATGGGTATACTTTTTTGCAAGAAGAAAAAAGACAATGGCTTCTCTTCAGCAAAGTTGTTTACAAGGATGTCATGAAAGTGAGTGATGATGATGAATAAGAGAGTGAGAGAGTGAGAGAGAGAGGAGTACAAATTTCCTTGGAGAAGAGTCCAAGAGGGACTGATTTCTCTCTAAGACCTTTTTGTTTGAGAAGGCTATCAAAGTCTTGCTCCTGCTTAATTACTTGTTTCAGCTTTTACTTCTGCTGCCAGATTTTGCATTCCCTTTGTAGCCTTCCAGAACAATGTTGTCAAAGACCACTCCTATTTCTTTTTACTCAGGGGTACATAGAAAACTCCCTGGGCAACAGTCCAATGGCACATATACACCCTCTGACACTGGTGCCAAGTTCCTTTCTAAATGGTTTTCCCTGGGTGTCTTTGCCAAGCCAAAGGTTATTCAGTGGATTCCTAACATTATAGTTTGAAAAGGATACAGTTATAATAAAACGATTGGTTACTTTTATTATAATAAAAAAAGTATTCCCTTCACGTTTTGGACCTGAATTCTCACTTAAGCATAATATTTTACTGCTGTCTACTCTCAATAAAGATGGACATTTAAAAGTTCTAACATTAGGCTCCAGAAATGTTTGACTGTTTTACACAATGCTAACGCTTGAGAATTCATTTTGTTCCACACATTGCACCTGTCTCTCCGTAACTAGGGTGGGATGGCCAAAATATATAACCAATATTCAATCCATTATATTTCTCTACTTAAAGAAAATGAGATTCAGAGATGAGGTGATTGTTCAGTGATTTTTGTTGTCTTTTTGAGACAGGGTCTCCCTGTAGCCCCTGCTGTCCTGGAACTTGCTCTGTAGACCAGACTGGCCTTGAACTCACAAAGATCTGCCTGCCTCTTCCTCCCGAGTGCTATTGTTCAATGATTAAGAGCACAGATGATCTTGGGTAGATTCCACTTTTCATGTCCTCTATCAGCAATTTCCATACACCATCCAAAAGATTTCATGTGTTTTCTGACATCTGTCTTAAGGTCTTTGGAGTTGTTTGCGTCCCCAAATGTACCTCATTTTGAGTTCTTCCACTGGAGCCTGATCAATATATCTAGGCCTGCTTCCTTAAAGAAGACCAACTCTCACTCACCCAGAAATGATAAGATGCTAATAGTTCCTTGGCTAATGTTGGGCTTCTTGCCCATTTTTCCAGTTCTATTCTGAGTTTTGTGTGGTTTCAATTTACATGGGTCTTGTGTATGCAGTCACCATTGCTGTATGTTCATGTAAACAAGTTCCCCGCTGCCACTGCCTGAAAACTATGTTTTCTCTCAGTCATCCACCATTCGTGGATCTTACAGTCTTTCTGCCACTTCTTCAATAACACTCTTTGATTTTTAAGAAACAAAGGTTTAATATAAGTGTCCTATTCTTGGATACACTCTGCAGTGTTCTACTCTCTACATTTTGCCTAGTTGTGGCTTTTTCTATTAATCACCACCTTATGAATGAAGAAGCTTAGATGTTTTAATATTCTATCTGCCAACTGTCCCATTAGTTCCCTTGCATCCTAGGTGTAGAGATTCTTGTGTATATGTGCCATTCAGGGGTAGACATCTCACATATACTTATTCTCTGCATTTGACCACTTGCAAATCTCTGGAAGTCTCCATCTGTTCTATGAGAAAACTGCTTTGACGAGTAATGAGAGAAGCACTTATCTGGGAATAGAATAATTTATTTATCATATAGTAACTAATTATGTTTGTATAGGGATATAACATATGTAGGTTTTTCTATAGAATCTATAACTCCTTCACCCGTGTTCATTTGGCCCATTGACTGATTCTCTTCCTTAGCAGCTTATATAGTATCCTCTGATACTATGAGAACTTGACGTCTGGAAAGGAGGCTTCCACATCAGTTTCAGCTTGATTGCTCCAGGTCCCTTTGTCCAAAATATGTTCTGTCTTCCACAATAGGGTTTTACCTTCAACTTCTGGGAGGCAATAAAAGGTTATGGCAATTGCCTGTGTTATTTTAAGAGTCCCTTAGACTAACTTGAACATCAATTTGAAGGGAGGGTTCTCTGTCTGGCACTATGTTTATTGTTACATAGCCTTCATCTCTAAACATATATACACAAACACACAGTGTTGTGTGGTATGTCTACTAATCAGTATCCTTTTGAAGTAATATATTTACTTCTGATTTTTCACACCCCTTACCCCTAAGCATTATTTACGTCTCTTCTCTCTATCCCCAACCCTAGTTAATGTATCCCCATTTTAACTTTAATAATACCTATCCCTCACCATACCCCTCTCCTTCTTTTCCTTTACCCCGTTGGTGCCATGGATAATCTTCCCTCATCCCTTCCCAGTTAAATACTTTCATTTTCCCTATTTCTCCCTTGATAACACCTGTCTCCTACTGTATCTCTCACTTGGGATCCTCCTTCACCTTTACCTCCATGTTTTATTTCATTTTCCTGGCTTCTGTTGTTACATCTGGTTATGTACTAATATCTATGGATTTAGATCTAAGACCCCAAATTATAGAGAATAGATGACACTTGTTTTAGGTCATCAAATCACTCAATAATATAACTAACACTTCTATTTTGATGCATTATATTGTAGGATTAACTTTAGGTTTCTAGGACAATACCAAATAGTCTTTCAAAGCGGCTATAACATGGATCATTCCTGTCAACAAATGATGAGAGTTCTCAATTAACATTATTGTAACATTTTAAATTTCTTTTTGAGTATTTTTATTATTACTTATTTATTTTTCTCATTTTTTAAATAATTTTTAATCGGACTGGAGGGATGGCCTAGCGGTTAAGAGCGCTGACCGCTCTTGCAGAGGACCCGGGTTCGATCCCCAGCACCCACATGGCGGCTGAGAACCGTCTGCAACTCCGGTTCCAGGAGAACTCCAGTTCCAGGGGAATCCGAGACCCTCTTCTGACCTCCGCGGCATCGCACGACACGGGTGCGCAGACCTGCATGCAGACAATACATTCATACATATAAAAATAAAAATAAATAAATTAAAAAAAAAATNTCTGTGGGATTTCTCTTCACTTCCTTGATTGTTTCTTTTGATGTACAGAAGCTTTTGAGTTTGATGAGGTCCCATTTGTGAATTGTCGACCTTAATTCTTGTGCAGCTGTGTCTGATTTAGGAAGTCTTTTCCTACGCTTATGTCTTGTAGTCTGCTGCCAACTTTTTCTTCTATCACCTTCAGAGTTTAGGGTTTCCCGTTGAGGTCTTTAATCCATCTGGAGTTCACTTTTGTACAGGGCGAGAGGTAGGGGTTTAATTTCATTCTTCTACAAATGGTGATCCAGTTTTGCCAACACCACTTGCTGAAGATGCTGTCTTTTCTCCATTGTGGCTTCTTGGCCCCCTTATCGTTTAACTAATATTTGCTCTTTTCACAAAATATATTATGATTATATCCCATTCTGGTGAACAATTACCCTTACTACTCCCACCCTTTTTAATGTCCTCTGATATATATATATGATAAAGTAAATCCAAATGCCCTTCAGTGTGCATCCATCCATTGGAACCAAGTTAACAAGAGTCACATCTACAGATATGGGTCAGTTCCACAGTGGGAACTTTCTCCACGTAGAGAAAGCACAGAGAGCACATGGCATAGTGCAATTCCAAATACTGAATGGTGTTTTAGTCAATTGTAACATGTCATTATATAGGCAATATGACATCATCTTCTCGAAGCCAATCTCAGGCTTTTGTATCATCAAATCTTCTCAATTTGTGGGTATAAACAGAGAGGTCCTGTCATCCTCCTTCATGCCTCTGGAACATGCTGGCTTTAATATTAGCTCACACACTCTTAAGCTCAGATAAGACATACCCACATCTCCCCCTTTTTGTATTTACTTCCACAAGCTCAGGGAGCATCATAGAAGTGGTGGTCAGTTACCTTCTTGCCCAAATAGCCATGACTGTTTTGTGAAAATACTAAGACTAATCAGTGCATAAATAAAGATGTAATATCGATAAAAACCAGACAGTAATGCAAGCACCATTCACAGACACCCATAGTGGACTGGGCCTTCCCACATTGCTCGACAATCAAGACAATATTCCACAGATGTGTCCACAGGCCAGTCCAATGGAGCCAATTACGCAATTGAGGCTCCCTCAACCCAGGTGTGTCAAGTTTACACTATAGCTATCCAGCACAATTGACCCCTTGTCAACTTGACACACAAAATACATCATATAAAACCACCACCTTTCCAGTTCTTATCCCCAAATTATGATGTTAACCTTAATCACAACCTAAGACAGTACAACCTAAAAAGCCCCACAATCCTTAAAATGCCTAAACACTTAAAAGTTCGCAGTCTGTTAAATGTCCCTTAACTGAGGGCTGCTGTGAAATCCAAAACAAGGGGGCTGGGGAGATGGCCTAATGGTTAAGAGCGCCGACCGCTCTTACAAAGGACCCGGGTTCGATCCCCAGCACCCACATGGTGGCTGAAAACCGTCTGAAGCTCCAATTCCAGGAGAACTCCAGTTCCAGGGGAATCCAAGACCCTCTTCTGACCTCCGCGGCGTTGCACGACATGGGTACACAGACTTGCATGCAGACAGTACATTCATACACATACATAAATAAATAAAATTAATAAAAAAATTTAAAAAAAATCCAAAACAAGTACTATCTTATTTCAAAGGGAAGAATCAAGCACACTCAAAAAAAATTAAGTCCAGCAAAGTAGCTCAAGGCTGGACCCTTGGGATTCACTCACAATCTTCTGGGCTCCAAAGGGTTTCGGCAGCTCTCCCTCTCTGACTCTGCTGTCCGTGGCACACCCAGCTCATCTCACAGGCCCAGGCCAGCTTCATTTCACACCTGATGCTGCTCTTCTTAGTCATCCCATGGTCCTGGAATCTCCAAAAAGCTGGGGTCTCCAGTGAAACTGAGGCAGCACCTTCACCAATGGTCTCTTCTGACCTCTCCTGGTTCAAAGCCTCAGCTTCTCTCCATGACACCTGCAGTCTTGGAGTCTTCACTGCAATCGAGGTGCAGTTCCACCAATCATCTTTCCTGACCTCTCACTGTGCCAAGCCTTTGCTGCTCTCTGTGAACACCATCAAATTTCAATACCAGAACCATATAGGAGACTCTTACACACTACCAAGTCCTGCTTCTCCCTTGAGATGGGGGCTCAGGCCCCTTCTGGAACATAGCTGCTGTGTGATAACCCTGAAGAAATTCTTCCCAGAAGATTTCACCACAGTGATGCTGGTCTCTTGTTACTTACAGCTGATTTTTCAGCCCCAGCTAACCAGCATCAATTGTCCCAGGAAAACAAAGATTTCACTTCAGGTTCTGGTCTCTTGTTACTTACAGCTGATTCTTCAGCCCCAGCTTACCAGAACCTACAGATTAAACAGTCCTGATGATCTCTGCTTCCCTTTGATACTTCACAAACCAGGCCTCCATCATCAACAAACGCTTTCAGCAAAACTGTTCCAAGTTCCACAGCAACTATCTTTAGGCATTCAATGATCTTCCCAGCCCAAAGTTCCAAACGCCTCCACAATCTTTCTCCAAAACACCAAGGTCAGGTCTCTCACAGCAATAGCCCACTCTCTGGTATCAATTTCGGTTCTAGTTTGTCTTCCTTTGCTGTGATGAAACACTCTAACCGACACCAACTTGGGGAGGAAAGGGTTTTTTCAGCTTACATCTCCCGGGTCACAGTTCATCACTTAGGGAGCCCAAGGCAGGAACTCAGGGCAGGAACCTGGAGGCAGTAGATGAAACACAGACCATGGAAGAATGCTGTTCACTGGCTTGCTCCCCTGTCTCAAGGCCAGCCTGCCCTCTTATACAGTACACAACAACCTACGCAGGGTGTCACCACCCATAGTGGGCTGGACCCTCCCACATTGCTCAACAATAAAGACAATACTCCACAGATGTGGCCACAGGCCAATCCAATGGATCTAATTCCCCAATTGACACTCCCTCAACCCACGTGTGTCAAGTTGACACTAATGCTATCCAGCACAGGTGGTATACCAATATTAGGCTGAAATTAACTGCACTATTTCCAAGCAAGTGAGGTGTAGCTGATGAGTCTAGCATGATTCAGGTGACTATTTCCAACTAGTGATCTGTATAACATTCTCTGCTGTTTTTAAGATCAACTGTACATTTTCAGTGCAAGATCAACATATTTTTTTCCTTTTCATACCAACACCTTCTCTTCAGCAGGAGGGTGTTACTGTGCTTTTGTTGCATGTACCCCAACATCACAGGTAAATAGCATTTGCTTAGGAGTACTTTAAAAGCCTTCTAGCCAACAGCTCCTTGTTACAGTAGCCCATAACTGGTATTATAAGCTTTTATTTACCCATATATGTCACCTGACCATAAAGCAAAATTTAGAAGAAAGGCATTAATCCAAAGGGTCTAGCACAAATGTCCATGTTACCATAGTATCTGGATGTTTAGACAAATCAGCTCTCCTGCTGCTGGGCCCTGATCAATATGTTTAATATTACTTGCAGAAATCAAGATGTTGGCTTTTTTTGTTGTTTTGGTTTTGGTTTGTTCATTCGTTTATTTGTTTGTTTCATTGTCACAAATTCGTAGCCTGTCATAGCCCCACTGGCGTCTATCATGGCCTGTCAGAGAGCTCCGTTGTTTATGGATTGGAGTTGTCATTTCTGATTGCATATTGACAGACTTCAGTATAGAGAAAGCTCTGTAAAATTCATCCCAGAGTGACACATCCCCCCCGCCTTTTTTTATTTGTATTATGGACAGAATAGTCTTTCTTCTTTTCCAGACTCTTGATTCCTGATCTGTAATTTTTATAAAAGGCAAAAGTTGTGTTACATACCATTAGACAGGAACCACATTGAAAAGGTCCACTAAACACATTTAAACTGTTTTATATGGGACTGTGTACTGTTGGTATAAGGAGGTAAAACCCAGTCTTTTTGAGACAAATTGTTTTTGTAGGCAAAGAAATGTTATAGGTAATATTTATAGAACACAGAAAAATATGGGCAACATGCAAGTACATTTAATCTTAAAGCTGCCACTTGTAATCTAGTACAACTTAAGAATAGATCAAATATTAATAACAATTTGTATTCACAATTAGCATAAGCAGATTACCATTTTTATATTGAATATATTATAACCAATTTTATTTCATACAGGCATTTTAACTTTTTACTAAACATTTAGAAAGACTTATAGCATCTAGATAAAGCTTGGGCAAAAACCAAATATATTTTTTTCCCAAATTTCTTTTCTTTTTAATGGAAAAGTCATTTATCCTTTGACAATTTCATCTTGGTCATATCTACCCAAAATTTTCACTCCCACACTACCTCCGCATTCCTCACATGTCTTCTTCCCACCTCATATCTCCTCCCCCCCTCACTCTTGCTCTCGTTCTTGCTCTGTTCACTGAGTCCAGTTAGTGCTGTTTGCTGGAATGTTGACAGACATCCTTAGCTTCATCTTGTGCAGTTGACCATTGAATTCATGAGTGCAACTGACTATATCATGTCCCGTCCAGAGTACAGCACTTTAAAGCTCTCCACCATTCTGGTTCTTCCATTCTTTCTGATTCTTCTTCCAAAATTGTTCTGAGTCTTGTGGGGGTTGATTTAGCTGTCTCATTCAGAGCTGACCCCTCAACAGTCATTTACTCTCAGCACTCTGACCCATTATGAGCCTCTGCTTTAACTGCTACACATTGCAGAAAGAAGCTTCTCTGGGCAGTGTTGAAAATAGCACCAATAACTAGGTAATTAGCACTAGCATCCACAGATGAGGAATACCATCTGTTGTTTGTTTTCTGGGACTGTGTTACTTCACTCAGCATGATATCTTCTAGCTCCAGCCATTTTCCTGCAAAGCTCATGATGTCATCTTTATTTACTGCTGCATAGAACTCCACCAAATATTTTTAAAGAAACTTTGATCAGATGTATATTTTGTTTTTAAACTTATTGACTTAATAATGACGTTAGAGAAACTGAGCTTATTTATATAGTTTAATTCTTTACTTATTATAATAAACTCTTTTAGATATTTTTTACTTGTATAGACTGTTTATCTCTCTATATAAATCCTTACTAAAGTACTTTTATATATAAATATGGAACATTTATTCTAAGCACATCATCCTAAAGCATAAATTTTAAGATATCTTAGGAAGCAGGATCTAAATGACTAGTTCTCTTTAAATGTTTTGGAGATGTTTTACTTAGGCTTGGTACAAAACACTCTTTACTCCATAGATGTTTTACCCAGTGGTTAAATGTCTTACATATAAAACACATTTGAATATAGACGTGAATTGATTATGGAATTGCATTTGGAGTAGATGTAATTATTATTTTTTTTAATTAACAGATTTTTTAAGATGAAGAACTCTATTTTAATTTAACAGTTTTTGTTTACACAGGAACCTATTAGAGGTTACCTAAAATATTTTGCATCAGGCATCAAAGAAGCATAAACTGTAGGTGGCAATATAAACTCAATAAAATGAGTGATTCTATACATTTGTAATTCCATTGGTTAGCTTTAATAAAGACAAATAAAATATAGATAAATAACGGTGAACTTTGTTGAAATTAGTTTACCCATTATCTGGTTGATTATATTAACAACACTGAATCTGAGATGGAATGGCCAAGTTCCATTCCAGAGTCAGCCTCTAGTGACTCAAACAATATGTAAACTTAGATTAATAATTTATATATGGTAAACTAAAAATTGATAATACCAAAAGTGGTGAAGCAAATAGCTTAATAGTTAAACAGAACATTTGTAGTAATAGGAGATCTAATTTGTCTTAATATCCAAAGAGTAGAGTGACATGGACATTTGTGCCTGTCCCTTTGAATAAATGTCCTACCACTAAACTTTGCTTTATAGTCAGGTAAATAGGGATGTATAAAAGCTTATGGTACAAGTTATGTGCTCTTTTTTTTTTTTTGTCTTTTTGAGACAGAGTCTCCATTTAGTTGTGGCTGGCCTGGAGCATACTCCATAGACCAGGCTGGCCTTCAATTCACAGAGCTCTACCTGCCTCTGCCTGCCGAGTGCTGGGATTAAAGCATGAACCACCATTCTCGGCAGATATGTGGTATTCTAACAAGGAGCTGTTGGCTAGGGATCCTAACCCTCCCATCCTCCAAAAAAAAAAAAAAAAAGCTATTTGCCTGTAATGTTGAGGTGCACAGAAAAAGAAGGAATAAAATCCTCATGAAAATTAATGTTTCTTTAAGTGCCTGTACTTCTTGCTGTTTATGTTTTATTAAAAGATTAAAAAAGGCACCCCTTCATCAACAACCAACCCATTGGAAGCAAAGCTTTGACAGTCCCAGGGTTTTGATATGTCACATCAAAGAAAACTGAACTGTTTTACTTCTCACCCTCTGTTCCAGTTTGTCTTCCATTGCTGTGACAAAACACTCTGACTGACACCAACTTGGTGAGGAAAGAGTGGTTTATTCAGTTTTCATCTCCTGGTCCCACCGAGTTCATCACTGAGGGAAGTCCAGGCAAGAACTCAGGCTAGGAACCGTGGGGACAAGAGCTGAAAGACCAAGGCCATGGAGGAATGCTGGTTCGACGCTGGCTTTGCTCTCCTGGCTCTTCCCAAGTCCTGCCTTCTTATATCGGTACACACAACCGGACCAGGTGGCACCACCTCATTGTGGTGCTGGCCCCTCCCACATTGCTCTGACAAGCTAACGACATATATACCTATTTATGATTGGCCACAGGCCAATCCAATTGGACCAATTCCTCCCCAACTGGGCTCCCTCAACCAGGCGTGTCAGTTTGACACTAAAAAGCTATCCAGCACACATTTCAAACTCGTTCACACAACACACCTCACTATTGTAAAAACAAAACAACTTTCTAGTTCTTATCCCCAAAGTATGATTGTTAACATAACACAACCTAAGACAGTACAACCTTAAATCCCCACAGTCTTAAAAAATGCAAACACTTAAAAGTTCACATGTCTAATTAAAAGTCTTTTTAAACTGTGGGCTGCTGTAAAATCCAAAGAAGAACTGTTTCTTTTCAGGAAGAATCTTCACCATTTCAAATAAATTAAAGTCCAGCAAGTAGCTCAAGGATGGGACAACTGGGACTAAATCTTCTGAGCCTCAAAAGAGCTTTGGACAGTCCCTTCTCTTACTGCTGCTGTCTGTGGGCCAACAAAGCTCGAATTCTTGCAGGCCTCGAGGTGACTCCATTCCTACAACTGATGCTGCTCTTTGGTGGTGTCCAAGCTCCCGGGCATCTCCAAATAGCTGAGGTTTGCCACTGAAACTAAGCGTTTCTGACTTCTCCTGTGCAACACCTCATTCTCTTCCATGACCCCTGGAATCCCTGGGGTCTTCTACTGCAACCAAGATGCATCTTCCAACCACTTGATCTTTCCTGACCTCTTATTTCCACAGGTGGCAAAAGCCTCGCTACTTTCTGTGACCACTCTCTCAAAATTTTCAACAACAGAACCATATAGGAAGACTCATACACACTACAAAGTCCTGGTTCTGGCTTGACATGTTGAGCTTGGGCCTCCCTGTCATGGAACATGCCTTCTGTGTGCTAACCCTGAAGACAATACTTCCCAGAAGATATGTCACCACAGTGATGCTGGTCTCTGTTACTTACAGCTGATTTTTCAGCCCCAGCTAACCAGCATCAATTGTCCCAGTACAACAAAGATTTCACTTCAGGTCTGGTCTCTTGTTACTTACAGCTGATTCTTCAGCCCCAGCTGACCAGAACCCACAGATTACACAGTCCTGATGATCTCTGCTCCCCTTTGAAACTAGAAACTTCACAAGCCAGGCCTCCATCTTCTACAAGTCCTTCAGCAAAACTGCTCCAAGCTCCACAGCAACAATCTTTAGGCATTCAATGATCTTCCTAGCCCAAAATTCCAAACGCAACCACAATCCTTCCCCAAAACACCAAGGTCAGGTCTGTCACAGCAATACTCCACTCTCTGGCACTAATTTCTGTTCTAGTTTGTCTTTCATTGCTGTGACAAAACACTCTGACCGTCAACAACTTGAGGAGGAAAGGGTTTATTCAGCTTACATCTCCTGGGTCACAGTTCGTCACTTAGGGAGTCCAAGGCAGGAACTCAGGGCAGGAACCTGGAAGCAGGAGCTGAAACACAGGCCAGGGAGGAATGCTGTTCATTGGCTTGATCCCCTGCCTCATGCCCAGCCTGCCTTCTTATATGGTACACAAAAGCCTGCCCAGGGTGGCAACACTCATTGTGGGCTGGGCCCTCCCACATTGCCCGACAATCAAGACAATACTCCACAGATGTGGCCACAGGCCCATCCAATGGGGCCAATTCCTCAACTGAGGCTCCCTCAACCCAGATGTATCAAGTTGACACTAAAGCTATCCAGCACACCCTCTCTGCCCTTTCTCCAAGGCGTAGGGACCACTTGCAGAAGAGGCAGCACATATGAATGTAAGGGCTGAGGAGATGGGAGTGAATAGTCGGATCACAATACATACAGACTGGGTATTGATTTGATGATCATAATTGTATGTGCAGTTCTTTCCAGCCAGACTTGAAAGGCAGAGTATAATCAAATTCCCCATCTGTGAGAAACTGGACAAAGATCTTTGATAATTTGGTTTGTGTAAATGTTACCTGTATTTACTGTTTCTTTCTACATTAACTTTTTATTTGGGAATAAATTAATCATAGTATTTTTACAGAGCAGTCATGGTAATTTGGGCCAGACAAAGGTAATTGACCACTCTTTCTATATTATCTGAGATTATGGAATCTAATACAAAAAGGGAGAGAGGTGAGCATGTCTGGTCTGAACTTAAATATGTGCATGAGTTAACATTCCAGCCAGTGCATCCCAAAGGCAGGAACAAGAGCCACAGGACCTCTCTGGCTATGCTCACAAATTGGGATGTAATGATACAAAGGTCTGGGATTGGGACCTGCGAGGTGATGTCACACTGCCTCTATGGTATGAAGCATTTGAATAAAGCATCATTCTGTATTTAGATTTATACTTTACCATGTGTCTGTGTCCTGTGTTTTCCCATGTGTGCTTTCAACATGGCACACTGTGGAAATGACCAGGCCAAACCACATA
>VZQC01014759.1:1519948-1585281 GCA_009823505.1 Rhizomys pruinosus | reverse complement strand
GAACACAGCAAAATCTGTGGGATGTTTTAAAAGCAGTCCTAAGCTGGGCGTTTATAGCCCTGTGCCTACATTACAAATCAGAAAGACACAATAATGACTCTACCGCTGCAGCTAAAAACACTTAAGAGCAAAAACAAATGGACCTAACAACTAGAAAGGAAGAACATATACAAAAATCAGAGCAAAAAACCTTAAGTGAAATAGAAAATAAGCAAAAAATACAAAGATACGCCAAATCCAAAAGTGTGTTTTTTGAAAAGTCAAATAAGAGACCAACAAAAAAAAAAAAAAAAGCTAAAAAAAAAAAGAGGCCAACTCCAAATCAATAGATCTATTTTTCGGTGAAAAGGAAACATCACAAAGACAATGAATAGATTCGACAATCATACCAGGGATACTTCAAAAACCTATACTATTACTAAATTTGACAACCTAAGAGAAATGGATGAATATCTGAAATCATGCGAACTCACAAAAAGCTTAACCAAGAAGGATTGACAGCACAAACATGACCCATACTATTGAGGAAATGAAAATCTAATAAAAATACCTCCCAAATAAAAAAAGCACAGGCCAAGAATGGTTTTCCACAGAAGAATTCTATAAAACAGTAAAAGAGGATTGAAAGCCAGATTACATTCAAAATGTGGTCAGAAGGAATAAAGAGGGAAATCTCCCAAATTCCTTCTATGAACCCAACATTCCTCAAATACCCAAACCAGGCAAAGATATAACCAAGAAAGAAATCTATAGACCCATTTCATTAATGAATATTGATGCGAAATAATAAAATACTTGCCAACCACCAAATAAAGACAAGACACAATCAAAAAGATCATCCATCATGAGCCAATTGGTACTCAAACCAGAGATGCACAAGATGGTTCAACATATACAACAGTAAAGATCAATAAAACACAATAAATTACTGAAAGACTGTTGGTATTCTTTTTGGCAGAAGCACTTAGAGAGTCAGCAAGCAGCCTCCAAGCCTGAACTCCTGCTATATCTTGCTTGCCCATGAAAACCTGCACTGGAGCCTTTGTCATTTGATCCTTGGGCACAGCATTGCTAATTCCCTGTAGTGATCTGGAATATATGGCCTGAAATCTTGCCTCCAATCCCCAATCTCCCAAATAGTCCTCAATCCCCCTACAAGCTTCTTTATAAAAACCGAGTTACAGCAATAAAAGTCAAGTTTTTCCCTTTCAATTACTCCAGTTCTTCTCTCTCTCTCTCGTCTTTTTTGCTCCTCTCTCCAGCCCTCCCGCTCCCATGCCTCTCATCGGACTCTCTAATTCCTCCTCTCTCCTCTCTTCTTCCTCCGATCATGCATAATCAGCCTAGGGCTATCTGCATATCAAATCCGCTCCACTCCAGTGGCTAGAGACTGCACTTTATACCGAGCCCTAGAGTCCAGGGAGGAAACACCATTCCTGGAAGAGCACAGCCCCATGCTACATGTTTAAAAAACAAACCGACAGAAAGGAAGACGGATACCAACTTTGTGAACTGTTTGGAGATTTCATCTCGCTTTGTCTTGAAAGTATCTTGTAGTTCGTATGTTTTTCAACTTGTCTTTAATATACAATCCCCGGCAACTTATCAGTTATTATACGAAACCTCTCATATGTTCTAAGTTTACTTTCTCTGTGTGTGTGTGGTCGTGTGTGTGTGTTAGTCCCCTGTCGTGTCGCTGTCTTCGGTGTCGGCTGTCTTGTCCGTGTCCCTGGATCAGTGTCTGTGTCCTGTGGTCTGTTGTCAGTGTTGGAGCTACTGTTGTACACTATGGCGGCCAGAACCGCCCCTGGATTCTAGTCAACATCAAGTTTAAAACATTCACCATCTTCAAAGATTCCACTGTGTATCCTCTAAACTTTCATTTAACTGTGTTTTAAATTAACAAAGATGGGGAGGGAATTAGCACGGGAAGCGCCCTATGGATGCTGCTACTTATTGCCATGATTTTTTTTCATTGCATCGATCTGCTTCGAGCCTGTAAAACTATTGAAGATAAAAGGTATTCCATAAATATAATTGACATTTTTTTCATGAAAAAAAGACAGAAACAACACACAATCATCCCAGTTGACAAGGAAAAAAGCCTTTCAACAAAATCCAGCATGCCTCATGCTTAAAGTCCAGAGTGGGATTTGGCGGAAAGAACTTTCCTCAAAGATAAATCAAAGCATATAAAACAAACCCTAGCCAATATCATCTAAACGGAAAAAAAGAATTAAAAGCATCCCCTGAAAGGCAGTAACCCAGCAAGGTGGCCCCCCTGTCAATACTCCTCTTAATAATATGGATTGGAATACTTGCTAGGGCGAGAAAGTCAAGAAGTGGTTCTTTAAAGGCGTCCTAATTGGAAACCGAGAAGTCATTCGATCCGTTTTTGCCGAATGACATGATAGTGTTCGCCTAGGGATGTAAAAAAACTCCACCAGAAAGACCCATAGGCATAACGGATAGAATTAGCAGAGTAACATTCATTTTCCACAACACTGGAAAGGCAACAATGAGACTTCACTCACAAACCCAACAAAATAAAAACCTGTGAAACACCATAACACAAGACAACACCGAAGATCTCTGCAACCAAAAATAAACCACCCCTAAAGAAGAAGATGAGCAGATATCAGGAAGTCGGACATCCTCGTGCTCATTTATGGGAGTTTCATACATACCATTCTATCTACCCCACTCTCTAAAAAACCGATTCACTGCCTATCACCATTAAATCTCCCCATCATTGAGCGCTTTCTTCACAGATTTGGAACACAAATCCTTAACTTCACTAGGAACACAACACCGCCCAATTCATATGAAACAACACGCCACACATAGCCAAATCACTCTGACGCAAAAAGAGCATACAGGGGATCACTAACAGACTTCAAACTAATTAACAGGACTTAGTCATAAAACAGCCTGGTCTTGACATAACACAGACCTGTCGACATGGAAACAAAATTGAAGAGTCCAAAACTGATCCACATCAATTTCAGTCTCTCCATTTGCATAATCAAGTCCAAGCAACTCAGTGGATTAAGAAAGACTCTTCCAGCAAGGTGTTGGGGCAAAAACCGGAAATCACGGACGTTGTAAAAGAAAAATTAAAGCCTGACATTTCACTCCACCGTATTAAAAAAGTCAGATTCACATATGGAAGCAAAGACCTCAACTGAAACATAAAGCCTGAAGTGAATAGAAGAAAACATGATAGAGCACAACCTACAAGACATAGTGTAGGAAAAGAGTTCTAAATCAAACGACTGTGTAAGAAATAAGGTCAACATATTGACAGTGGGACCTCTTAAACTAGCAAAAGCTTGGTACAGCTAAAAGAAACAATAGTGAAGGGAAAATAAAACCCACAGAGGTGGGAGAAGAAAACTTGTCACGTAGTGATACATGGACAGAGCAGTAACTTCCAGAATGTACTCGCAAAAAAAAACATATGAAACAAATCTCTCACTCCATCAAAAATTGAGTAAAGTGCGAAACAGAAACTTCAAAAGTGAGGAGCAAAGATGGCTGAGAAACATCTTAAAAAGGTTTCAAACAGCGTAAGAATTAAGGAAATCAAATTAACCCTTCTAACCTCGATAAGACTGGGGCTAGGTTCAAGATTACAAAGGAAATACCAAATCTGGAGAGGTTTGCGGGCAAAGGGAACACTCATCATGCTGGTGGGTCAATGTAAACTATCATACAACCACTATGTAACACTGATGTGTAACATTTAAAGTGAAGTCAAAATAATGATTCTAATACCACATGACGCCAGTCATATCATTCCTGTCATAAATACACACAAGACTCATCGCTACTGCATATGATTATATGCACATCCATGTTTATTTTCATTTCTCATTCTCCGACAATACAAAGATGCTGGAACCAACCCAAGAAACCTCAACAGACAAGTGAGAATAAGAAAAAAAAAATATGGTACATCTACAATGGAGTTCTGCAAGTGGTAAAAAGAAAGGTGACATATCATGAACTGTTGCATGAAGTGGATAACATCAGGAAACTATCATGAAAGTAAAAAATCAAAAGAAAAAAAAAAAAAACAAACACAACAAACAAACGAAAAAACAATAAGGAATGGTTTTCCTTCATTTGTTTGATGCTAGCACCAAATATCTAACTTTATGTAGCAAACTGAGTAACAGTAATGTTAGGTTTCTCTTTATCTAAAACCAACTCTGCTCTTATAATGTGATTCCTTAATGGGCTCTAGAATTAACCAGGCCAATTTATTTTCAGACTTTATAATTTTGGTATAATGATGTGGAGGGTATGTATTGCATATTTTAAGAGTAAATAAAGTAATATACAAATTGAAATGAACATATGAAATCCCAAATATGATTTGGAATTATAATAGCAGTCTAATGTTCAGAATGACATGATATTTATAATAGAGGTGTATAATCTAGATATCAATACTCTAATATTATATATAGCATATCATGGCTAGTGTTTGAAATATATGGGGCTGGAGAGATGCCTAGTGGTTAAGATGACCAACCGCTTTCGACAGAGGTACCGGTTCGATCACCAGCACCCACATGGTCAGTGGGCTGGAGCGGGTGCGGGTTAGGAACCGCGGAACTTTGAAACTCAATTCCAGGAGAACTCTCTCCATTCCAGGGGAATCCAGACACCTCTTCTGACCTCCAGCGGGTTTCTTGGCACAACAACGGGTGCAACAGACCGTGCAGGCAGACATACATTGCTACAACATACAAAATAAATAAAATTAATAAACAAAAGAAATAATATGATTTGGCGAGAACAACAACAGCAAAGAACTGGACCCAGGTAACTGACTGAAGCATAAATTTAACCACCTTTCTTCATCTCACAAATAATCATCTGCTTTGAATATTTTGAAAAGCTTCAGAGGGAATATAGGGCATATAGGGCAAATTGCATGAACGTGTGAGGGGTGTGGTGGCATATGGCAGGGAAATGATTCTTGATTAAAATGTGAATGATGTATGAAATTTCAGAAATTCTCTCTCTCTCTCTCTCTCTCGTCTCCTCTCTATATAGTAGTATATAGATATAGTATAATAGATAGATATAGATAATATATAGATCCTAACTAGTGGATATTTAAATCCTTCTGGTGATCTATTAGAGATGCCCTTGTCTCCCCAGATTGTGGCATTTTGACCTCCTGGTCCTCTCAGTAATGTGCAGCTGTAGCATCCTTTCCTCACCCTGTGCCCATGGATCGCTGGAACTCTGTTTCTTTCACATTATCCTCCCTCAGGCCACATCCATGATTTATTTAAAATGGTTTCTCCATTTTAATTGGGGAATTATGATTCCAAGCTCACCTCATAGGCACTTTCATGCCTAGTATCTCATTTATGCAAGGTCATCTGTCCTTCTCAAACTCCACAATGTCCAGTGGAGATACCTGGGTACACTGTAGTTACATTAATGCTCAAGCGATACCCACATCCTTCATTATTCACTCATTATCTGATTTGGAGTACCAAATTGAGGTTTCTAAAGAACATACATTTTATCATACCCAAGAAAACATATTTTCTCTGGGGTTAATTAAATGTTTGTCCAGATTATGTTCATTTATAAAAATCATTCCTACAGTTCAATTGCTTTCTTTTATAATTGAAGGAGCATGTTAATCAGAAGGCTATGGGTGATGGACTCATAATTGGTGGTGGGATAGTCACATGTGGTTGGAGAATAGCAAGAATAGCACAAATATCATGAATAGCCTGAAATATGTAGAGAAAGTCGCAGGAGCAGAACAGAATTGTAGATGATCTTTGGACCACAGGAGCTATTCATCTGTGGTTGAATTTTAGGAAAATGTCTCTCTTGCCAAGAGTGTAGTTTTCCCACCACCCTAGGATCCAAGAGATTTTGTAGAAGTAAGAATGTAGACCCTCAGGCCCAATTAATGAGAGAAACTGCAACTAGCCATTAGTTGGTTCTTAACTTAGTTTAAATAAAATTATAGGATATGAGAAAACTTATTTTTAAGCTGTTTTTCCAGCGGATGATGGGGGAGTATTGAAAGGAATAATTTTTAGAAATTAAGGGATAAGATGTATTAAAACATTTTAAATAAGAGCAGGAAAAATAGCTCAGTGGTTTACTAAAGGACTACTGGGCGGTTTTTGCCGAGGACCGAAGCGCTTGGTTTCTAACATGGAAATGGTGGCTCACGACCATCTGTAAGTCCAGTTTCAGTGAAATCAGATACCTTCTCTTCTTTGTACAGTTTGCAGCAGTGGACAACATAGTACCATATACAGATTGCAGGCGGTGCATAATAAAAGTTTAATAAAAGATTAATAAATACACAATTTTGTTTTCCTGAGAAGTTAATGCTTCAAACCCCCCTGCCGCCCTTGGTTTCTTGAGACAAAAGGGTTCTCCCAGAGCCCCCAGCTGGGCCTGGAGCTCACTGCTGTAGAACAGGCGGCCTTGAACCACAGAGACCCTGGCCTGCCTCTGCCTCCCAAGTGCTAGATTAAAGTATGCACCACCACCCCGCGCTTAAGATGGGTTCTTTAGGCTGCCCATGTGGGACTGGGAATTGACCCCATGTCCTATAGCAAGACATCCGGAGCTCTTAACCACGCTGAGCATCGATCTCACTCTCCGCCCCCAAACCTCCTCTTGTTTAGATATTAATTTTGAAATAAATAAATAAATTTGAACTCGTTATGGCTTGTACTGTGAGGTACTTAAGTATGGAACCCTACATGAGCAGACACGGAATTCACAAAATTGACAATGCTGATGCAAAATGTAATTCTTTCCTCAAAGAGAAAGGAGATACTTTATTCTGGTACCAAATATGAGTGACCATGGCCCAGAAAAACAGACTAGGTTACTCCAAATTCCATGTTCCGATATAGTCATAGTTTCATGAAATTTTTATAGAAAAAGAATGAAGGAAACTTATAAATCAAGACACTTTTCAAATACATTGGCCAGTACATTCAGCAGACTGGGCATCACAAAGCAGAGGGGGAATTCTGCAGGTCTCAGTGGCTATCTGATGACATTCTTAGTCTTTTGGTTATTGGGAATTGTTTCTTCATTAATAGATTCTGTTAGTCACAAGATACTAAGTCAGAAACAAAAGTGGGCAGGAGTGGCTATTTATGGGCTAAACATGACCCAAGATAAATTGTAAATAGGCTATAGATCTTCACCATACATGGAAGTGCTCTCCATAGTCATTGAATTGCTAATCTGTTGATTAGCTTTGCAAAAAATGCAGTCCAAGGTGCAGAATTTATCTATGAACTGTTTTTTTTTTATTTACAACAAAAGGAGTTAAAAGTTTTAAATCATAGGAACAATCACTATTCTGAATTGTATTTTGAAAAGCTTGAGCCAATTTTTGTGTTCAAGCAGTATTGAAATAAAATTGTTTTATTTTATTTACTTTTACTTATTCTTATGCTCATTCATATGTTTGTTTTTATTTAATACATATGCATATTTTGCCTCCATGTATGTTAGTGCAACCCTGTCATGCAAACACTTGGAAGACAAAAGACAGTGTCAGATCCCCTGGGACTGGTTGTTAGCTACCATGTGGGTGCTGGAAACTGAACTCCAGGTCCTGTGGAAAAGAAGCCAGTACTCTTAAAAACTGATCCATCTCTCCAGCCCCAAAATAAAAATTTCAAAATATTAACATATATGAGATAATTGAAAAAGACAAAAGGAATTTTTGTAAGTTATTTCATTTGCCAAAGATCATTAGGACAAACACCTGAATTTCAACTCTTCTCAATATGATGATGCCTGCCGATTTGTAGTCAGGATTGTATAGTGTGTTGTTTGTACCTGTGGTAAGTGAAAAGACAACTCAAACATTAGGGTGAAGGTTCCCTTCTGGAGCCCAGGTGCTGGTAAATTCCTTCTGGGAGATGCAAATGATGTTTGTCTCCCTCCTCTCCTGGTGCTTTTGACAAACAGAGGTCTGATTTCACAAAACTGCTGTCTGGGAAACAAGTGGATTTTTTGGGCTATTTACAGGTTTAGAGTTTACTTAGAGGAAGGGTCATGCTCCTTTCCTAAGGCATGGATTGTGACTTCTTCACAGAAAGACAAATGGTAAGTCAGCTTCCCCTCAGCTTCCTCAGCTTAAGTAACATCAGCTCCTCCCCCTCATGCAAGTAGGAATCACTGGTTGTTTGGGAGATGTGGCTGACTCTCCTTGCCACTCCTTTCTTACTGAAACAGTGAACAGGCTTAGCTATGATGATCCTAGGCATGGGGATGCAACCACACTTGAGACAGTGGCATCCGTCCATGATGTGTCCATCAGAAGACAGTCCTGAGCAGCACCAAGTTATTCTGAATGGAATAAAAGGCCTTGAAATAAAACACAAAGTGAACTTTTCCTTGAAGTTGGTTTTAATTAGACGTAAATACTGATACCCATTTACTTCAAGTAGAGTATTAAATTGAAACCTTCATTATGGTATTATTTGAAAGGTGAAATGGAATCTGGGACTACAGAAACTGACATATTTCCGTATTAAACAATGTTTTATTTTTCTTGCTCTATTGTCACCATCTAATAGAAAAATTTTCCATTGCATCAGGAATGAGGATACACATCTGTGGAAGGAAATATTTGTATAGGAAGTAAAAAATTTAAACATGGAAGTGAAAAGAAACCAGTCCTAAAAAACAAAAATTAAAAAAAAAAGTGTTGTTTTTTTGAAACAGGGTTTCCTTGTCTCCCAAGATGTCCTGGAATAATCTATGCAGTCCAGGCTGGTTGTTATCTCTTATAAAGAGCAGAGCATATATAAATGATTTAACAATACAGCTTATGATTCTGGAAGGCAAGAACAAACCAAACCCAAACCTAGTAGATGAGAAACAATAAAAAAAATCAGAGCAGAAATTAATGAAATAGAAACAAACAAAACAAAACAAAACAAAAATGAATGAATCCATGAGGTGGTTCTTTTAAACACTAAGTAAAATACAAAAACTATTAGCCCAGTAAATCAAAAGAAATAAAAAGCAAACCCAAGTTAATAAAATCAGAGATGAAAGTAGAAATATTAAACTGACATAAAATAACCCTGCACACTAAATGGGAATACCCCCCAAACCCAGACTTTATTAAATTTGAAAATCTAAAATAAATGAATGATTTTCTAAATTCATGGAAAGCAGCAACGTTCAACCAAGAAGAAATCAACTGCATAAAAAAGACCAGTAACAAATAGGGAAATTGAAACTGTAAAACAAATCCTCCTGACTAAAAAATGCCCAGGCCCAGATGGATTCACAGCAGATTAAAACATATAACTATTGTTATCTCAATAGTTATAGAAAAGACTTTGAAAACATACAACTTGAATTCATGTTAAAAATCCTTGAGGGAACTGTACTAGAGGGAACATAGCTCAATGTAATTAAAGCTATACACAAGAAAAACATAACATATTATTTTAAATGGAAGAAAAACTGGAAGTGTTCATACTAAAATAAGTATTAAGACAAAGATATAAACTATCTCCACTCCTTTCAGTATAGAGGTTGAAACTATTGTGAAAAGAAGTTAGACAGGAGGAGATTAAGGGAATACTTTTTTTTTGGAAAAGAACAGATCAATTTAACACTCTTTGAAGGCAATAAGATATTAAATGCAAAAGATCGCAAAATTCCACCAGGAAACTCCTAGAAATTATTAATACTTTCAGTAAAGTGACAGGTTACAAAAATTAACTAATAAATATCAGTAGCCTTTCTATGTACCCATAAAAAACAATGAGAAAAAGCATTCAATGAAATATGTCCATTTACAATAACCTCAAAAATATAATGAATAAACCTAATCAAAGACATAAAACAATTCTATAATGTTATCTTTAAATCTTTAAAGAAAAAGATAGAAGAAGGCACTAGGATGGAAAGACCTACAAGAGTGATCAATTGCTGAATTGATATTTTGAAAATGACCATCTTACCAAAAGCAATCTATAGATTCAATGAAATTCCAATTGAAATGCTCACAACATTCTTCACAGAGCTAGAAAATCTTCCTAAATTTATATGCAATTACAAAAGACATTGGATATCCAAAGCAATCTTGGGTAGAAAGAAAATGAAGGGGGGGTAGCAAAGATCAACAGAACAAACAGAAGGTCCAAACATGAGTACATGTGATTTCAGCCACCTAATATTTGATATAGGTGCCAAGAACTCAACACGTAGGAAAGACGGCATCTTCAGTAAATGCTGCTGGCAAAATTGGATCTCTGCCTATAGAAGAATGCCATTAGACACTTATCTTTGACCCTACACACAACCCATCTGCAAATGGACCAAAGACCCTAATGTAAAATATAAGTCTCTGAAAGTGCTAGAAGAAAACATACTGAGTACCATAAAAATATAGGTGTAGGAAAGGACTTTTTAAATTAGAATGAATGCTTAGGCATTTAAGTCAACAAGTGAAACCTCATTAAGCTACGAAGTTTCCGTACAGCAGAAGAAACAATCAAGGAAGTGAATTGGAAACCCACTGAGTGGTATAAAATCATCTTCTGCTACACATCAACAGAGGATTAATAGCCAGAATATATAAAGAACTAAAAAAGTGAAGAAAAAAAAAAAAGAAAATAAACAGCCCAATAAAAAATGGGCTGTGGAAACGGACAATTGACAATCAAAAAATTATAATAATGTTTAAGAAAGACTTTAAAAACTGGTAAACACCCTTACAAATTAGAGAAATGCAGATTAAAAAAGCACTTTAAGTTTCCATCTTATCCAAGTCGGACTGACTAAGATCTGAACAAAATACACCAAATGCTGATGAGGATGTGGAGAACAGGGAGTGTTCATTCACTGCTTGTGGGAAAGCAAATTTGTGCGATCACTATTGAAAACAGTGTGGAAATCTCACAACCATGTAAAAATTGATCTCTGGCCAAATCCCTGGCAAAAAGCCAAAGGACACACGTAGAGATTCTTATACATCCATGTTTGTTCCTGCTCTCTTCAGACTAGCTAAAACATGGGAATATTCTAAATATCCCTCAACTGACCAATGAATAATGAAAATGTGGTACTTTTATACACTGTACTTCTATTGCACAGTAAGAGAGATGAAACTTAGACATTTGCAGATTGCTTGAGAGGGGCCAAATTGGGTGTTCACATGATGGCGAGCTTCCCAAATTGTGCCATGCCCACTCCCCTACATTGAGACCACCTGCAGCCTCTCCCACTTCTGCAAAGTTAAGTTTCTTGGCCATTTAGTAAGATCCTGGATCTTTTAAGAGTGCAGGAGACACATGAATCCAGCATCAACTTAGGACACTTCCCAAATATTGCAATCTCTGCTGGCTAGTAGGGGCTCAAAAGGAAGCTGGGGAAAGTCTGATTGGTGATTTACTTGGGCCTTGGTGGTAACTTCTGAGTAAGCTGGACTAGTGGCAACTGGTCCAGTCAATATAAAATCAAAACAAAAAATCTGAAGCCTGGACCAACCAGCCATTCATCCTAAATAACAAAGCAATCAAAGCACATCGATTAGATAAACAACATCGGATTTCAACTCAGCAAAGTAAGGTTTTATTTTTAAAACAAAATCATAAACAACCAGAGAAATCCACATAACGAAATCATAATGAAACAATAATAATAAGAAAAATCTAGATAATATGTCCCCACCCAGATCCTCCAGAACTATAGAAGAGTTCTACAAATGGGACTGCCAGAGCAATAAATCAGGACATAGAATTTTAAAATATCAATCATGAACACGATAAAAAATTTCAACTAATGTTGAATACACAAACAAAAAAACTAAAAGAGGATATGGATAAACTTCTGATGGAATTCACAAAAGAGATAGAAATATTGAGGAAAATGCAGGTTAAAATATAAAAGGAAATGAAAACCTCAATAAGCTAATTTTTGGGGGGGTATTTTTGAAACAGGGTCTCCCTTTAGTCAATAAGCTAATTAAAAAAAAAAAAAAACAGGAGAAAGCCTCAATAAGAAGACTGAAATGGAAAACAAGATATCAAAATTGGATGATAAAGTAGAAGAAAATATTTTATGTTCTATATATATGAATGGAATATGCAGGACCGATGAGACACAGGAAAAGACCAAGTTTATGCATCATAGACATCGAGGAATGAGAAGAATGTAAGGATGATGCCATTGACCAGATCTTCAACAGGAGTGTAGACAAAAATTTTCCAAAATTAAGGAAAGCACACAGAACCTTAAATAGACAGGACCAGAATAGAAGCTCCCCATGCCATACCATAATAAAAACACTGAATTTATAGAAGAAAGAAAGAATACTGAAGGCTACAGAAGAAAACACGTCACTTAGAGAGTAAATGCATCAGAACTACAGCTGACTTATCAATCAATGCAATCTATGATGAGCCTAGACCAAAGTACTGCCAGTTATAAGTGACACTAGGTGCCAACGCAGAATACTTGACCCAGAGAAAATATCTATTTTAGTTGAAGAGGGAAATGTTATTACATGGCATGAATAGGCTGAAAAAAATTTCCACAAAACCAGCAGTTCAGAGAATATTTGAAGCAGAACAAAGAGATGAAGAAAGGAAGGAATTTATGCAAAGGGCCACGGAAAGAAAGCAAATGAAGGTATAATTGTGACAACATAAAAGACCATAAGGGAGACAGAAATTAAAATTCCGGGAACCAAAACAAATCTTACAATAGTTACTTGAAGACAGTAACTTAAAAAATATCAATGGACTGAAATGTAAAAATACATAGGCTACTTAAATGGATTAAGAAACAAAATCCATCATTTTTTTCTGGAAGAAACTCAATCTACCTTCAAGGATAGACACTAACTTAAGTAGAAAAGATGGCAAAAATATTATAGGCAAATGTCAGTAAGAAACAAGCAGGGGATGCAATTCTAATATCTCACAAAATACACCTGAAAAGAAATATAATCAAAAGAGATAGTTCATTCTAATCAATGAACAATTAACATAGACCCAATTTCCTAAAAAGAACAACAACAACAACAACAAAGTATGGTAGGCTATTAAGACACAAATCAGTAATACTAGTGGAATTCTCCATTAGCCTGATCAACTGAATAAAGCATAAAAGAGAGACATCTAACTTATAAAATCCTATATATCTAATAGACATGTATACCCAAACACCAAAGAATAAAATTTCTATTTAGCACCCATGAATCTTTCCCTAAAGTTGACCACATACTGAAGTACAAAATGAACCCCAACAACTACAATAATTGAAACAATTCCGTGCTTTAGATCAGACCACAATGCATCAAAACTTAAAATTTACAATTAATGTAGCACTAGTAAATGCACAGACTCGTGGAGATTAGACAACTGACTCTTGAATGATGAATGGGTCAAAGAAAATTTAAGAAATAAATAAAAGTATTCCAGGAACTAAATGAAACATATAATACAAAACAAGAACACCCCCAGGACACTTTAAATGCAGTCCTAAGAGGAAGTTCTAACTAAGTGCCTACAGTAAATATCAGAAATAGCACAAATAAATGAACATTGAAACTCAACACTCTGGAATGCAACAACAAATAATACCCAAAGCCAGCAGATGAGGAGAAATAATGAAAATGCTCCTTTACTGTTGTGAATGCAAATTCATGCAACCACTATGGAAAGCAGTTTGGAGAACTCATTGAAAAGAAAAAATGAATCTACTGTATGATCCTGTGATACCACTTCTTTGCATAACCCAGGAAAATGGAAGTGAAGCTTGGAGTTAAAGGGAAAAAAGAGCTGGAAAGATGGGGATAGTAGGGAACAGAAGTTACCAAGGGGAAATGGGGATAATGGCCATATTCAACTATGAAGAGAGAAGGAAAGTCACACAAGGAATATCGGTGGTAAAGGGCAAGAAAAACCAAAGAGAACAAGGATACCAGGAGACAGATGTTATGTTTTCTATAGGTATCCATTTGTATAATGGCATATAAATGAACATTTTAGTATTTACTCACTGATTTTTATTGGAAGTGTCTTTTAAGTGATGAAGTTTAAGTAATCCTGGACTGTTTTCACATGGAACGTCTTTTTTTTTGTCTGTTTATTTTTACTGTCTGTGTAAACTTAGTGAGATTGTAATTCTTTTTATAAATAAAGATGATTCTTGCTTATTTTCTCTTCTATCACTTTTAATTTGATAAATCCATTTCTACTAAATATAGTTACTAATATGGTCTCACTAGTACACTTTTGTTTATGTCTAGTTGTGTTTAAGCCTTCAGTGCCTTTTGCTATTTTTTATTACTGGTTTCTTTGTAACAAGAGTTTTTCTCTAGCATTATATTTTGATTTTGAAGATTTTATTTGATTTTGTGTTTCTGTCACAGGTTTTGCATTTACTATGGGGCTGATTAAAATCATGTGATCATTATAGTACGCCATTTTATCTGTTTTTTTCCTGTAGTCACAGTTGAGTGTTGACTGGTCAAATCACAATGTTTTCCTAGCAGACATGAATGACAATGTCAGGCTGAACTCATCAACCTGAACTTGTAATTCACAATTATTTGAAGAATAGTATGACTGCAGTTTGGTTTTTAGTGTAACGTTTTTGTTGTTATTGTCATTGTTTCCAATATACATTTTAATTGAACTTTTGAGCATTTTCAAAATATGATCTAAAAATATTTAGACACCCTCTTCTATATGCACACAGCCATAGCTTGTCCATTGAATTGTATGCATTCTGTCATATACATTAAGGCTTGCTGAGTCAAGTTTGTGCCCCAGAAATCCCTCTGTAATATTTCATCCACTAGAGCGTGTTCGGCCTATCTAGAATCAAAGCCTTTAAGAAGACCAATTCTCTTTTACCCAACACTGATCAACTGCTAATAGTTTCTCAGCTAAGCTTGGGGTCTTCTGCCCATTTTCCCGATTTTATGTACATGGTCTGTGTTTGCATGGGGGATGGATCTTGTGTATGTAGTGACCCTGGCTGTAATTTTATATGAGCGATTTCCCAATATCTGCATGACTATGAATTGTTGTGGTTATGAACCACACCTGGCACTTACAATCTTTCCACTCCCTTTTCCACAATGGAACCTGTGTGCGGTTTAACCTAGGCGTCCTATCCAGGGACATTCACTCTGTAGTCTCTTATTCTCTACACTTTGGCCAGATGTGGCCTTCTGTATTAATCCCTCTGTTGCATGAGGAAGCTTCAACGGTGAGAGTTAAGATATGCATTAATATTACCTCTAACCCTCCTTCCCCAGGGATATACAAGCTTTAGTGCTAGATGGTCCCCTGGAGATATGTCACTTGGGGCTGGACATAACAGATACATTTATTCTCTAAGTCTGACCATTTATGGAACTCTGTAATACTCTCCATCTGTTGCAAAAAGGAGCTTCTTTGATAAGAGGTAACATTTATAACTGTCTGTAAATATAAGGGTCTATATTTAGCAGACAATGAGAAATTCCATTTTCTGGGCATGTGACAGATGTAGATTTTTCTATATGATATATGACCTCTCCAGGCATGTCCATTTTCCTAAGTTCCCCAAACCATATATGAGTACCCTCCTATTAATAGGGATTTAAGTTCAATTAGATACTTGTTGATTAGCTTCAAGATAAAAGTCCCACTATAGCACCAATACAGTGTGCTGTGGTAGTCATTGCTGTGGTTATTAGGCTTTAAACGTCAGGTTGGCCTATTGATTGATTTTCTCCCTTAGCACCTTGCATATTATTCTCTATAACAATGAGACCTTTTTATCAGAGAGGAGGTGTCTAAGTCGGTTCCAGCTCTATGGCTTCAAGTCCTGTGTCTGAAATATGTTCTTCTCTCAGTAATAATGTTTTACCTTCAAATTTTAGGAGAAAGATCAAGAAAGGTGGCAATGGTTTGTGTATGTTTTGGAGTCTCTGGAACGAACAGTTCAAAGCTAGCTTTATCATTTCTGACACTGTGTTCCTTCTTATCTAGCTTCCAGCTATGCACATGTACTTATATGCAAATATTATGTGTGTATTTTTCAATAAAGTTATGAACTAATGCAACTCTCTTGAAATTTTCACACCTCATGGTTTCTTTGTTCTTGAGAAGGCCTCTCCTTGTAGAACTAGCTGGCCTTGATCTCACAGAAATCCACTAACCTCTGCCCACTGAGTGCTGGGATTAATGGTGTATGCCACTAGACCCAGCTTAATGATTCATTTTGAACAAATAGTAACATTGATCACAGTAATATAAAACCTCTATTAACAAACTTTAAACTCAAGAAAAAAAGAGAAAAAAAAGAAAAAAAAACTTTAAACTCTTCTTTCATTTTGGGAATTTTCACAACTTAATTTTATCATTCTGAAAAATCAGCCTGGTGTTTTGGTGCGTGCCTTTAATCCTACCACTCTGGTGGCAATGGTAGGCAGTTCTCTGTGAGTTCAAGGCCAGCCTGGTTTATATAGTGAATTTCTGGCCAACTGAGACTACATGGAGACCCTGTCTCAAAAAGGCCAAAATTAATAATAATAATAATGATAATAATAATAATATTTTTGAAATTTTAATTTTTGTTTCTGTCATTTTCCCGTTTATGATATTTATTTATTTATTTATTTATTTATTTATTTATTTATTTATTCATTTATTTACTTTAGAGATAGGGTCTCCCTGGCCTGGAGCTTACTTTGTAGACCAGGCTGGCCTTGAACTCAGAGATCCCCCTACCTCTGCTTCTGAGTGCTGGGATTAACGATGTGCTCCACCATGCTCAGGTTTATGATTTATTTATATCACATAATTGTGATAGTAGAGTATTTTTGCAGTTTTATCAAGATGCTTATAAGTGAATTGTTTCAAAGAGTAGTGCTCTTTGAACTTCAAAAACACCTTTAACTTTTTCATAAAAAGTTCATTATTAATGAATTCCTTGAAATGTTATCGGGTAAATGATCTTCCTTCATTCCCAAAAGTGCAGTTTTCTTGATTGTACCTCTTCAATTACTTCAGTTTTTTGAATAAATTCTTCAAGTGTGTCACAGTAAAATCTGCTGTTAGACTTACTTACACTTCTATTCACGTGATGTTTATGTTACCTTTGGCTGGACTGGGGAATTTCCAGTGTTTTTACTTTTAGGCCAAACTTTCCAACATATACTGTACTTTCTAATAATCCATTATTTCATATAAACCCACAGGTTGGCAATTTGTGGACAATTTAGAAAACATAAAACACCATAGTTGGGCTGTGGGGATAGTGCAGCTGTTAAAAGGCTGAGGTTAAGAACCGCAAAACAAACAAACAAACAAAAAACAATAGCTAGAGCACATTCCATTTATGTATAACGGAGGTAATAATAGACGTTGCTTGTATAAAGGAGTCTTGAGAATCATGTTGTATGTGTTCATATTCTAAAATATTTTGTTAAGACAGATATTTTTATAGATTAAGAGATGATATGCAAACATTTTTATAAAATTACTTTTTAAAAATTATTTTTATTATTATTTTTATGATTTAATTTGTTTTTATTACTAATTGAATATGTTTTTTTTTTATTATTATTTATTTTTGTATGTGTATGAATGTACTGTCTGCATGCAGGTCTGTGCACCCGTGTCGTGCAATGCCGCGGAGGTCAGAAGAGGGTCTCGGATTCCCCTGGAACTGGAGTTCTCCTGGAATTGGAGTTACAGACGGTTCTTAGCCGCCATGTGGGTGCTGGGGATCGAACCCGGGTCCTTTGTAAGACGGTCTGGCGCTCTTAACCTGCTCAGGCCATCTCTCCTTTAGCCCTTAGTGGGATTTCAAAGGCAAAGTTTACAATGGTTTACCAATGCCAACTCAAGCGATAACATCATTGTCCTCGATTTCATGATTGTATTAATGGGGCGGTCATTTTCATGTTATCTCCAGAGATAAAATGGAGATGGCAAAATTCCATTTCTTTTATACTGATATTTACAAAACATGTTGTATGATCAACTGAATCAAAATTCATTTTATTTATAAAAAATATATATTATATATATATATTATATATTATATTATATATATCCCTCCTATTTCAGGTCCTTTTAACAGAGTTCCAGCTTTAGATCCAAAACACAGTAAAATATCGGGGTATTATTATTTTTTTGCTGATGCTAGAAAAATGCAGTGTAGTTAACTCATTTTTTGTGCTTTTCTAAAACTCCCTATGTCTTTTCTTATTACACTTCTCAGGAATGACACTGACCCCAAAGAACCAAGGGAACACTTTGGCACATCTACTAGAAGAAGAAATTATGGTGGTAAATGGCTCAGACATACTTTTAATCAAATCCAGATCATAGTGACATGAGTCATTCCTTAAATCCATCATGTCGTCTTCGTCTTATGTCTCCAACTGGCTCTGCACTTAGAATATGTATTTTACAGGTGGCACAACTCCCATATCTGTTGCCTTGGCTGGAGTTTATAGACTACTATTGTGGGAAAGTTCATACGGAAGTCATTACAACACTCTCTAATGGGAAAGTCATAAACCAAGAAAAGCATTGCATTCCTGAAGGGATGACAGGGACTGGAGTTACCATGAAGGGCATGAGAGATGAAGAGGTGGTGCTTTTCATCACACCCCATCAGCTTTCTTTATATTTTTCTTTATTCATATGTTGATGACATCATTTATTCCCATGATGATCCATGTAGAAAAAACATGCAGGGAAAGCACAGCACCACAGACACTGGTAAGGTATTGCAATATGCACAGAAGAGCTCTATTCCAAAAATGGCGGTGGTGGTTTTAAGGTCAGTGTAACTTCAATTCCATGGCCAACCTCTCAGACTCTCATTCGCTCCACATTCTTCTCCCCATAGGACCACTCGGCCAGCGGCAGCGCCCCCACTCGCACCACCTTATGCATTAGGGGGCCTGATTGGAATGCTAGCCTTTCCTAACCTAATTAACTGAATTCCAGTGTTTTGTGTGTGTGTGTGTGTGTGTGTGTGTGAATTTTAGTGTATGTGCTCCTGGAGACCAGTAGAGGGCCTCATGTTCCCTGGAGCTTGTGTTTTAAGCAGTTCTGAGCTATGTGGCCTGGATGCTGGGAAGAGGAATGGGTCCTCACACTCTGAGCCATTTCTCCAGCCCTTAGACTCCATGAGCAAATTCTTTTCTCTGGCAATATTCAAAGACAAACAGTTCATTCAGGATGACAGTGGAATACTTTAACTTAATGCAGGTAGGAACTCAAACTGCTGCTTATTTGCCAGATGAGCTTTCTTAGATGGAATAATCTAACACATTTTATGGAATTTGCTTTGTGGATGTTGATGTAGCAAATTTCATTTTATATATACCTGTTCATAAAATCAGAAGACTGTCATCTTTAAGCTTTAAGGCCACTGATACATGTTTGCCTTTCTATATAATGCTATATCACCTTTCCAGTTCCTTATCATAAATTATTTTGCAGGTATCATAATAACATTGATCTGTTATGCTGTTTGGATTTAATGAGTAGTAACAATGCCAAATTCATAGCTAATACATGTCAGAACAAAGCAAGTTAATGCAGGTAGAAATCAAGGTAGCTCTGGTAAATTCTTATATGCCTAATACTATCAGGTATGCTGACATACCATTATAAGACTGATTATTCCACCTAGCCTGTGTTATTGTTAAGAAGAAAAGATATCTGTTAGACGTCTTTGAACATAGACGAGCTCCCAAGGTTACCCAAATCTGCTAACTTTTGGTGTAGGTGGGGTCACAGTAAGAGAAGCCAAGGCTTCTGTAAGAGCCCCACTGGGGGCTGACTTGTTCCCAATGCTGTATAGAGTGGTAGGTTATAATTTAGAGCTTGGATATCACCACATACCTATAACAGCACAAGTCTTTAATATTTTTAGGTTGTTAGAAACCCCTTCACTCATCAGCAAATACTCTTCTTTGAGTAGTAACCAATTTTTCTAAGTTAAAATCCTCTTATCCTCTTGTGTTGTGTTCACATTTTTCTATTCCTCTTGGCCTCCTACCAACACCTACCTGGTTCTGTGTACTGCCTTCCAATTACTTGTTCTCTAATTATTATTGTTATGTATAGTGCTGCTCCTGCGTGCCTGTGTTTATGGCTGCCCACTTGGCCTTAGGGAACCTATTGGACAACTTATCCCTGGAGAAAGCTGACTTTCCCTGCCTCATCATCCACTGAATGCTCATAGTGCTTTATCTTGAGATGGACTCCTATGGAAAATGATTATTGGTCTGCTATTAAATGTTAAAGATAAATGACCATGAGACTACAACGTGTACTGAGTTTTTTTCATTTTGAACTTCAATATTTTGTCCACCATGCTACAAAGTCAACCATACAAGTTAACTTTTCAGTATTTAAATGAGTTGGCAGGTTATGAAGTTGCAAACAAGTTACATAGCCAGATGACTGCAAACTCCATGTTCCTCAAACCAGCTGTGACAGTATTCTTTTTATTATGATTGTAATCTTATAGAGAATTCCCAAAAAAACTTACCAATAGGAAGGAAGAGTCCTTGGCCAGTGACTGCCTGGATCGTCTCACTCAGAAGTACCATGATTGGCCACTTGGTGACAAATATATATTTTAGGAATTATTTGGATAAGTTCATTTAAATAGGGAAAGGTGTGAAGTCATATTGACTCATGAACACAGAGCGCCACTCACCTAGAATAACTTGGTTATATCTTCCACCAAATGTCCAACTTTACCAAAGTGGAGATCAACAATAGAGGTGTAAGTATGCCTTATTAATTTGCATTATTATTATACATTAATAAGTATGCCTTATTAATAATATGCATTAATAATTTGGATGTCCATTTACCTGGTGGCTCAGCCAGACCTTTCATGGAGAATTCAGAGTTTTACCATTAGTAGAATAGACACACTGAATGCATTTTGACTTTTTCTGTACATAGTCTTCTACTAAAGGCTCTATTGTATAGGCTTACAACATGCCTGATCCACAATTTCATTTAGACAAACAGCTCATTATTCCATCAATGACTTTATTCAAAAGCGTCATTGATATAATTCATTTCAACAGAAATGGATCAAATTCATCTTATAAATTTTCTCCACCTCCTGAATGTCTTCAGAGAAAAGTGAAAAGACAAAGGTTCAGTTAGAGCATGAATTATGTGAAAATGCTTTCCAGTGCTTTGAGGCCTGCATGTAACTTAGGTTTTATATCTAATATAATGGCTCCTTCTCTGGTTGTCAGTTCTAGAAAAATAAATCTTTCACCTGGAGACATGGTGATACTAGTAAAGTTCATGTTAAGTCTGCTACCTCCTCATCTTGAAGTTCTCTAGCCTCAAGAGCAGGTCAAAAATGAAACTATGGTGTTGGCTGTTGTGAGTGGCACTGACTCATAAAAGCCAACAAAATAATACACACAAATGAAGAAAGAGGATATGTCTGGAGTATACATAGTACCTTGTTATATATTTTCAGGTTGTGTGTTTTGTGATTTAATTTGATGAAATAAAACCAACAAAAACAAAATTTGGTCCAGAACACTAAAGAGGCAAGATGATAAAACGAAAAAGCTTGTTCCTCAAACCAGGTGAAAGAACAAGCACTAAAATATTTGCAAAAGGATTAGGAAATACTATTAAAATGAAGGTAATTAGGGACCAACATCATTTCAGCCACTAGATCAGCTATAATGTGGTGATTATTTTCGTGTATATGTCTACATTGTTTGCTGTAAATACTTATAAAAATCACAGTAGGTTTTTAGGTGTTGTGGGGCACACCTATAATCCCAGTACATGGGAGGCAATGGCAGACAGATCTCTGTATATTTAAGCCCACCATGTACATAGTGAATTCCAGGATAGCTGTGGCTACTTGGAGACTTTGTCTCAAAAATACCAATAAAAATCACAGTATACTTACACCAATGTTACCAGAAGGAGGTGAAAGACCCATTGTGGTGTCTGCCCTTTCAACTTGCCTTATTTTTTGAGACCTCAAAAGTACATACATACATGCATTCATGTGCAGATATCAACAAAGCATAGTTAGATGGCAATAGATATATCATGAAAGTGTATTGAAGATGTCTTAGAACATATCATTTTGAATTATTTCATAAAAATGCCTTAAGTAAATGCTTTTCATTATTATTCTAGAGTTTGAGTTAACTGATTCATAGGAACCTCTCAAATCAATAGGTTTATATTGGTATATCATGCCTCACTCGCGTTTACTTATGCCACATAGTTTGTCCACTGGATTTAGTAAGGAAATCTCCATACATGATGCTCTGAGGAATCTCTGAGCTATTAACCACTTGGATCTGAGTGTCCTTGTGTGTGTATTTGGAAGGCATTGCCTTCTACCTCAAACACAATTCATTTCTGCACTGAATGATGACATCTCGCTGTCATAAATGAAACTTCTTTGAAACTTGTTAATGAAAGTTTATGGCAGAATGCATGAGTTCTGATGGGGAGGGGGCAAGGAAGGGGAATTAGGTCTAAATTTGATGAAGAAATGTTGTATGAAATACAGAAAACTTCAGAAAAAAAAAAGAAAGTGTACTGGATAGCTTCAGTTGTCAGTTTGACACATCTGGGTAGAAGGGATCTCAATCGAGGAATTTCCAACATTGGACTGGCCCCTGATCATGTCTGTGGAGACATTTTCTTGATTGTTTAGTGAAGTTGGAGAGCCCAGCCCTATGTGCATAACTCCTTGCCAGGTGGTCCTGTATTACATAAAAAAGCAGGCTAAGCACAGGCCAGGGGAGCAAGCCATTAAGAAAATTGTTTCATAGTTTCTGCTCTGACTTCCTGCACTGATTTCCCTGGATGATGAACTGTAACCTGGGAGACTACAGATAAAATAGTTTTTCCCCCTGAATTTGGCTTGCTCAGTGTTGATATCACAGAATTCAAGAGTAAATAGAAGAGAAGGTGATGGCTGACAAATGAAATCATTAAGTACTAGCTCCATCAAGGAAATGTTGCAGCTTGTAAGTTTCCAAACTAGTACTTTTTCCTAGAAAACATAGCTGAATTGCCTTTTAATGAAGAAAAATAAAATACTTTACATGATTGTCAAGGGAACATAATAGCCAAATCATGGGCCTTGGAGAGATGGTAACAATGTCCATGACTCCAGTTCAAGAGGATGTGACACCATCTTCTGACCTCCACTTATGGCACAATGCAGATACATTTACACACATACAGGCAATAAGCTCATACACATAAAACCAATAACAATGATAATGAATAAAACATTTAAAAATAAGAGCCAAATCACACATTTCCCTCTGATCAAAATTTCTTGTTTCTTAAGAACTAACAATGATTATATTAACCATTCAGTTGTTTAATGAGGAAAATCTGTTTACCGTTGGCAGAAAGCTCTTATTCCATTCTGGAGCAAACATTACATAGCATTAGAGAAGTACATAATCAAGAACATCCTAGGCAATTGGATCCATCAAATTTCCCAATTTTCCAATGACTCTCTGGGGTGGTTTGAATGAGTGTCCCTCATACGCTCTAGGTATTCAGACGTTTGTCTCCAGTTGGTGGCGCTGATTTTGGAGGTCTTGGGGTGTGTGGCCATGCTGGAGGAAGTGTGTCACTGGGGGCAGGCTTAGTGAGTTTTAACAAGCCTCCTGGTTTACAGTTGCTCTCTCTGTTTCCTGTGCTCTTTGCAAGATGTGACCCTCGGCTTCCTGCTCCAGATCCAGCTGCCATGCCTCCCGCCACAATGGACTCTTAATTTCCCGGAACCATCAATCGTAAGCTCAAATAAACTCTTCCATTTATAAGTTCCTTAGTCATGGTGCCTTATCACAGCAACAGAAAAGTGACCAATACAGTAATTTGGTACCAGAGAGTGGGCTGTTGGCTGTGAAGAACCTGACCATGTGGATGTTTGGAGAAATGTGGAAGACTTTGGAACTTTGGGCTAGAAAGGCTGTTGACTACTGTAAGGAGAGCTTAAAGGGTCATTCTAGTGGAGGACTGGAAGAAAGCATGGCTGCAAAAGATGTGGTTCCAGGGGAAAATAAAGACTTAGGCAGCAACCGGGATATTTTGATAAAGAGTCTGGCAGCAGTTTGCCCACAGTCCAAATGCTTGCCTGATGCTAAGTTGAAAAGCAATGGACTAATGTCTTTGGCAGAGGATATTTCAAGACAGCCTAGTGTGGCAATGGTGACATGGCTGTTAATGGTGAATATTGTGCAGATCTACAGTGAAGAAGGGCAGATGGGTCAGAAAGAAATGCAGAATGTACAGTTTGGATCTGAAAACTTGCACTGGAAGATTAAAGGTGGGGCCAAGGCTTTGTGAAGGAGAGTTTCCCTTTTTGAATAAGGAGATTAAAGTGTTTAAGGAAGGGCCTCGAGATTTAAAAGACAAAGAATCAGTACCCTTCAGGGCAAGAACCACACCCCAGCTCTAATCCTCACAAGTCCAGGGTAGAGAAAAGTCGCAAATGTGGTTGAAGTAGGAGAGATTCATCCCAAACTGCAGCCAAACTCGGCAGTGTCATTCACATGGTGCTTGCTGGCTTTAGAGGCGTGAAGTTTGCAAAAGTGAAGGGGTCATTCAGTTCTTCCTCCACGGTTTCAGAGAGTGCCAAGGTCGGGCAGAGCACAGCAGGGGTGTCCCTGAACAAAAGAGGCTCTGAAGGTCATTGCGTGAAGCTGTGAAATGTGAAGCCTGGTTCACAGGGGAGATCCCCAAAGAAGACTTTCGAGATGCCAGACCTGTGAGATGATTTGCCAAGGAGAGCTGCATACAGGAAGTGGTAACAGCCTAAGAAAGAAATGTATGTGGCAAGCAAAGCTGGAAGAGCTGACCATCTAAGCCTTTTGAAAGTCAAGTCCAGAAGTCGCACATGAGCTCTGGACTTGGTGTTTGCCCTGCAGGTTTTTTAGGTCTTGGTTTTGGTCAGTATTTCCTCACTATGCTCTATTCCTACCTTTTGAATGGGAAATGTGTATTTGGTTCCACTGTATTTTGGGAGTTGTAATTTGTCTTTTCATTTTCAGGAGCTTAACAGTTTAGGAGATTGGCCTGAGTCATAGAGGAGACTTTGGACTGTGGATTTTTAAATGGCATTGAAACTGGTAAAGATTATGGGACTTTTTTTTTTTAATTAATGTTTTATTGACATTTTGTGCATTTCCCCTTTTCCGCAGATTGTTCCCTAGGCTTAGAAAAGGGGGCACAGGTGGATGAGAAGTAAAACTGTCCTCTCTCTCTGGAGCTGTTGACTTGGATTCTGGTCAATTCTGGCTGTTTCCTTTCATGGGCTGACAGTTTGTTCAGGAGTAACCTTTCGATCCTACTAATGAAGCACAAGCAATTAGATATATAGGTATTTAAGCAGCACTAATATGGGGACTTTTAAGGTTGGACTAAATGCATTTTGCATTTTATATGATCAGGAGCCTATGGGGGCCAGGGAGTGGAATGTGGTTGTTTGAATGAATGTCCCCTATAGGCTCTAGGTATTCAGACGTTTGTCTCCAGTTGGTGGCGCTGTTTTGGAGGTCTTGGGGTGTGTGGCTGTGCTGGAGGAAGTGTGTCACTGGGGGCAGGCTTAGTGAGTTTTAACAAGCCTAGTGGTCTACAGTTGCTCTCTCTGTTTCCTGTGCTCTTTGCGAGATGTGACCCTCGACTTCCTGCTCCAGATCCAGCTGCCATGCCTCCCGCCGCAATGGACTCTAATTCCCTGGAACCGTCAATCGTAAGCTAAAATAAACTCTTCCTTTTATAAGTTCCTTGTCATGGTGCTTTATCACAGCAATAGAAAAGTGACTAATACACTCTCTATGGATAATCTATATTTTATATTTATTTATACTGCATAAAGTTTATGTCTGTAGCTACTTAAATTTTATATTAGTGTACAGTACTTATTTTGATCCAGCCATAAGATAACTTGCAAATTAAATGAACCACGCTTAGTTGAAATTTTTAAGATTAGTTAAATCGAAAATCATTGACAAGCAAATTCTTTTATGTGTGTTTTCTTTCCAGAATCATGCTTTTGGTAGTGTTTAGATTTTGAGCCCTGGAAAAAGGAAATACAAGGGGACAGAAAGATGAATCAGAGGCTGAGGCTGCAGGTCAGAAGCCTGACAGTGAGCTCAAGATCCCATGTAGTTGGCAATCCTCCATTACCTTCAACAGCTCAGCTGTTTCTTCCTGATAGTATGCAGTTCTTCCCACAACTCTACTGCTACTGAGGTTAATGAGGAAGTCTTACAATCTCAGAATGATAAGGTATTGAATATTTTCTTTCATGGCTTCCTCCAGATACACCTGGAGTTTCTATTTCCAACATAGTAGAATCTCAAGATCCATTCCACCTTCCTCAATGTCATCATGTTCTGAAAGACAGTTACCACTTGCCTGGACAGCCTCCCCATCACCTGTTAGCACCCCTCCACCAACACAATACAAAATTTACCTTCATTTAAGGAAGTTGGTGGAGCAATTAAACCTATGTCATAATTTTGCGAGTTAGGTTTAATTCCCCACATAGCTTCACTTTAGAATAAAATCCCAACTTCTCACTTTGTCTCACAGCCCTCTCAATGTTTTGTTGGAATTTTTACCTCATCATTTCTACACATTCTTGCATTATTTTCTGTTAGTGTTCACTCACCCCATCTTGACCTTCCTCTTCCTTGAAAATGTTAGCGCTCTTGCACTGCCCAGCTTTTTATCATTTATATAATTCTTTAGATTTCAGCTCAATTTTCAAAAAACTCTTCCCTGAGCACAGCAGTCTGTGTCTCTGATGTGACTAGTAGCTCATTTACACACTTTATTTTCTTTATTCAACTCTAATTAAAATAATCTGCAATTTCTTGGCAAGTGTAGCTTCATGAATTTATTATATTATAATATTAAATTATAATATTCATGCGTCATGTTCAAGCTTTTACTTTTGTACATAATTTTAAAATTAATCAATAATTTGCTTCATTTGCAATGATACTATATTTACTATGTGCAAAATGATGGTTTTAAGTATATATGCATTATGCCATGACCAAATCTGAAGAATTAAAAATCTCTATCATCATTTTTCAGTGAGAGGTTTTACACATTATATCAGCATTTGTTTTTAAGAAAATAATGGACTATTAATTCTAGCTACCATGTTCTACAATGGTTATCTTGATGTTACTCCTACACGACTAGAATTGTGTATTTTTGACTGGGTCTTTCTAGCCATCACACATCATTCACCACACCCTGGTAGTCTCCACTCTACCATGAGCTTAAATGATCTTTACTTCAGATTCTACTGTGAATGGCGTTATGAAATATTTATCACTTTGTGCATTTTTTTTTTTTTTTGGTCTTTTCAAGACAGGGTCTCCCTGTAGCCCCAGCTGTCCTGGAACTAGCTCTGTAGACCAGGCTGGCCTTGAACTCAGAATGATCTGCCTGCCTCTGCCTCCTGAGTGGGTGCTAGGATTAAAGGTGTGAGCCTCCACACTAGGCTTTTTTTTTACTTTGCACATTTCTTAATATTTTAAGTACACGTATTTTACTGGTTGAACAACTTGTTAAACAATGCTTTTGTTTTTTTGGTGTCTTCAGGGAATAAGAGATAGCTTATTCTAGAACCAAATATGAGGGACCATGTTCCAGGAGCATAGATTGATTACCTTAAATTCCATGTTCCAATGTGGAAAATATTTCATAATTTTTTTAATAATAGAACAAGGAAAAATCATAAATCAAGGCACTTCTCAAAAACATTGGTAGAAGCATTAAGTAAGCAATTACAGCAAAGAGAAAAGCCAGCTCAAGGCCTCATATGCTGTCTGATGACAATCAGCCTTTTGGTTGGTAGAAACTGCTGGTCTGATAAACTAACACAATTCAAAAGCTGTTTGTTCTTAATCTGTTACCCAGATTGCTAACCCAGAAAAATAAGGGGATAAGGGGCAAAAATACTTTTGTTACAGCACATAAAATTAGAATACTTTTCTGAGTACATGAAAATGGACATGTTCTCTAACTTTGTTTCTAATGTAATATTGACAGCACAAGAGAAATTTATTTATCATCGTACCAGAATCTTCAGCTTCTGGAAAAGCACAGAGTCCATCTGCAGAATAAGTTTCTTCCTCGTACTCCATTGTTCTTAGCCGTTCCTCAATGTTGACTACTGAAGTATAGGAAAGAATTTAATTGCCTGCATAATTAAAGAAAAGTGGAATTTCTTGCTTGGTGTTAGAGTTTTTAAAATTTAATTCATTTCACCAAAATTGACAATGATGCATGTTTTGCATGTTCAAAAGTTTTGTGTTATCAGCAATGTCACCTTTAATAAACTGTGATATATATTTCATTTTCATGATAATTTACGTTCAAATTTAGACATCTACAATAAATGAAATATGAAAATTTTGATGACAAATCAAAGAGTTGTTTCTCTATACTCTTAGAATTATCACTAATAGTAATAAATATAAATTACATTTTAGGATATTTTTAGCTATCTGTGGTGTCCCCGAAGCATTTATGTGTTTACTATTTATGTATTTATAAATTATTTAAAATTTTCCATCTCTCCATGTGTGTATTTGTGTGTGTGTTTGTGTGTGTGTGTGTGTGTGTGAGAGAGAGAGAGAGAGAGAGAGAGAGAGAGAGAGAGAATTAAGTGCATGCAGTTCACAGTATGGATGTGGAGATCAGACAACAGCCATTGGTCCTCATCTTCCCCATGGCTTGCCATGAAATCCCATTCTTTTGTCATGTCTACACAAGGTTAGATGCCCTGTGAGATTCTGGGGATTTTCCTGTCTTTCTCTCCTGGTAGATTCTTTTCTAGTTTTTTAAGAGGTCTCCACACTGCTTTGCATAGGAGTTGCATGACTTTTCAATCCCTCCAGCAGTGAATACGAGTTCCCTTTCCTCAGTCCTCTCCAGCATTTGATATCATTTGTCCACCTGATCTTAACCACTCTGACTGGGGAAGCTCACCATCACAGGGAGGCCAGATTCAGTTGCTCTCGGGCATAGAAATGACTGGACACGGGGCTGGAGAGATGGCCTAGCGGTTGGGAGTGCCAACCGCTCTTGCAGAGGACCCGGGTTCGATCCCCAGCACCCACATGGCGGCTGAGAGCCCTCTGAAGCTCCAATTCCAGGAGAACTCCAGCTCCAGGGGAATCCGAGACCCTCTTCTGACCTCCGCGGCATTGCACGACACGGGTGCACAGACTTGCATGCAGACAGTGCATTCATACACATACAAAAATAAATAAAATTAATAAAAAAAAGAAATGACTGGACACATACTAACTGGCAGAGGGGTCTACCTGTGCAGCCGGTATTTTGGACTGTTACATTTTCATATATTATAGAGTCAGCCATAGGAATTCCTACTACATATTATGCATTTTTCCCTTTAGTATTTCAGTCCCTGTCCCCCACTCCTGTGCTTGCTGCTGTAGTAGACTTCTGGAGGCCCCTACACATTCTGGTGCTGTGATCCTCACTTTCCCTTCAAATTCACTCATTTCTCATCACCATGCTTATATTTCATGAAGCCTCTTTAAGCTCCAAGTCATCTGTAAAACTGTAGCAGTTTAGTGTTGAAATGTGTGGAAGCCAAATATCAGTTCTTGTGAAAAACAATGTATTGGATCCTAATTCTAAAACTATTTAAAAATTTTCTGTCTCCTTGTGCAACTTCATTATAATTTCCTCTTCTTCACAGGAATTTTAGAGTGAGGAAAAACTCAATTATTTGCTATGTAAAATGTGGAAATTAAAACAGATAATGCAGAAAATCATTTTCAAAAGAGAATAAGTGTATGCGTTGCTGTGCTCTTTGGAGGATCTCTGACTCTGGCATGTAACCGTAATTCTTCCACCTTGCTCTGGCTGGTATTTGCAGAAGGGCTGGAGGATTTTACTTTAGCATGTACACTTAAGTTTCATTCTCAGAATCCCAGGCTTAGAAATGATTGCTGCAATGCTTCCTTTTGTTGATTTACTACAGCAAATTTCCTCCTGTCTCCATGGAAGATCTCTAAAAACACCTCCATGTCTTCTCATGGTATCCTTAAGAGTATCAGATATAATCACTAAGGCAGATGTGAACCACACTTGAATATCAGTCAAAACTGGTATAGAGAGAAGCCCACTAGAGAAGCCCAGAGTTCTAAGAGAGAAAACAGATGAGTGATAGAACCTGAGATCAAAGGGAAACTGGGTGTTTATTTTAATTAGCATCTGCACATGTAAAGGCAGTGCACATATTGTTCTGTTTTCACTATCTGTCTTGATCAAAATCAATCCCCCTCCAAAATGCTTTTACAGTGCTTATTTCCTGAATACTCTGTATATTGAAAATAATTCCTATGGTGTTTCTTGTTTGCTATGTGTACACAATCTTCCTCCATCACTTATAACTGCTTGGAGATACAGCTATGTGTCTACTTTGTGCATTAGATCAAATAATCTAGTATGACTTTATAGATTGATTTAAATCAGTAAATTTTGATTCCTTTAAATATACATACTTCTAAATCTTCCTCCCAACATATTGTCAAAATTACGATCATTAAATAAAAAACCTCAAAGTTAAAAATTTTATAATCAAGTTGTAATAATAGCTAATATAATGATTACTATGATAAAGTAGGTGTAACATTAATTTTTAAGTTAAAGAAAAATAAAAAGGATAATCACTATCCCTAAGGAAGTTATAATACACTACCTAGTATGTTGGGGTACAGTATTATATTAATAATATATAATTTTATATATATATATATATAAAGAGAGAGAGAGAGAAGAGGAAGGAGGCAGAGAGGAGAGGAGAGAAAGGCAAAAACCTGAGGCACAAAGAGAGAGAGTAACTATTTTGACTGGACTTGACTGGATGTTGCTCCATACAGCAGGCAGCCTTCAAACTTGTACCAGTCTTCTGTCCTCTGTTTCCTAAGATCTGCAAATACAGATATGTACCACTACACTTGGCCCATTTAGGGTAGAATATTATCAT
This sequence comes from Rhizomys pruinosus, assembly GCA_009823505.1. Classification (NCBI taxonomy): domain Eukaryota; kingdom Metazoa; phylum Chordata; class Mammalia; order Rodentia; family Spalacidae; genus Rhizomys; species Rhizomys pruinosus. The sequence goes on along the minus strand of VZQC01014759.1, from coordinate 1,554,183 downwards.
GTTAAGGAAGTTCCTTTGTGTGTGTGTGTGTGTGTGTGTGTGTGTGTGTGTGTGTGTGTATGTGCATCAGCCTTGGTTCATCTCTGTTGCTTTTCTTCTTTTTTTTCTTTATTAATATTTTATCGATTATTTTTATTTTATTTTTATGAGTACGTTGCTTGCATGCATGCCAGTGTCTTGCAAAGTCCTTGGATATCAGAAGGGGGCATCAGACTCCACTGAAACTGGAATCACAGAGCAGCCAGGGCTTTTGACCCCCTAACCATCCTGCTAGCTGTCTCCTTTGCTGTTATTCCTCACCTCACATTCCCATTTTTTGCCTTAAAGGAGAGATGTTTGATTGACAGCAGGAGCTGAGCAGCTGTGAAAGTTGATGGACAGCGACTAAACTTATTTGCAAAGGTTAAAAACATAAAGTGATCCTAACATTCTTTGCAACTTGCATTTATATGTCAGTATAAAATTTAAATATTTGGAACCATGTGTAATACATAGATAATTACTGGAAGAGAAACACAAAAATGGCTCCTAGGCTCTTATACCAGACTTCCCAATAAGAAGGCTCTGAGTTTACTGTTGGACTCTGAGTTAATATATGCACAAGCAGACATCTTTGCTCCTTTAGCAGCTGGATGAGGGTAACCTTTCCCACTTATGAATCCATAAGAAGATGTCAAAGACAATGTGAAAGCTTAGGTTATGAGGACAACATAACAGATTAAAAAATGTGTTTTTATATGTTAGTGACTTGAAATATACAGTTAAATCACAGTCCACACATTTTTTTTTCCTGCTTGTACTTGTTTAAAATTTAGAGAATTTCTAAAGGTGATTCAATGAAAACTAAGAGATGACTATGTCTGGTACAAGTATTACTAAATCTGGAATCGCTGGTACAATTTCATCTTAACTGTTCTATACTTTAGCAACCACTGTTAATCTTTTCAGATAAGTCACGTTTCTACTGAGAAAAATCCCTAAAGTACTACTCAAAACTTTACTTTTTGTGAAAAATTAATACTTTTTGACATGTTTTATATCATGAATGAACTATATCATCAAAGAAATTACTTGATTTTGTGCCAGTTATGGTTATTCTATTGTTTTGATACAATTTCTCAAAAGTCACAATTTGACTTGACTGTTAAGGGAAAATAATGTTGACATAGTTGGAACATCAAATGTGTATGAAAGTCAACATTACAGTGATTAGTAATTTGAGTGCTAAGACATGAATAAATTGTCAATGATTTCCACTGAGACAGGTGTGTTCTGCTCAGTATCATATAGGAGGGATATTAACAGAATGGACATTAATTATGGCTGTGAAATTTAGAAATGGTTTATTTGAAATGTGTTTAGGTTTAAGTAAAGGCAGAATATCATCTCACTCCGATAAGACTGGCTAAGAACAAGAACACAAAAAACACCAAATATTGGAGAGGATGTGGGGAAAGGGGAACACTCATCCATTGCTAGTGGGACTGTAAACTTGTACAACCATTATGGAAAGAAACGTGGAGAGCCCGTAAAAGACTCAAAATGAGCCTACCACCTGACCCAGTCATAACACCCCTGGATATATACCCACAAGACTCATCCTACCACAAAGATACATGTACATCCATGTTTATTGCAGTTCTCTTCACAATAGCGAAGAGCTCAAACCAACACAAATGCCCCTTAACTGATGAATGGATGACAAAAATGTGGTACATCTACACAATGGATACCACTTATCAGTAAAGAAAGATGACATCATGAACTTTGTAGGTAAATGTATGGAACTGGAAGACATTATGCTAAGTGAAGTAACACAGTCCCAGAAAAACAAGTGGCAAATGGTCTCCCTCATTTGTGGATGGTAACACCAAATCCCCAGATAAAAGGCAAGCTAAACAACATTATTGTTATATTTCTTTTTATCTGAAAGCAACTATGTTGTTATAATGTAAATCTCTTTTTTTTTTAAATTAGTTTTTATTGATGGTTTGTGCATTTCATACATCATTTTCCAATTCAGATCAGGCATATTTCCATTTCCCTTCCCCCCCACCAAGATTTCTAAACTGAACTGAGAAATGATGTCTGAAATACACAAAACATCATTGAAAGCATTATGAAAAGAAATAGGCTTCTAAAAACCATATGTGATGTCATACGTCCGAGGTTAACAGCTTATTGTTGCACAGGCAGAACAGTAGTGAGATGACTTTGGAAGGAGGATTTGGTGGGATGGAGAATACAAGAAGAGACTGTGGTTGGGGGCTTAGAGAGATTTTTCAGCAGTATAGAGCACTGTGTGCTCTTTATAGGACCCATGTTCAAGACCCAGCACCCACATGGCAACTAACAACCATGTTTAACTGCAGTTCCAGATGATCTGACACCATTTTATGGATTCCATGGCCACTGCATATATGCATATATATATATATATATATGTATATACATAAATATATACATGTATACATATATATGCAGGCAAATCACTTAAACGTAGTAAATATAAATGAGTAATTTCCCTTGAATTGTTTGAAAAAATAAATAATGGGGATGTCTTTGAGTGAAGATAATTATATGCATATATGCAAAAATAGAAAAGAATAAGTATGTTATATTTTAAATGGAAAACGTAAGTAGGGAAGAGGATGTCAAGGTCAAGGCTAGATTGGGCTACCTAGTAAGACCCTGTCTTAATAAACATAAATGAAACAGGCTTGAGAGATGGCTCTTGCAGAAGACCCATGTTCAATTCCCAACACCCACATGGAAGCTAACAACCATCTGTAACTCCAGTTTCAGGGGAACCAAGGCCACCTTCTGACCCCGTGGGCAATACATGACACAGGGGCAGTTAAAGACAGCCAGGCAGTACACTCATAAACATAAGATGAAATAATAAGTAACATTAAAAATAAAAATAACTAAAAATTAGAAATGTCCAGGGTTATACACACTATGTGTTTTCCTACTTCCCTTAAAGATTTAGACAAAGAGACGGGGACATCTCCCACCTCATGCTCCTTGTGCAGTCAGAACCTTATTGCAATGGCCAGCATTGAGCTTCCATCCATTGAGGGGCACGAAGGGGCCAGGGATTCATTTTCAGCATCCTCAGGGACATTCCCAATCCTCCAGGACCTTGCGTGCCCCATGCTTGTTCAGCACCAGCATCCTTGTTTTGGTATGTTTCCTGGTGTTTAGAACACTTGTATAACAACATTGCGACCTGTGAACTGGTTCTTTGACACCAGTGAACATAATTTTCTGTTCATAACAATTTTTTATAAGCCATCATAAATTTCTGATTACTTTTTTTTTGTCTTTTCGAGACAAGGTCTCCCTGTTGTCTTCCAGCTGTCCTGGAACTCACTCTGTAGACCAGGCTGGCCTTGAACTCACAAAGATCCACCTGCCTCTGCCTCCAGAGTGCTAGGATTAATGGCATGCACGTCCACGCCCAGTTCTGATTACCTTTAAAACAGTAGTGATGCCTGTATAACCTTTGTATTCTGTGACTTATTTCCCTATATATCTTTCTGGTTAATTGTTTATGCATACTAAGGTTATTTAAGGTGGGTTATTTTGAGATGTGTAACTCTTTTATGGAGATTCTAAAAATAATTCGCATTTTGTTCTTCTAACATGGCTTCATTAAATGTTTAAGTATTTTTAAAATATGTAATTCTTGGGGCTGGAAAGATTGATCAGTGGTTAAGAGTACTAATTGCTCCTGCAGAGGACCCAGGTTCAATTCCCAGCACACATGTACCCACATGGCATTTAAGAGCAGTCTTTAACTCCAGTTTCAGGGGAATCCAAAACCCTCTTTTGACCTTGGCAGCATTGCATGACAAGGGTGCACCTACTTATATGCAGAGAGTACACTCATACACATAAAAAATGTAATTCTTGGAGCAATGTTGTGGGTAGTAGAGATATAAAGCTATTTTATTCTGTATATTTGAAACTGCTCCACACAAAAGGTCCCCTGGATCAAAAGAAAGCAAAATACTTGAAATTAAAAAGCAATGCTGGAGAAACTGTAGATCCATAGGAACCCTCATTAATGACATATGCAAATTATGATTAATTAAAAGAAAGTCTTTGAAGTGTAGCTGAGCAGAATCTTTGGAACTTGGCACTCAAAGGCCCTATTTCCAGATTACATTCAATCAAATATTAGGTATTCAGGTGTCAAACAACTCAGCTTATTATAAATATTTTAACAGGAAGTTTTAAGGCTAGTGGGAAAATAATTTTGTGCAGTCATTGAAAATTTAAATTTGTTCTTCATGGGAATATAGATGGATGATTCCCACTTTGCCTTCCTTGTATACTGCCACTGAATGAATGAGGTTAGTGCTGATAGAAGATGAGAAATTTTTCTCATTAACAGGCTGTCAAACTACAGATAAGCACAGAGCATAAGTTTGGATAACAATGTGGAGTTGAGTTGCAGTTGAAATATTAGTGTTAGTTCATGTTCAGACAATGTAAATTCATGTGGATAACTAGAGAAATAGTTACACTGACGTGTAGTCATGAGTTAGCACACATATAGAGATGAATGGTGTCTACTGGAACAATCTGGGAGGAATGACATGTTAATAGTAATGAACAAATCTAGCATGAACAAAACACTTTGTGACTTCTAATAACAATCTCCACTTCATGGAATGTGGGTGCTTGGAGCAATGGCTGATTCTATGTCTGCTGCAGAAAAACTAGGGTTAGGAAGTTCTTGAAAAACATATGATGCCTGAGATTGGGATATATTAAAAATAGACAAGGTAGTAATCAAGTATATGGACAAAATACCAGAAGTCAAACAAAGGGTTTCTTGATTTTGATGTTTATGAGAACAAAACAAATGATAAGGTGGTGAACCAGAAGATAAAAAGAACAGAAAAAAATGTGTGCACACTAGTTAAATCTAAGTAATTTAGATTTATTATGCCTTAAATCTTGGCAACATACAATAATTTGCTTCTAAATATAATATGTAAAAGTATCAATTTTTGAGGTTTAAAAATAGATTTGTTGAGATGTAATTCACATATATTACAAGTTACCAATTCACACTACACAATTCAATAGATTTGTTACAGTAAGATTTTTCCTCATTCTTTCAGTCTTATATTACTCTAAAATATGCATGCATACCCTCTACCCATATGCCAAAAATTCCTACCTGAAAATAAATTGTAAAAGTATCAAATTTATGTGTGTGTGTGTGTGTTTTGATTTTGCAAAAGCTAAATGTAGCAAAATCACCCTACCCAGTTATTAAAGCTAGCATGGTATTAAGATATGTGGATACTCCATAATACATTGTAAAATGTGTACTTTGCCCCTGAGGTATTATTGCCCAAACCATCATCCAAACTCTGTCTATAGGAAAAACAAACAAAATAGACATATTTTATAACTAATGTCCTCCAAACTGTCAATATTATAAAAAATGAAGAGATCCAAGTAAATGGAGTTGAGAGAAGCTAAATTAATGAAAATAAGACTTAAAAACTCATCTAGTTTTTGAAATCACAGTGAAGAAACTGTGGCTTTCTGTAGGGACTAATTTTATACTTCCATTTTATATTTATGCTTGCTTTTTGAGACAGAATGTCCTTGTAGCCTCAGCTGTTCTAGAATTCATTAGGTAGACCAGACCAGTCTCAATCTCACAGAGACAGAATTGCTTTACTACCTCCTAAGTTCTAAATTTAAAGTAGTATATCACCATACCTGAGTAATGTGTTACATTTTAGTACAAATCTAGAAAACATATTCTGGAAGATTTCTAGGAATATATTAAATCTGATTCAGAAAACAAAAATGAGTATTTTTTTAATTATATATTATACATAATATATAATTAAATTGAGGGGAGGTACAGATAGGGAAGAATCAAACTACATTTTATGAAAATCAGAAACAAAAAAATGAATAATTTTAACAAGGATATACCTAAAAGAATCATATTATGGCCCATATAGCTTACATATGGACAATGGATGGTCTTATTGTGATATTTTATGATACAAATAGGAAAGTGGAATATCTCAGTTTGACTCATTTGTGATACATAAACAGGATGAAAGTGTCTTCTTCAAAAAGGGTCAGATACTGTCATTACTCCCCTATGAATTATTATATTTGATCATATGTAAACCAGCCTATGTACTAATAAAAACTCAGGAGAATAGAATACAAAAATGTCAAATATTTTTCTATAGAAATAATTGTAAAATAAATAATTTCTCAATAGTATTTTAATGAGCTTTTCTTGGTATTACTTAAGTACAGTGTGGTTCTTGACAGCCTGCAACTTAACAAAAAACAGATCTATACATTCCTGTTTCAGGGTTCAGTAGTATATTTCATAATCTACATTCAAAATGATGAGTTTTTTTCCACTTGGGGCTATATGTTATTCCTTATTCACCCAACATTACAAACATGTGGCAAGCATGCCTGGCGGGATTTAATTGTTATAAACAAAAATAGTTAAAAGAATGCAGAGCTGGTGCTGTATGCAACATTACTGCAATCAGTACATCATTCCTGTGGTAATTTCTGTCACATTATATTGTGAATAAATTTTTCCACAGAAATTAAATAATGCAAAAACTTTTCATATATGAATTATGTAGTGCTTTCAGTCTGCTTTATGGTTGTTTTTGTTAGTTGATGTGATTATTTGGGAATTTATTTTACAGTATAGCATTCTGTGTATATAGCTAAGATAGTTTCTGTTACCAACTTGAAACTCCTGGGTTGAGGGAGCCTGAACTGGAAATTTCCTGCATTGGGCTGGCCTGTGGTCATATGTGTGGGATATTTTCTTGGTTGTTGTGTGATTCAGGAAGTACCAATGTGGGCAGTGCCACCCCTGGGCAGGCAGTTCTGTGTTGTATAAGAAAGCAGGATGAGAGAGACAGCAAGCTAATAAGCAACATTCCTCTATGGTCTGTGCTTCAGCACCTCCCTCTAGGTTCCTGCCCTGAGTTCCTACACTGTTCTCTGTAAGTGGTAAACTGTGACCCAGGAGACATAAACCAAATAAACCATTTCTTCCCAAACTTGGTATTGATTTAAAATGTTCTGCCATAGCAATTTCAAAAGTAAAGTAGAACAGAAATTGGTATCAGATATTGGGTTATTTGCTGTGAAGAAGGTGTCTATGTGAGTTTATGGAGAAATGTGGAAGACTTTGGAAACGGGCTAGAAGCATGAAAGATGCAAGAGTGAAGGTGTTTTGGGACCTTCCTCTGCTGTTTCAGAGACTGCCCATGTGAGGTAGTGTGCAGCCAGGGCATCCATGCATAAAGAAACCCCTGATGGGCCCTTTCAGCAAACTGTGAAGGTGAACACTGTGTGGCAGTGGAGACCCTAAGAAAACATCCCAGCTGCCAGAGCTGTGAGACATCAGGCAAGAGAACTGCATAGAGCCAGTTAGGTACCAACCCAAGAGAGATGTGTGTTAGATGCAGGGGAGCTGGTGAAGTTGAGCTATCCAAGCCCTTTGGAGTCTCAGAAGTTGGATGTGGATCTACCAAGTTTTGTATTTGCCCAGCTGGTCCAGTATTTCCTCTCCATGCCTCTTTCTTCCTTTTGGGAAAGGGAATATATATTTGGTTCTATCAAATGTTGAGATTACATAATTTTCTTTTGATTTCTACAAGCGCTTACAGTTAAGAGACTACCACGAATCGCAGAAGAGTCTTTATTGAGATTGGTAAAAACTATGGGGACTTTTAAGGATGAACTAAATACATTTTGCATTTTATATGGTCATGAGCCTATGGGGGCCAGGGAGTGGAATGTAGTTGTTTGAATGAAAATGTCCCAATAGGCTCCAAGTAGTTGGACGTTTTGTCCCCGTTGGTGGTGCTGTTTTGGGAGCTCTTAGAAACTGTGACCATGCTGGAGGAAGGATGTTACTAGATCTGGGGTTAGAGAGGTTTTAAGCCCTTCAGGATCCCCAGTTGCTCTCTGCTTCCTGGGTCTGCTTGAAGATGTGAGGGCTTCTGCTCTTATCCCAGACACCTCTGCTGCCACGCCTCCCCAGCGTTATGGACTCTTGTCCTTTTGGAAAGTAAACTAAAGAAATTCTTCCTTTTATAAGAGTCCTTTTTCATGGTTTTTTTTTTTTTTTACCAGAGTAACAAATGTAATTAATATACCCTGTTATTTTATAATTTAAGGCTATTTATGCCATTCTTGGGATGTTGTTTGAAAGAAACAGAAAAAATACATGTACTATAGTTCACATTTCTATACCTTCATTTTCTTTTTTTTAGGATGTTTTTATTTTTATTTTTTAATTTCATTTTTGTATGTGTATTAATGTACTGTCTGCATGTAGGTCCGTGCACCCTTGTCATGCAATGTCGCGGAGGTAAGAAGAGGGTGTCGGATTCCCCTGGAACTGGAGTTAATAGACAGTTCTCAGCCGCCATGTGGGTGCTGGGGATCTAACCCGGGTCCTCTGCAAGAGCAGTCGGCGCTTTTAACCGCTAGGCCATCTCTGAGTGTGCTGTCTGCATGTAGGTTTCATGCAATGCCTGCCGCGGAGGTCAGAAGAGGGCATCGGATTCCCCTGGAACTGGAGTTAAAGACGATTCTTATCTGCCATGTGGGTACTGGGAATTGAACCTGGTTCTCTGCAAGAGCAGTCGGTGCTCTAAACTGCTGACCCATCTCTCCAACCCCTGTATCTTCATTTTCTAAGAAACCTGTGGATGATTTAATGATGAGTAAATGAACTTGCTTCTTTAATTCACATATCAGGGACACCTTTGTGGCTAAGGTGAGTTGATATTGTGATGCAAAGGGTAGTCTTCACCAGTTCATTACTTTCTGGTCTATCCTCAGCAACTTTCCACTGTCAATGGCTTCTCTGCCAAGGGAGAGGCCTCAAGATCCTCTTTCCAATTCCTGGTGAAATCTTGACTCACTTGAGATTTCAAATTACAATGGATTCCTTACATATATTTCCAAAAGCTCATATAATAAAACAGTAAGTTAATGAATTGAGTTTCATTAAAATTAAAAGTAAAAAAAAAGTTTTAATGAATGAACACTAAAAGATGATGAAGGAAATACTGGACAGAAAAAATGAAATAAAATATCTGAGAATGTAATTTTTTAATAATATATAATTAATCAAAAGCACATGAAAGGGTACTGGTGTCAGTGATTAAGGAATACAAATCAAACCATGAGAACATTCCACCTCAGGCTTCCTAAAAGGAATATGTAGAAAGGCAATAAGAAGTGCTATCAAAGATAGGTACATGTCAGACTCCCTCTACATTTCTGATGGGAAATTAAAAATAAAACACAGAAGGTTCTCAGTTATCAACAGGGAATGACAGATTTACTATTAAGGAAATCAAAGCCTAAGGAAACCTCTACTATAATTTGAACGTGAGTCTGAGCACTTATTCACCAGATGGTGGGTACTGCTTGGGAAAGTGATAGAAGCTTTAGGAAGCAAAGACTTGCAGATGGCATTTGGTAGGAGAATTGATGTTTTACAGCCAACAGCCACTTCCTGTTCACTCTTTGCTTCCTAACTGTGGATGCAGGGTGAGCATCTGCCTGACCCTGACACCCCTTAATGACAAGATTAATATTATTTGCATTTCAACAACCCAAATTATTGTCATTTTATGTGCAATGAACTTTGGAATACTTCTATGCTAGGTTTGTATTTTATACTAAATATTTGATTTTTAATTTCTGAATTGTGCTATGGAATATTAAAAATGTTCCTCCCCATCAAATTGTATTTTATTGCTTATTGTCTGTTGTTTGTTTATTTCTTCATATACATATATATATATATATATATATTCTTCATATATATATATATATACATACATATGAAGATAGACAGAGACATAGAGAGGCAGAGATAGAGACATAGAGACAGAGAATATACTATTATAGACCCCTAACAAAGTTAGAATCCTGACATTTGCAGTCATATTCATGACCACAGAAGGTGTTACTTTTCATGAAATAAGCAAGATGCATAATAACTAATACTGTATGTTCTCATTCATTCAGAGAACTAAAAGATATGATTACATAGAAATAATTCTCATACTATGACCTGATGATTCCTTACTGTAGAATCAAGGGCTTTCTCAATAATTCATTCATTCTCGTGCTTTATTTGTAACCACACCATGTGATCTTAGCACTACATTCCTCTTACTGCATGGTTTCCTGAATTTTGTTAATTTTAAATTAGCTTAAATTCTTCAATATTTTAATTTATGCTTTGAGTGCTTAGTACAATGTTTTGATAATATTCATTTTACTATACCCCCGCCACCATGTCCTCTATTATCGTTTATTTTTAAGGCTTATTTATTCTCATTCGTATTTACTAAATGCTCCTTGATTTGGTCCTTCCAATGGAGCTTTGTGAACCTACCCAGATTCATATTCTTTTTTTTTTTAATTTTATTATTTATTTTTGTATGTGTATGAGTGTACTGTCTGCATGTAGGTTTGTGCACCCGTGTCGTGCAATGCCGCGGAGGTCAGAAGAGGGTGTCGGATTCCCCTGGAACTGGTGTTCTCCTGGAATTGGAGTGACAGACGGTTCTTAGCCACCATGTGGGTGCTGGGGATCGAACCCAGGTCCTCTGCAAGAGCAGTCCGTGCTCTTAACCGCTAGGCTATCTCTCCAGCCCCTCAGATTCATATTCTTAAAAACAAAACATCTGACTCTACCTCTCCCAGCAGCTGTTGATTGTCAATACTTCCTCAGCCAGGCCTGGATCTGTCTGCTCACCTCCTCCATCCATCCTGGGATTATGTCTCTCCTGAACTGGAGCAGATCTTGTGTATGTTTTCATATGTGTGTCTGTCCTGTTGCGTCCTTGTGTTCATATACCCCTTCTGGCTCTTACAATCTTTCTGCCTACCTGCACTTTGTAAGGAGAGGGTATGATGAAGTTTTTCCACTTAGGGCTGAACATTCTTCAGTCTTATTCTCTGCACATTGAATATTGTGAGTCTGTGTTAATCACCTAGTACTATAATAAAGAATTTCTCTGGTGAGAGGAGAGGGAAGCATTAATCTATGTGTATTAAAAATGTCATTTCATTAAATTCAGTACTAGGTCCATTTAGCAGACTAACAGTGGTGGTGTCTCCTCTACATAGTCTAGCCTGTCCCCTGTCTAGCCACAAGTTCTTGGCCCTGATAACAATATCAGGTATGGCTTCCATCTTGTTATGTGGACCTTAAATCCAATGAGAAAGTGTTTGGTTATTTGCATAACATTTTTGTCACTATTGCAGCACTGGAATATCTGGCAAAGCCAGGTGTTATTGTAGCTTGTAAGGATGGCAGCTCGATAAAGCTGATGATTACTTTCCCTTCTGGTAGCATGCATATCATCCAATGAACTGTGCAATATAGAAATACTATGTCTTTTGTTTGTTCAGTGTCTCCATTAATTGAAGCCTCTCTGTATCATGTCTCTATATACCTCTAGTTGGGAGAGTTCAATACATAAAACTATAATAATCTGCTATATATAATACATAAAACTATAATAATCTTTATTTCTTTTTTGTAAATTGACCTCTTGAACTTACACAATGCTACACCAAGGGTTGTTAAATATCCTATAGGGCACACAGTTCTCAGGATAAAGAATCATATGACTCATATGTCAATCATGCAATACTGAAAAAAGGTGGGTGGTTATTTAAAAATTAGTAGTAGTAGAATTAGACTAAATACTCATTTCCTGAATCTACATAGCTGTTAATCATGAACTGTCAAACACAAGATATTGTGGGTTTTATTCAACATCTAGGTTCCATTTTATTTTTCTACCTTCTTTTAATCACATAAATGTTGGTGTATTTATTAGGTATCATACATGAAATTAAACACAAATTCATACATTTCAATAACATTTTAAAAGTGAATTACATGTCATTTATTATTTCAATTCCTAATGCATCAGACATAGGAAATCCTTGTTTGGCCTTCTTAATAATGAGTCCTGACATATTTCTCCCATCCTTCTCTAAATTATAAATATGCACACACTTCACTTGTCCCAAAAATTCTTAGTTATTTCTAGGTAAAGGAATTATAGTATAAGTAACTCTTTAGTGTGTTGTATGATGATTTTTGGAATTACCAATGGTTGGTAACTGCTTCATTTCATCCTTGTAAAGAGTACATTGTACTTGTGATGTGAGTGAGTTTATTAGGAAACCAGTTATTTATTTGTCTTTAAATAAGTTATCAATAAATAATGTCCTTCCTGTACACATAGATTCAGATATAGTTTAAAGTGGCATATGCAATTTTGTTACAATTTTTAATTGTTTAGTTATTGTGAATGTGTGTGTGTGTGAACATCTGTCAATAAGCACAACAAATACCACAAAACACAACACATGACACAACCGTCAGAGGAACACATGTGCAAGTTTCCTCTTCCCAGAGGTGAGTCATGGGGATTGAGCTAACTTATCAGCCTTGGTAGTGGGTGCCTTCGCTATTGAGCTGTCCTTTCAGCCATATTTTCATGGGTTTCATATTCATGACTGAATTTCCTTGGTTGAAATTTTTTTTTACTTTAATATGTTAGCTACTTTTCTGGTTGCTGTGCACAAATACTTAAACAAAAGCAGGATAAGATATGAGGAGTTTATTTTTGCTTAGAATTTGATGGTGCATAACCCATTACATCAATGAAAATTTGCATTTGAGCAGAATTTTTAATAAATCTATTTTTGTATTGGTTTACTTGAATTTATGTCACTTTGAAGTTTTATTATCTACCTTGCAATAAGTATTTTAAAAATTATAAATTTGGGGGTAATCCATTTTTACTTTGTTTAATATTTGTATTACTGAAAATTAAAGAAGTATTACATTTCTAGTAAGTGTTATGTATAATTTTTAAGATATTCATATAGTTTTTCAGCTATATTATAACAAATTTTCTGTCATCCTCCATTCATATTCCAGATTACAACTAAAACGTGGAGATATGATTCTGCCATCCCCCCCTTTGTAACAATTTGCTGTGTTGTGCATCGGCCAAGGGTGTTTTCCATTTACCAATGAACTACAGCCTAGCGCTTCAGCTAAGACTTTTGTCAGGCTCAATGTAATTATGGACAGGGTGGTTATTTATTTTCTCCAGGACTGAGTAAGTAGCTTTGTTGATAGGCTCTGCTTAGCATATACAAGTCACTGGCCTTAATCCATATTACTCCAGGAACTGAAGGTATGTGTGGTCGAAGAAGCCTGATGACCACACCTTTCAGAGACTGAGTTAGAAAACTGGATGGAATTGACTGATGCCGTTTCGAAGAAAGAGAGGGAAAGAAATAAGAAAAAAAAGACAAGAGAAATTTATTTTATATATGACTTTCTTCTCTTTCTGATTAATTTCTTTTTGACAACTGGTAGTATAGACCTCACACTTTAAACAGTTGATTTTGCCCTTTAATTCTAGCACTTGGGAGGCAGAGGCAGGCAGATCTTTGTGAGTTCAAGGCCAGCCTGGTCTAGAGAGTGAGTTCCAGGACAGCTGGGGCTACAGGGAGACCTGTCTCAAAAAGACCAAACCATACCAAACCAAACCAAACCAAACCAAACAAAACAAAACTGATTTTGCTTACATTTTTTAATCAGTATTGGTAATTTTTTTGTGAAATCATTATTGACTTCCATTACATATACAATATACATTTTTCTTAAATAGCACTTGGTTAATACAATGACAAAATTGTGGATTGTTTGAAGGTTAATAATTCTACGTGTTGTCTTACATAGTAACTCTGGAAAGACAAAATAAAAATCTATGCAAATTTTAATGATGTTTTAGAGAAATAGCATATGAATTTCATCATTAGGCTATTTGAATATTTCTTTTAAAAGGGATTTATATAATGCTATTGCCTTTCAGGACAGAGAGGAATTTGGAATAAATCTCTAAATGTAAAACAAAGGACAATGTATTCCATAGTACTTATCTGATAAAAAAACTGATTATATTTCTTTCATGTCAGGATACAGAGTAGAATATAAGAAAATGACCTGAGTATCAATTTTTCCATTATCTCTAATTAAATTAAATTATTCATGAGGGACTACAAATTGTAATGATAAATATGCATCAAAATTCTTAACATTGAAAAGAATAAGGTGATTTTGTATTCATTTACAGAAAAATAATTGGAAGCTTTTCTAAAGTTAAATTACCCAAATGATTTTAATGGTTATCCTCGCTACCAAGAAAAAAGGTAAAAGATTAATTCCCTAAGGAAAAATAATTACTTATATTTTATTAAATAATGTGATAAGGTAAAATTGTTACATACAAGAAAATACATCAAAACATACAAAAGAAATGGAAATGAGCTAATAACCAAGGAGACATTACTCTGAAGTCAAAAGGACTATGGGAGTTTAGAAAACATTGGGACTCATCCATTATGTTAATTTTTCTGTTGTGATCAAGCCTTTATATTTTAAGTAAAATATTCATATTTGAGATCTTTATCGAAGTTTATAGTCTTAAAATTAATAAGATGTAAGATGTTTACAGTATCCAAAAGTAATAATTTCTATACCTAGGAAACGATATGCCACAGAATGTATATATGTACACATACTTGCATATATATATATATATATATATATATTGCTAATGAAATTTATATATTTTTCCTATGTATAATATGAACAGATAGTGGATTGTCAATTGTGTACCACACTAATTCTTAATGTTAAAATCAACTTTGAAATCTAATTTTCTTGTGCTACTGCATGGAATATAAAAGGTGAATATGTACATGCAGTTTATAAACAATGTATTTGAACCTTAATTGAAATAAACACTAAATGGCTTCAAAAGCTTAACAACTTATCTATGTCAACTTTAATCAGACATCTATTGAATTTCAAATAAATAAATAATGAGCAACAAGATATTCCAGAAACTCTATAGGCTACTGGAACTTATTAAGAAAAAATTCAATCTTTTTGTGGTCTTCAAGAAATTCATCTCAACTTCATGAATAGACAATACCTTAGGGTAGCAAGATGGAAAAAAAAACAATATTCCAAGCAAATACCTATAAGAAGCATGCAGGTGTTGCAATTCTAGTGTCCAACAAAGAGATTTCAAATTAAAACTATGAAGAAAATATATAGAGAAAAGCTTCATTCTAGTCAAAGGAATAATTGACCAAGAAGAGATTATAGTCATGAACATATATGCACCAAACTGATTGTCTAAAATATGGTATTAAATGTCATTAAATAATATATTAACCTAATACCATATCATTAGGTGACTTCAATAATCCAATATCACTAATAAACAGGCCAAATGGACAAAGAACAAAGAGAGACATCTGAATTAGATGACATCTTAGAATTGGTCATGTACTGGGAAATAGAACAAACTTCAACAAATACAAAAAATTAAATAAATAATTCAATGCATTCTAGGAGACCACAGTGCTATTAAACTTATAGTCAATAACAAAAGAAGTTCTACTAACTACATGAACTTGTGGGGCTGAAACAACTGAAGGATGATTGGGTCAATGAAGAAATTAAGAGATAAAGAAAATTATTCCTGTAGTTTCACCATTCACCCCAATCACAGCCCTTACATTCTACCATGCCCCCTCTTGCACAGATTGACTGGACACCTATTTGATCAACTTGATTGTACATACAAGCCCCCCAAGCTGGATGGTGGGACCCTTGGGCTATGTGGATTTGGGCACAACTGCTTGCAAATTGGTTTTACATGAAGGATGCTTGTACTCTTAAATTATTACTTATTGTTAAAAATGAAAAAAAATAAGTAATAGAAGAAAAAAAAAGAAAATTATTCCTAGAACTAACAGACAATGATAATACAACACAACAAATCATCTGACACACATTAAAAGCTCTTCTAAGAGGGAAGTTTATAGTTCAAGATTCCTATATGAGAAACAAATCAAAACAACAACAACAACAACAACAACAACAACAAAAGAAACCAGAGCACATATAAATGACACTTAACAGTATGAACAGTAACAAATGAAGACTCTAAAGGTAAGACCAAACCAAACACAAAAGTACTAGATGAGAAGAAATGAAGAAATCAGAACAAAACTTAACGAAATAGAGACAAAGAAAACAATACAAAGACTCAGTAAACCCAAGAGCTGGTTCTTTGGAAAACTAAATAATATAGACAGACATTTATCCAAGTTAACTAAAAAAGAAGAATGAGCAAAGCTGAATTAATAAAATCATAGATTAAAGTGGAAAAACAAGAGCAGACACCACAAAAACATTATAGTGAAGTACTTCCAAAACCTATAATCTATTACATTTGAAAATATAAAAGTAGTACATGAGTTTATAAATTCATGGAAGCTACCAAAGTTAAACAGAAACAAACAACTTAAACAGATCCATAACAAATAATGAAACTGTAGGCCAATATCCTTAATGAGCATAGATTCAATGATTCTCAACCAAATACAAACTGCATATAGACATTCATCAAAAACCATTCAAGTCAGGTTTAGTCCAGAGATGCCGGATTGTACAATATACATAAGGCAATAAATGTAACAATGCTTATAAATAGACTTAAACAGAAAAATTACCCTGTCATCTCAATTAATGTGAAAAAGATCTTTGAAAAAAATCCAACATTCTTGCATGTTAAAAGTCCCAGATGTAACTATACTGGAGGGAACCTACCTCAACATAATTAAAGGTGTATAAAACAAACCCACGGCAAGCATAAGTCTAAATGGAGAACACCTGGAAGCCTTCCCATGACAATCAAGAACCATCCAGGGCTGACAACTATTTCTACTACTTTTCAATACAGTGCTTGAAATTCTAGTGAGGACATTTAGGCAAGAGAAGGAAATTAAATGAATAGTAATTGAAATGGAAGAGATAAAATTATCATTATTTGTAGACAATAAAATATACACATAAGTAATCCATAAAATCCTCCCAGAAAACTAGTAGAAAATGGTTAATACTTTCAGTAAAGTGGCAGGTTACAAAATAAAATTACAAAAATCAGTATCCTTTCTATATATCAATGGCAAGCAATCAGAAAAAGCATTTAACCCCCACTTCATGGTAACCTCAAAAAATATGTCTAATCCTAAACAAATACATTAAATATCTCTAAAATGAATATTTCATATATTTAAAGAAAAAATTAAAGGAAGACATACTCATGGATTGGTAAAATTAATATTTTGAAAATGATCATACCAAAAGCACTCTATATATTCAATGCAGTGTCAGTAAAAAATAAACACAACATTTTTTACAGAGCTAGGAAAAAATCATCCTAAAATCCATATGAAATCAAAAAAGATCCTGGATAGCCAATGAATTCTTGTGTAAAAAAATAATTTTAGGTTGATCACCATACCAGATCTCAGAGTATTTTACTGAACTATAGCCATAAAAACAGCATGGCACTAGAAAAAGAATAGACATGCAGGTCAATGGAACACATTAAAGAGTCAAATATCTGTATATTCAATTTCAGTCACCTGATATTTGACAAAGCTGCAAAAACATATAACGGAGGACAACATCTTCAATAAATATTAGGAGCCCAATGTGATCTCCACCTGCAGAAGAATGAAATTGGAAACTTATATTTCACTGTACACAAAAGTCAACTCCTAATGGACAAAAGAACTGAACATAAAAACTCATAGAATGCATAGGCAGTACTGTACAACATAGGGTGAAGGAAAGGACTTTCCAAATTGGACATCAGTTACTCAGTCCTTAAGGTCAGTATTACACAATTGTGTCCTCATTAAGCCATGAAGCTTCTGTACAGCAAAATCAAAACCAGTGATACATCTGAAAGCACTGACTTCAAGAATATATAAACGAATCAAAAAGCAAAGAAATAAGTAAACAAATGACTTACTCAAAAGATGGAATAAAGTGCTGAACAGAGACTCAAGCGGAGCTTACCATCTGACCCACCTATACCACTCAAACCTGGGTATATGCCCACAAGACTCATCATATTGCAGAGATACATGCACAGCCATGTTCATTGCAGCTCTCTTCACAATAGAGAAGAGCTGGAACCAAACCAAAAGCCCCTTAATCCACGAGTGGATAGAGAAAATGTGGTACATCTACACAATGGAATTCTATGCAGCAGTAAAGAAAGATGGCATCATGAACTTTACTGGTAAATGGATGGAACTAGAAGATATGGTAAGTGAAGTAACACAGATCCAGAAAAGCAAATGACCAATGGTATCCTTCATTTGTGGACACTAGTACCAAGCACAGAGTTGTGAGGCAAACTGAGCAACATCAACCATATATACCCCTTTCCCTGAAAGCAACTATTCTCTGACAATGTAAATCCCTTGACAGACTCTAGAATTAACCCACCACTTATTTTTAGATTTTGTAATCTTGGTATATGGGTGGAGGATACAGAGGCATATTTTAGAGTAATATAAATTTAAAAAGGAAAAATGTGAATCCTGAAATATGATATGGAAATGATAGTTTGTGTACAAATGATATAATTTTAGTATAGGTGTGACATATATATGTGTGTGTGTTGAAGTGGTACATATTAGAGGGAACAACAGCAGAGGAGCAGGGACAGGGAACTAACTGACTGAAAGAGTAAAGTTCCCCCAAGGACAATAATCATCTGCTTTGAAAAATCTTTGTAAAGAATCAGAAAAAGATACAAGGTAGGGATGGCAGGAGCATGAACTCAGGTGGGGTGGGGAGCATGGAAGGGGAGATTGGTCTAGATTGGACTAAAAAATGATGTATGAGATGCACATAACTTCAATAAAACTGCTTGACATCGCTAATAATTAAGGAAATGCAAATTAAAACCACTTTAAAATATCATCTCACTGTAGTAAGACTGGCTAGGATCCAGAAAACAAATGATACCAAATGCTGGAGAGATTGTGGGGAAAGGGGAACACTCATCCACTGCTGATGGGAATGTAAACTCATACAACCACTATGGAAAGCAATATGGAGAACCCTGAAAAGATTCAAAATGAACTTACCATCTTACCCAGCCATACCACTTCTGCATGTATACCCACAAGACTCATCCTACCATAGACATACATGCACAGCCATGTTCATTGCGGCTCTCTTCACAATAGCAAAGAGCTAGAACCAACCCAAATGCCCCTCAACCAATGAGTGGATAGAGAAAATGTGGTTCATCTACACAATGCAGTTCTATGCAGCAGTAAAAAAAGATGGCATCAGGAACTTTGCAGGTAAGTGGATGGAACTAGAAGATATTATGCTAAAGGAAGTAACACAGTCCCAGTAAAGCAAATGATGAATGGTATCCCTTATTTATGGATCCTAACACCCAGCACTGAGCTGTAAGGCAAAGTGAACAATATCAATGTTATATACCCCTTTCCGTGAAAGCAACTATGCTCTGATAATATAGATCCTTTAAAAAGCTCTAGAATTAACCCACCACTTATTTTTGGATGTTAGAATCTTGGTATATGGATGGAGGATATGTAGACATATTTTAGAATAGTATAAATTTTAAAAGGAAAAATGTGAATCCTGAAATATTATATGGAAATGACAGTTTGTTTACAGATGATATAAGTTTAGTATAGGTGTGATATATATATATATATATATATATATATATATATCCATATGTTGAAGCAATACAGATTGGAGGGAACTACAACAGCAGAGGATCTGGACAAGGAACAGACTGAAACAGTAAAATTCCCCCAAGATCAATAATACTCTGCTTTGAAAAACTTTGAAAAGAATCAGAAAAAATATACAAGGCAGGAATGGCAGGGTGCATGAACTCAGGTGGGGTGGGGGGCATGGAAGGGGAGATGAGTCTAGATTGGAATGAGAAACACTGTATGAAATGCACAAAACTTCAATAAAAATGATAAAAAAAACATAAAATTTCTCTCTCTCTCTGTTTGTGTGTGTTCACATTTGTGGGTCTTAGATGCTATGAGTATAGAGGCCAGGGAGGGCCATCTGGTGTCTTTATATATTTTCCCTTTCACCTAAGTTCTCTCACTTATCCTGGAGCTGGTTTGGTGGCTAGCAAGCCTCAGCTATCATCCTGCATTAATTACATTTCTTGAATCTATTATTGAGATTAACAGCAACATCAATGGTGAATTCTCCCTTATTCCTCTCTTCTACTGTCTTGTCTCTTTACCTTCCTTGCATTCTACACTTCCTTTCATTCAAAATCAAAGGTAGTTATGGGGTCAGACATGGCAAAACTTTGCATAAAAGTAAAAACGAGAACAGCTCATAGGATGGCAACTGCACCTTAATAAGTAAAGGTGCTGGTTCTATATAGACTAGTCATGCATATAATCAACTCAAGCTAATGAGCATAATCCCATGCCACTTTGGAGTACTCACATTCCACATACTATCCATACACTCAATCCACATGGAAACCCAGGACAAGTCTACTATAATGTTTAAATAATTGAGTCTCTTGAAGTGACAGATATAGATTTATTCTTAATTCTTTCTGCTTCCCATAACCATCATCTTTCTACCATGCCACATATAACCTTTAGGTGTTAATGAGTTTTGAATTTCACCCTGCAGTTAGAGGGAGATTTTAAGTATTGCAATGATGTTATTAGATTTGTAGGTTTATATGAATGAAATATAGTCATGAAGAAGTAATATAAAGACCTAAGGGGAGAAGAAAATAATTACGGAAAGATTTATAATTCCTTAGAAGAAAGTAATCTTCCCAGATGTTGGCTTCAGCCAGAATTTAGCCCATAAACGTGTATCTCTTGATACATCACATCAATATCAACAGGCCACATTAGAGATGCTGGTGATCATAATTATAAATTATTGTATCAGTGCACATGAAACAGCTTCATTTCTAAAAGGAACTGCTTTGGAGATATAAAATTAGTAAATGACATTGTGCAAGAACGCTCCTTGCTACCTATCTAAACTGGAGTTCTCCTTTCAAAATTATTTTGTATCATTAATTTAGCAAAATTCCAGACATTATATTTATACATAAAATTGCTCTTAATCAATTCTTGACTTATAATGTATGTATATGATTAGAAATTTGTAAAGATATCTCACGTAAACTCTTGTAATGTGTTGAAAATAATTTTCAAGGCTATATTTATTCATATTTCATTGTAATTTCATATTATGCGTTCTTCAGAGATTTATAAGATGATAAAATGTGGTACTTTTTTCAAAATCAGGAAGAGAACTGAAGTGGAAATGATTAGTTAATAAAAAAGCAGTCAGTTTGGCCAAGTTAAAGGGGTTTCAAACCTTGGTGTTACAGGATTGGTGGTGAGTTATACTTGTATAACTCAGTAAAAACGTGCGCAGGGGTAGGCTGTGGGTTTGGCAGGCTTGTAAGAGCTCTGAGGGTCGGGGGTGAAGGGGAACAGGAATCATGGTATATTTCCCGGGATTGTTGGGTTGTCGAAGACATATAGTTCCTGGGATAGTTGGGTTGTGAAAACATGCTTATCTGGCCTTTGAATTGACTATCTGCAACAGTTATTTCAAAAAACATGTCTATCCTCATCCCTACACAACTTGTGGGAACATGCTTATCTGGTCCCTGTAACAGTTATCTTAAAAGCCTGATCCTTACACAGTCTTCCTGCAGAACTTTTATGGTATAGGTGGCAGTTCTCCCCTTTGTCTAGGATGGAAACTTTGGTTTTTAACTTGTTGCCCTTCATTCTCACCATTTATCACCTCTCTCAGCTATTATACTGGAACAAAGCAATTCCTGAGTCTTTAATATAACTCCATTCAGATGGGTTTAATTTACATCCAGTGAAAAAATTAACAGTTGCTTATATGCTAAATGTTTAACAATAGGTTATCTCAGTATATCCCAGTTGTCTTTTGAACATGGTATCTATTACTTCTGCTCTTGATTCTATAACAATTTTATATCTTATTTTTTAAATTATCAAATTGTTTTTAACTTTCTAGTTTCTTTTTTTAGAATTCATCATATATAACCCAATTACTATTTCCATTAATTCTTTCTCAGTTGTTCTTTTTCTGGAAAGTACAATCTTTAACGTCATAATTAAAAAATGTTTAACACCACAACTTGACACACCTTTGTTGAGTGATGAGTGAGGGCCCAGCCCACCATGGCCAGTGCAGCTCCTGGGCAAGTTGTTCTCTATTGCATAAGAATGCAGGCTGAGCATGGGCCAAGAAAACAACCCAGTCAGCAATGCCTTGCCATGGTCTGTGCTTCATTTAGCTCCTACCTCCAAGTTCTTGCCCTGAGTTCCAATCCCAGGCTCCATAAGTGATGAACTGTGACTGAGAGATGTAAGATGAATGAACACATTCCTCACAAGTCGGTATTGGTCAGAGTGTTTGTCACAGCAAATGAAAACAAACAACAACAACAACAAAAAAAAGAAGAGTAACTAGTACTGAGAGTCATGTGTTGGCTGTGAAGAACTTGACAATGTCAGTGTTTGGAGAAATGTGGAAGACTATGGAAGTTTGGGATGAAAAAGCATTTAAGTGCTGCAAGCAGAGCTTAATGGTCCATTCTAGTAGGAGCATGTGAGAAAGTAGACCTGAAAAATATTGTAGTTCCAGAGGAAAGTTGTAAGAGTTCTGAAATCCACACAAACACATGGATGAGTATTAAAAAAAATGATTTTATTGGAAGCAGAGGTTTAGAGAGAGAATAGAAGAAATGGGAACCATGGAAGCAGAGAGAAGAAAGGATCTGTGCATCTAGGCCCTGCATTCCAGCATGCATTCCAGCATGCAAGCCAGCATGCAAGCCAGAAAGCAGAGGCACCAGCCCACGAGTGCATGGTCTGTTCTGCAGGATCCAGGGGGAGGTACAGAACAGGCTTGTTGACTTTTAAATTCATTGGATTAAACAGATTTTAATGCACTGGGCAGTTTCTAATTGGACTAGCCTTCCTGTCATTCATTTGAGAGAAGGGTCAGTTACTACTGGTACCAAGGAGTGTCGCTGACCTCTCTGGGCACTTCTGAGGCAAGGGGCTGCTGGTGTCTGGTGATCGATTGCAGACCTCCAGCCATACATCCAAGAGTTATCTTTTAGCTACAAGCAGGGGGAGGGGGAAGAAGCTTGTGAGCAAGCATTTCCTTAAGCTAAGTCAATTCCAATAGACACTTAACGATACCTAAGGATGGCTGCTGTAGCCAAAATGAATCTAGTTAGAGCAGCTCTTATTTTTACAAAATAAGGACTTAAGCAGCAAATGGGATATTTGGGCAAAGAGATTGCCTGGGATCTGCAACAGCCAAAATTCCTGCCTGAGGTTAAGTTGAAAGGAAATAGACTAATTTCTTTGGTGGAGGATATTTCAAGACAGCCTATTGTAGAAATGATGGTGTGGCTAATAAGGGAACTGGTATATACAGGTCTATAGTTTAAAGAACAAATGAGGTAGAAAGAAATGGAGACTGTATAGTATGGATAGAAAAAGCACTGGGGAGATAAATTTTGGCCACTTGCTAAAGGAGAGGATGCCTTTGATGAGAAGGTTAAAGTGATTTAAGCAGGCCTTCAGACTTACAAGTAAAAATGGAAAGAGTACCTTCAGGGCAAGATCACACTCACTAAGCCTCCAACTTGGAAAAGAAAGTGCTGCAAGGGTTTTCAATTCAAAGAAATCTATAGCAGAGAAATGTTGCAAATGTGGATGTAGGCCCAGGTCCAACCCAAACTTGCAACCAGACTGGACAATGTCTTTCATATGGTACTGGCTTTAGAGGCAGGAAACATGTAAAGGTGAAGGGGTCATTGTTTTTTTGTTTTTGTTGTTGTTTTTCTTTTTTTATCTGTGGTTTCAGAGAGCTGCCCATTTCAGGAAGAGTGCAGCAAGGGCATCCATGCATACAAAAGAGCCTGCTAGCCCATGGTCTTAGGCTGTGAAGGTGAAACTGGTTGGCAATGGATACCCCAAAAGATATTTGAGATGCAAGAATGCTGAGATATTTGGAAAGGAAAGCTGCATACAGAGTGTGGTACCAGCCCAAGAAAGAGATGTGTTACATGTAAAGCTTGAAATCTGAGCCATCTAAGCCCTTTGGAAGTAAAGGTCCCAGAGATGGACACGATGGAGTTGGTGTCGTCCTGCTGGTTCTGCCGGTGTGGCTTTTCCTCATTATGACTGTGTATTTGGTGGAATGTTGAGAGTATATCACTTACCTTCTGATTTTACAGGGGCTTCCAGTTAAGAGACTGCCTTAAATCTCAGAAGATACTTTGGACTGTAAAGTTTTGAATAATAATAAGACAGGTAAATACTATGGGTACTTTTAAGGTTCGATTAAATGCATTTTGCATTTTATATGCTCATGAGCCTGTGGGGGCCAGGGAGTAGAATGTGGTGGCTTGAATGAAAATGTCTCCCACAGGCTCAAAGTATTCACACAGTTCCTCTGCAGTTCCTGGAGCTGGGTTGGGAAGTCTTAGAAGTGTGGCCCTGCTGGACAAAGCCAATCACTGGGGGGTTAGAGAGCTCTGAGCCTTGTCAGTCTTGGTTTGCTCTGCTTCCTGCATCTGCTTCATAATGGGAGCCTTGGCTTTCTGCTCTGCTCTGCAGCTTCTGCTACCTGCCATGCTGGACTCTTTCATCTGGAACCATAAGACTAAATAAATGCCTCCTTTGATAAGTTCCCTTGGTTCTCTTGGGGAGAAATGGGAGAAATTGGTTATTCAGCTGGGAAGGGAGTGGGAAAGGGTAGGCAAGGAAGCGTGGAGGAGGGTAAAAGGGTAAATGGAGATTGGGGTATAATAGGAGAAAGGTACTCTCAAGGGGAAAATGAGTTTACTTTAACTGGTTTGCAGAGAATCAGATCTAACAATCCAGCCTTTGGTTATAATAGAGAAGGGCACTGTACTAAGTTTAACTGCTTCCTGCTGATGGGGGCATATTCCATATTCAGGAAAGGGGGGTTTCAGGCTGGTATATCAGGATCTGATCTCTGCCTCAGCCACTTTTGGTTACTGCTTTTCAGTCCAGATTGGCAGTACCCTGACATTGGTTTGCAGTCTTTCCCTCTACAAGTGAAAGAAGAAGCTGGTTAAATCTTATATAAGTGAACTGTTAGATTTAGTATGGGAAATACCATTAGAGGCATGGTGCCACAGTGCACAGAATTCCCAGAACCTACAGGGGTGCTAGGAAGGGCATTAGCCATGGGAGTATCCCTTTCCAGTGTCCTCAGTTGGAAGAGGTAAGGCCTGCATTCTCTCTTGTAAAAGATTGGAAAAAGCTTTAGTACACAGGGCCCCAGAATGTGAGCCAGCATAACCACAATAGGTTCTGTGTTAGCCATGAGTCTCAAGTATTTTGAAAGGTTGGTATAGACTTGGTATTTTTTTGTCATGGTGTGGATCTCACTAATCTCTGAAATAATAACCTTATCTGTGAAGTAATGACTTTATATGTTATTTTACAAATTTTTATACTTTCTGGTTGGGGTTGGGGTTAAAACCATACAGTTAGCCCAGGTAAATTAATTAGTTTTACTATAACATAGATTGTGGTGCTTTGGGGGGTGATGGTGGCTTCTTTGGCTTATTCCATCTACTAAAGGAGAAGGCAGTGAAGAGCAATGAATTACAAACTTATTTTGCTGACCATACCAAGGCCTCCATTCTAGACAAAAGGGGGAACTGCCACCTATACCATAAGGTTAAAAATAGAGCTGCAGGAAGACTGTGCAGGGATCAGGATAAACATGTTTTTGAAATAGCTGTTGCAGGTGGTCAATGCAAAAGCCAGATAAGCATGTTTTCCACATAACCCAGCAATCCCAGGAACTATATGTTTTCGACAACCCAACAATTCCAGGAAAAATACCATGAATCCCGTCCTCCTTCACCCCACCCTCAGGGCTCGCACAACCCCGCCAAACCCACAGCCTACCCCCATGCGCTTTTGCTGAATTATACAAGCCCACCAATCCTGTAACGCCAAGGCTTGGACCCCCCCCCCCGCTTGCCATTTTTTCCTTTAAAAAGAGTGCCTATATGGAGTCTCTCCGGGCTCTCCCCAATCCTGCTGTGCCAGGTATGGGGACAGCCCAGGCTTGAGCTTGCTGATTAAAAGAGTCTCTGCCTTTGCATCAGTGTTGTGTCTCCTGGTGGTCTGCGAGGGTCTTGGATTCAGGGCATAACAGCAGAGGTCCTCTGTGCTGACCCTCCTATTCATATACTGTACACCGGCTGGAGTCCCTTTAGTGAATCTCCAAGACCTCCTTGCACAGGAAGACAGGTGACTCTCAGTTACAGGACATTTTGAGAAGTGCCCCCATAGACCCTTAAGGACTTAGTTGACCTTACAGGGCAAGGGGATAAAATTTTTTCCCTTTATATCCCTCTGACAAAATCAGATTAGAGTTTTTAAGCATGGTTATTAAACCTGCAAGAGGGTCAGTTATATTAATTTGATATTTTAATTATTATATACCACGTAGAAAAAGCTTGAACAAAATTTTAAGTATTTTTAATAAATCTTGAGTAGGCATATGTTTTAGTTACTTTCAATTGTTGCTACAAAACACTCTGAGCAATACTAACTTGGGGATGAAAGGGTTAATTTGTTTTGCATTTCCAAAGTTATAATTTATTACCTAGGAGCCCAGAGTAGGAACTCAGGGCAGGAACCAGAGGGACTAGGAGGGAATGCTGCTTACTTGTTTGTCCCATGGGCCAATGCCCAGCCCATTTTCTTGTAAAATACAAGGAGATTTGCCCAGTGGTGGCATTGCCCACAGTGGGCTGAGCCTTTACACATCATTTAACAATCAAGAACTATCCCATAGATATGGCACAGGCCAGTCCAATGGAGGCACTCTTTCAATTGAAGTTTCCTCAACCCGGTTGTATCAGTTGACACTAAACCTATCCAGTACAGCATATATTTTGTTTGTTAGGGTTTAGGTCTACAAGGGGTTATTTAGGTAATATAGACTGGATGGACCTAAGTCACAAAAACAGAAATTCAACATTTTTAGGTTAAGTAGACATAGCCCAGGAAAGGATTTTAAAAAAATGAAAAAGTTTAAAATAATACCTTCTAGGTCTACCTCAAATGAAGTCTAATTTAGTAATAACACAGGTAGTTTGTTTCTCCTGCCTTTCAGACTCTGAGTTATAGTTTTGAGAAGGAAAGGAGTGGGTCATATTAACATACCCATAGACAGGTAATACATTTTTATTTATTTTGGAATGTTCCTTATCTTTCTAGAAGGTAAAAACCAGTTTTTCTTGAGTCAAATTATTTTGTTATTGGCAAGATAAAATATCAAAAGTAACATGCAAAATATAACAGAGATACATAAAGTCATTTTTAATAGGTGTGGGGAACTTAATACTTAAATGTGTCCATTTCATCTGGGACTGTACCTAGGTGTGCAGTACTAGCCAGATGATGGAATTAAAATTTTGGTTGTAACAGTAATTTTTATAATAATAACACTGTATCTCTATGATAATATTATGAACCATTATTTGAAATAAAAGAGCAAAATGATAACATTTAAAACATTTTACAGTTTAAACAGCACAAGAATCTCTAGTTGCAGAAGACATTTTTGTTTGTAAATTAAAATAGGAACATAATGAGAATATGCATATATGTGTGTAAATATATATGTATATAAGAGATTTTTATCTTAGTGTCTACACTGATCAGAGTCATATACAGTTCTGGAAAACATAAGGACATTTCTTTGAGCAGAGCATTCTTAGAAATGTCATTTACATTTTAATATAGAAAATATCCTTTACTGAGTTTCAAACTCAATAAGTGATGGAAAACAGAATAATATATCCTATCAAAGCTCTCCATAACTAAAACTTATAATAATTAAAGAGAATATCATTAAGGGAGATGCTAAGGAATCAGATGACAGAAACTATCTAGTCTTATTGAGGCAATACAAAATAAAGACCATTTAACTATTAACAATACCAAAAGAAGGAAGTAGAATATAAGAAAATGGTATGGGGGAACTTAGAATGAGAGAGGAAAGGAGAAGCACATTCCACACAAAGTTGGGGTGTTGTCTGTGACAGCCACAGTTCAGTGGTGTGTACAGGAAAAGCATATGTTAATTTTTTTTTTGTGTTGTTGTTCTTTTTTTTTAATTTATTTTTATTGATGCTTTGTGTATTTCATACATCATTTTCCAATTCAGTTCAGGCATATATCCCCTTCCCTTCCCCCCCACCCCACCCCTACCCATCGCAGATGGTGCATTCTGCCGTAAGTTTTCTGCATCTTTCTCTGCTTTTTTGTTTTGTTTTGTTTTCATTTTTTTTACAATAAGTGATAATTTGTGAGTACAAGCATCCTTCATGTAAAACCAATTTGCAAGCAGTTGTGCCCAAACCCACACAGCTCATGGGTCCCACCATCCAGAAGGGGGGGCTTGTATGTTCAATCAAGTTGATCAAATGAGTGTCCAGTCTATATTGTTGTAGTTTCACCATTAACCCCAATCGAAGCCCTTACATTCTACCACGCCCCCTCTTCCGCAGATTGTTCCCTAGGCTTAGAAAAGGGGCACAGGTGGATGAGAAGCAAAACACTCTACTTTCTCTGGAGCTGATGTCTTGGTCTCTAGTCAGTTCTGGCTGTTTTCTTTCATGGGCTGCCAGCTTGTCCAGGCATAACCTTTCGATCCTACTAATGAAGCACATGCAATTAGATATTTAGGTATTAAACAGTATAATATATAGCCTTTCGATCCTACTAATGAAGCACACACAATTAGATATATAGGTATTTAAACAGTACTAATTGTTATGGTAGGTTTCTTTGGTATAGACACAGATGTTTGGATGGTATGTTAATTCATGATTTACATTTTCTTCTGTTAAGTATGGCAGGGTCTTCGTGTGGTTTATAACATCTCCTAACCATTAGAGGATGTAAGCTTGTGGCATCAGCCGTGGGTTATTCCTCCAAGGAGAGAGCCAATAGCCAATTAGATTTGGGATATACAGACATATGGCTGCCACTGCTGCACAGTATTTCCAGGCAGATGAGGTGTAGCTGGTGCTGACGGAGGAGTCTTGCTTGACTCAAGGAGACATATATTTGCTTTATTGGTTTAGTGGTCTTTGGTAACACTCTCTGGCATCCCAGAGACCATCTGTATACTTGCAAGTGCGGTCTCCATACATCTTTACATCTGGTTTTTCATACTGATTATTTTATTTTATAAAATTAACATATGCTGAAAAAGCATATGTTAATTTTATAAAATAAAATAATCAGTATGAAAAACCAGATGTAAATACATTAGCTCAAAAACCTACTGAAAAATGCACATACAATATCTGAACATGAGAACATGGGTGCATCTAAATGCTATACAGCTAGAGACACAGTGGCAAACAGAAGCCTCCCTTCCAGTTGTTAGTCAAGGTAATCCAGAGACTCCCAAAATATCATAGGCTATTTCCAAAGACCTTGATTATCTCCTGGAAATTGAAGGTAAGAGCCTATTGCTGAATACAGGACACAGGATTTGGAGCATAGAGCTGTAATTGATCTGGAAGCCTCCTCTCTGAAGTCTAGCTCTCATTGTCCTAGAGTATAATATGTGAGCTGCTAAGAGAGAAAATCAATTGATATACCAATTCTAGCTTTAAAGCCTAATAAACATAACAATGACTGGCACATCAAACAATGCCTGTGCAGTAGTACTTCTTTTATCTTGGGTGTAATCAACAGCTATCTATTAGTGCATAAAACCCCCTGAATGAGAAGGAACTCATGAGTGACATTGTAAACATAGCCAAAACAAAATGGGAGAGGTCACAGATTCCAGTGAAAATCCTACTTCTGTCACATCCCTAGACAAATGTAATTTCTTATTCTATGTTAAGTATGGATTTTTATATTTACAGAGAAGTATGACATTCACTATTCACCAAAGAAACATCCTTTTGGAAGAGATAGGGACTATTAAAGAGTTCCTTAACTGGTCAAAGACAAAGACAAAGTGTCTGAGAAATGTCCAACTCTAAGTTACACATCTACAATGTAACCTCCAAACTTAAGGCTCATGGAAGATAGCAGAACAGGGAGTAGAGATAATATTAATAACTGTCTCAACTCTCACCATTGATGCTTCCTCATGCAACGAATGTTGATGCACATAGAAGGTCACAATTGGCCAATATTTAGAAAATTAAGAGATAGCAGAATCAAGCTTACATCCTCTAATGGTTAGGAGATGTTATAAACCACAGGAAGACCCTGTCATACTTAACAGAAGAAAATGTAATTCATGGATTAATATACCATCCAAACATCTGTGTCTATACCAAAGTAACCTACCATAACAATTAATACTGTTTAAATACCTATATATCTAATTGTGTGTGCTTCATTAGTAGGATCGAAAAGTTATGCCTGGACAAGCTGTCAGCCCATGAAAGAAAACAGCCAGAATTGACTAGAGACCAAGACAACAGCTCCAGAGAAAGTAGACTGTTTTGCTTCTCATCCACCTGTGCCCCTTTTCTAAGCCTAGGGAACAATCTGCGGAAGAGGGGGCGTGGTAGAATGTAAGGGCTGCGATTGGGGTGAATGGTGAAACTACAGCAATGTAGTCTGGACACTCATTTGATCAACTTGATTGAACATACAAGCCCCCCCTGCTGGATGGTGGGACCCATGAGCTGTGTGGGTTTGGGCACAACTGCTTGCAAATTGGTTTTACATGAAGGATGCTTGTACTCCACAAATTATCACTTATTGTTAAAAAAAATAAAACAAAACAAACAAACAAAAAAAACCAGAGAAAGATGCAGAAAAGTAACGGCAGAATGCATGATCTGGGATGGGTAGGGGTGGGGTGGGGGGAAGGGAAAGGGATATATGCCTGAACTGAATTGGAAAATGATGTATGAAATACACAAAGCATCAATAAAAAAGAGATAAGAGTCCCTGGGTGGGACTTCTATATTAAACCCAGCTCCCCTCCCTCTGGATCTGCCACCATTGTGGAAAGGGGGAGGAAAGTGTATAAGAGCAGTGATTCATGCATGATAGTAAGGAATCCTTGTTTTCCAGGCCTCTCAGAACTTGCATGAGCACTTACAGAAATCATGACAGCATGAACATGCAAATTCAATCCAGGCGAAAACTCTGCATTGAACTGGGGAAATAGACAAGGAGCTCCAAACTTAGCCAAGGAAATATTGGAAGCAGATGAATGCTAGATGAGGGAGAGTTGATTTGTTTGAGATAGTGACTCTAGATAGGAAGACTAGACTCCATTGACCCTGGGTACAAAAGGGTACATTTGGGTACAAAAGCTTGATTTGATAGTCCTTAACATATATGAAAGAATTCATGAACCTCACTGGAGGGCTATGGCTGTGTGAATGGAGGTAGCAGGTCTAAAAATATTAACATATATGAAATGCTAAAAAAATTAATACAAATATACATTAAAATGATAATAAAATTTTAATTGACAAAATGCAATTAGTCTTAGTTGTTTCAGGATATAACATAAAGGGGAGATGATCATGTACTGTGGTACATGGAAAACCAGAAATTTCTACAAATAAACTTCTGATGAGTTTAAGTGAACTAGAAAACAAAATGTTGCACACCCAAATAAATTGAAATTACTGAATAACCTTTGCACAATTTTACAATGTTTAGTTCTTACATCGTTGTTACATTTTGTGGTTACAGTGACTATGTTGAATTTACCTATGAAAATTGTACCTGCTAGGGTAGACATTTTAGTCTATATTTTATTATGAGGACTTAACGAAAATTTGATGGAAAAATTAAGATTTATTACCATTGGAAATGGTGGCTTCATAGACTTTTGTTGATTAGGCATTCATTCATGAAGGCGATCATTTTGCCTCTACCAGCGCTACTCTCCTCTGCTGCCTTGGTTATGCATTAATAAACAGTCCACTGTCAAGGAAACACCATGGATGTTAATGCTGTCGGTGCATGGGTCACCTGCCATCCATTATTTAAGGATGATATTACATGAAGATTTTTCCAATACATGTACCTCCTAACTGCTGTCTGTATATTGGGGAAATTTTTAAAGAACTTTTGTCTGGTTGTAATGACAATTTTAAATGGTAATCTCTTATTATAAAGGACAGCTGTATTACTCAGAACTCAACTAAAATGAGACAAGAAATCTACCCACTTTAACAGCTTAGAACTGAAAAATAAAGATGGGGAAATTTGGGGGGTTTATTTGGAATTTTTACATATTATTTATTTTTTTAATTTTTTATTTATTATTTTTATGTGTATGAGTGTACTGTTTGCATGTAGGTTGGTGCGCCCATGTCGTGCAATGCTGCAGAGGTCAGAAGAGAGCATCGGATTCCCCTGGAACTGGAGTTAAAGACGGTTCTTAGCCATCATGTGGGTGCTGGGTATCGAACCCAGGTCCTCTGCAAGAGCAGTCGGTGGTGTTAACTGCTGAGCCATGTCTCCAACCCCCTATTTTTTAATTATTTTATGTGCATGAAAATTATGTATGTATGTAAGAACAGTGATGTCTTGCAGTGCTTGTGGAGGACAGAAGAAGGCCTCAGATCCTTAGAACTGGAGCCACAGATGGTTGGTAGCCACCATGTGGGTGCAGAGGTTTGACCTCAATTCTTCTGCAAGAGCAGACATGCTCTTAACCATTGAGCCATCTCTTCAGGCCCCTCGGTTGTTCTTTGAGACAGGATCTCACTATGTTGCCCTGACTGTCCAGGGATTTACTATGTAGACAAGGCTGACCTCATTCTCTCACAGATCTGCTTAACTCTGCCCTGATGCTGAAATTAGTTGGGTCCCACCAAGCCTGGCCTGGAATTAAATAAACAAATAAATAAATAAATAAAATTATATATATATATATATATATAATGTTAAGCAAAATTACAAAAACATTCAGTTTATTCTTTGTTTTAAATCAATGTGGAAACATATGTGAAAACAACCCCAATGAGAATGCTGAATGAATACCTAACTGAAACAAGTTTGGCCATGCCTAGGAAAATTCCTTATACACTACCTTTTGATTCTTCAAATTCTTATTTAAAAGTCTGCCCCAAACACATAACAAAAAATATATGAATATGGGAATTTACAAAGTGACTCATTGCAATAGTGTCTTCGTAGTATGATGATAAACCATTCAAAATTATTTTTGAGATGTATGTGTTGGATAAAATAGACTAACACCATGGTGTCATTCATGTGCTGAAATAAGTCAACTCTACTCTGCATAATTCTACCTAACAAATGACCTGTATTCATCTATAGACACTCCAAAGAAGGCCTCAAACTGGAGAAGTAATTATTGATCATAAAGTAAATCAACCATTTGTCTTTGTGCATGGAACTGATCTTTACCCTAATTTAAATAAAGTGTGCTCAAAACACTGAGCGAATGTGCATTTTAATGAGATATTTTGTCTGTTTTTTAAAAATTACTGTCAGCTACTTAGATGTGATATTCAAATATGGTTATTATTTTGAAAAGCATCTTATCTTTAAACATCATATAATAGCAGGGATTAACTTCAGATTAGTCAAGTGGGAAACAAGGAACAGGGCTATATATCAAACAAAATCTCAGAGGTCCTGATCCTTGTGCAAACTGTATTCCATGGCTCTTTATTCTATTTCCCTTAATACAAAACAAATAGGGCTTGAAGCCTCTTTGCATTCTTAAAACATAAAGATAAACTTTTTTTTTCCATTTGACTGATATTACCATGGTTTGTGAAAAATCAGGTAGTAGTAAATGGCCATTTGAGTGAACAACTGCATTTCTTTTTTTTACATTAAAATCATTTGCTTTATAACTCTTTAAGGCATGTCAGATACATTCTACTTTTGTGTGTGTAACACATATATTTCTTAAAAAACAAAAGATGAAGTCCTTGAATCCTGTTCTCTGTTCTCTAAATCTTTTCCATCTCACTTCATTCCAAAATCAATGAAGTCATGAATTTGCTCATTCTAAAATCAATGGAGTCATTTTCAATGGATTCTTTTTTTCTTGCAGACAGCAATTCATTACAATACTGTATAGGTCAGCAAGACGTCTCAGTGGG
>VZQC01014759.1:1498836-1519389 GCA_009823505.1 Rhizomys pruinosus | reverse complement strand
AGGGAAGGGGATATATGCCTGAACTGAATTGGAAAATGATGTATGAAATACACAAAGCATCAATAAAAATAAATTAAAAAAAAAGAATATTTTTATTAAACTTTTACAACTTGGGACTGGAGATATTGTCCATCAGTCAAAAGCAGTGGCTGTGCTTGTAGAAGAGCAGGATTCGAGTCTTCATACCCACATACTGCCTAAAAACCATCTGTAAGCTCAGGTTCCAGGATATATGACACCCTCTTCTGACCTTTGTGGGAATTTTGATATGTGGGTGCTCCTACCTACATGTAGGCAATACACTTACATAAATAAAATTAAATTAATAAAAATTTCAAACTGATCATGCAAATAATAATAATAATAAAAAAAACTATCCAATACCCAGATGTGTAAATTTGTGATACAAAACTCATAAGATAACTCAGAATCCTTATGATATAGAGCAGGTAATGGGTAGCCATAAATATATATTCATGAACAGATAGATGAATGCTCAGATAGATGAATGAATTCATGGAAATGCATGTATTTAATTATGTGCGGTTAATTTGAACCTAAGTATATTACAGTTTTCATTGATTTTTCTTTAGTATTTAGTCATTATTTTTATTTTATATGTATGCATGTATTGTCTGCATGTATGTAAGCACATGCCTGCTGTGCAATGTCCTCTGCGGTCAGAAGAGGATGTTAAAACCTCAGGAACTGGAATTATGAAAAATTTGTTAACTGACATGCAGGTGCTGGGAACTGAACTGGGGCCTTCTGCAAGAGCAACCCTCTCTCCAGCCCCCTGTTGCGTAGTCTATATGTGAGACATATTATCTTGAAAAGATAGGCCAAATTTTAATTTTTGCTATAATATATACAGATATATTTAATACACTTAAAGTTGCTTAACTAACACAATAATATTTAAATTTAACCAAAAAATTAAATATAATCATGTAAAGAATTGAATTAGGGGCTGGAGAGATGGCTCAGCGGTTAAGACCACTGGGGCTGGAGAGATGGCCTAGGGGTTAAGAGCGCCGAGGCTCTTGCAGAGGACCCGGGTTCGATCCTCAGCACCCACATGGCGGCCAAGAACCGCCTGAAACTCCAATTCCAGGAGAACTCCAGTTCCAGGGGAATCTGACACCATCTTCTGACCTCTGTGGCATTGCACGTCACGGGTGCACAAACTTGCAAGCAGACAATACGTTCAAACACATACAGAAATAAAAAAAAAAAAAAAGACCACCAACTGCTCTTGCAGAGGACTTGGGTTCGATTCCCAGGACCCACATGACAGCAAAGAACCATCTTTAACTCCAGTTCCAGGGGAATCCGACACCCTCTTCTGACCTCCGTGGCATTGCAGGAGGACACGGGTACACCAACCTACATGCAGACAGTGCACTCATACACATAAAAAATAACAAATTAAAAAGAATTGAATTAATATGTATTAAAAGTTACATCAAAAGTACTCCTATATTGACCCCTCCCAAAAAATTACAGGTTTTTCTATCCATATTTAATGGGACATTGAAGCTTTTCATTTCTCATTGTCTTGCAGTTAAGTTCAAACTTTTGAATAACTTATTTTCCTGTTATGATAAAAATAATTTTGGAAAGAAATCCTTTTCCTTCATTAATTCACATGAAGCAGAACAAATAAATTAGACTGTCCAATGTAATTACTAGTACACAGGCATTTTCGTCACAGTTCCGTTATCTTCTGAGAGCAAATTCAGAGAATTTTCCAAATTGTTTAAAAAAGCATATATTTTCATTAATTGACTGCTAAATTCCTATTGCACTGTCGAGGTTATTTTAAGAGTAGAATGTTTCTTGGACAGTTTTCAATAATAGTTTTAACTGTCTCTACCAAAGCAATGACTTGAAAATTAGATAGGTTTCTGATATATTCTCTGACTCAATGCAGCATCTGAAACAACAAAAGCACTTCAAATGGGTTAAGAATATTGTTCGCCATAAAAGTGTTACCTTTCAAATTCTCAAAAGAATAAGAAAAACGAAGTCAAAACAAATGTGATAAGGTAATTTATCACCTAAGACTCTTCTGTATTTGGACAAAATGTAGGAAGAGAGCATGAAAGCATGAAATGTAGGCAGTGTGAACACCTGCTGGAGACAAGCAGAAAGTGTGAATATCATTAGTTTGAACTTCAGAGTAAGTCAAATATTCATGTGGGAGTGATAAAGTCTTATGAAAATTTCAAAAATCATAAATGACAAGTAAAATATAATACAGTTTTGTAAAAATGTAAAATAAATACATGATAGAATAAGATTGCTGGAGAGAAAAAGGGATTTTAATTTAAATGCAGTGGAAAAGCTTTAGAGTAGAAATCATACTATTTATATTTATTTGATACTAAATTAATCCAAGCATTCATAACACACATAATTACAAAATAAATAAGTCATAAACAGAAGAACAATCATACTTGTCAGAGTTAGTTTCAAGTAAAATCATGTTTCCTTGAATTTATTTATTCCTTAAGAAATTTATAAATATATAGATGAGCTAAAGGGTGAATTATGTAATTTTATCACATCAGTATTTTATGAAATTAAATGCTTTATGTGAGAGGATTTTAGATAATTTACGATGCCTTATAAATATTATTCTGAATAAAATATTTCCTGAAAAACTAAAGTTAAGTGTATTGTAAAACCACAATTTCAGAAATTCTAGTTATATTGGAATGAATATTTTTTTTGGTCTTTTTTTGAGACAGGGTCTCCCTTTAGTCCCAGTTGGCCTGGAGCACACTATGTAGACCAGGCTGTCCTTGATCTCAGAGAGATTCACCTGCCTCTACCTCCAGAGTGCTGGGATTAAAGGCATGCACCACCATGCTCGGCCTTGGAATGAATATATTTTTAAAAATATGGTATTATACATAAATATATTGTTAGTTGAGTTTAAATTTATTGCAGATTGAGAGTTGGATGCACAGGTCTTTCTATTAACCCACCTTTTAATGTGCAGTTTCCACAGCTGTCCAGATCCTGAAGGGTGTGGTAGGTATGATGATGTGAGTAACATTCACTGCCATGTTATTAACTCTCAAGGGTCATAGTTTACTTCAGGGATCTCCACTGCCATTGGACATGTATGTGTTTTCAGAGCATACATTGGGCTGTATATACCATTAACATTTATTGATTTATTTATTTATTTTTGAGAGTGGGTCTCCCTGTAGTCCCAGCTGTCCTGAAACTCACTCTGTGGACCAGGCTGGCCTCAAACTCACAGAGATCTGCCTCCGGAGTGCTGGGATTAAAGGCATGTGCCACCACGCCTGGCCTAAGATGGTTCTTAGCTGCTATGTCGGTGCTGGGAATTGAACCCTGGTCCTCTGAAAGAGCAGTCAGTGCTCTTAACTGCTGAGCCATCTCTTCAGCCTATCATTAACATTTTTTATAATTTGTTTTTTCTCCCCCAGATATTATCAGTGCACTGTCTAACCATTCTTCTTCCCTTTGACAACTTCTTGATATTTACTGACAACTGATATTTACTGTCATATATTTTGCCTGTTCTCTAAATTCTGTATTTAGGATATTGTAATATGTACCTTGTCAGATTGGTCAATTTCATTTATTAATATATATTTCCACTTCTATATACTTTCATAAATTAATAATTGAAATTTTGTTAGTGCTAGATTAACATAATATTTTATAGTGCACTACAGTTTAGCCATTTATTTAAATCTAAGGAAAATGCCACAAATTCAAATAGAAATATCAGGAAAATATTTTATCAAAAACATTATATCATTTAGATGAAGAGAACAAAACATTCACCAGTAAACATGATATTAAAAGAGAACAAATTTGGAGGATTGAAACAAGTGACATTTAAAACTGTATAAAGGCTTACAGTCATGATGATAATAGCATCATTATAAAAATGAACAAATAGAGCAGTGGAATTATAAAGAAACCCAAGAAACATAATGTCATGTGTTTGATCTAATCATAGAGGACAGTAAGTTTATCTATTAATCAACTTGATTCAACTTGAAGATCTATTGATAGGTACACATTCATCACAGTTATAGCTATCATATCATCAACTATGCTGTATTTTTTTGCAGATATAAGTTTTAAAAATATTTGGAATAAATGGGATGTTCATTTGTAAGACAGATGTTGTACAAGGTATTCCTTTCTTAGCTGCAAATGCTCAAACATTGCTACACACAGCATACCCACACTGAGGTGTGTGTATGTGTGTGCATGTGTGTGTGTGTGTGTGTGTGTGTGTGTGTGTGTGTGTGTGGGTGTGTGTTAGATCTAATGCTTATGTTCAGGCCTTGAAATCTACAGTGACGGTAGTTAGAGGGAAGTTAATAATATCATCTATGAGATTAATGTTCCTGACTGGAAGGGAGAGAGACTTTTGCAGAGTTGGGACTCTTGGTGGACTCGTGTATGGATTCACACTATAGCATTAGAGGAAACATCACACTTTATAGGCAGGAGAATTCATTGACTTGAGTGGGGAACGGTGGCGGTAAATTGTGGACTAGTGTCTGGATTCACAGTATATAGCATTAGGGGACACAGATCATACTTTATAGGCAGGATAGTTCATTGACTTGAGTGGGGAACAGTAGGGGTAAAGTGTGCAGAGAGGGGCAGGTTGAAAAGCATCAAAGTATATTTTATGAAAATCAAAAAGTTGAATTTAAAAACATACATGCAAAATTAGCCAGAAGTTTGGCCTGATGGAGCCTGCCTTTGTTCCCAGCATTCAGGGTGCTGAGGCAATGGGTTTCTCTAGTTTGTGACTAGTCAGGTCTACAGAGCAAATTTCAGGCCAGCCAGGGGTACAACATGAGAAACTGCCTAAGCAAGGAAAAAAAAAATG
Organism: Rhizomys pruinosus; assembly: GCA_009823505.1. Taxonomy (NCBI): domain Eukaryota; kingdom Metazoa; phylum Chordata; class Mammalia; order Rodentia; family Spalacidae; genus Rhizomys; species Rhizomys pruinosus. Next base: position 1,514,492 of record VZQC01014759.1, on the reverse strand, counting down.
AAAGAGAGAAAAGATCAGAGAGTGAGCTGGCTCCCTCCACCATGGACCAAACATCCTTTAATGGATACACATTTCCGGAAAGTTTTAAGTTTATTTTGTCAACAGTTATTTGAGAAGTCCCTTTGTAGAGAAGCTAAAGCCTTTTCCAAATGGATTATTGAAATCACAGGCCTTAAAATGAAAGTAGAACTTCACCTGAGGAATCCAGAATGAATGTTGTACTAGCGAGCATGAAAACGTGGTTAACATCATTGCCCAGCTTTTCAGAGCTATTGCGTTACCAAGTGCACTGATGGTCACAGTTGCTATGTGAAAAGCCTCCTTTTTACTTAGCAGGAAGTCTCAACTGTGTGTTCCACATATTTAGTAAACTGTGAGATAAAATGTGTATTTCACAGGTCAAGTACAGTTAGTGCATTATTTAGGTACATGGGACTTGGTAATTAGAAATAAGCATCAGATTCTTCTTAAAATACCTTCCAACCTTTTCCAAGTTTGTGAAGAGACTCTTGGGGATTTTAAGTGGGATTGCATTGAATCTGTATATTAATTTGGGTAGAATGGACATTTTTACTATATTAAGTTTTCCAATCCATGAGCATGGGAGGTCGTTCCATCTTCTGAAGTCTTCTTCAATCTCTTTTTCAGGGGTTTAAAATTTTTGTTGTAGAGATCTTTGGTGTCTTTGATTAGGTTTGTTCCTAGGTATTTTATTGTTTTTTAGGCTATCGTGAATAGGAAGTTCTCTTTATATTCCTTCTTCTGTTGCTTGTTGTTGGTGTAAAGAAAGGCTACTGATTTTTCTGGGTTAATTTTTATCCCACCACTTTACTGAAAGTTTTTCTCATTTCTAGGAGTTTTCCGGTGGAGTTTTTAGCATCCCTTAGGTAAACTATCATATCATCTGCAAAAAGGGATAGCTTGACTTCGTCTTTTCCAATTAATACTCCTTTAATTTCATTTTTTTGCCTTATTGCCCTAGCAAGCATTTCAAGTACTATATTGAAGAGAAGCAATGATGGGGGCAGCCTTGCCGGGTTCCTGCCTTTAAGGGGAATGCTTCAACCTTGAAGCTGCCTTTGCTTTACAGAGGGAGCCTATGCATGAAACTTTAGATGCAGAAGTTACTTGTTCAGTTAAACATTTATCTGTCCACAATGAATATGTTTGGTTAATGTCATTTTCATCTATCATATTAGCTGCTCTTTGGGATAAGTTGGCCCAAATTCTACATCATCACTTGTTGGTTCATTTTGCATTTTTTGTGCCACAGAAGCCATTTATTTATTTAAACATCATGAAACCATCTGTTGGCTGTATACTATACTATAGCTTCCACAACTTTCTTATCCTTGGGACTGAAGAGAGCCAGGGCTTTACTTTGGGTTGGGCAATGGCTTAAGGCACATTGACTGATTTCATTCATCCAGAAACTAGAACAGCTGAACAGTCTCCACACTACCAAAGAGGATGCTTTATTATTTTTTAGTCATGTGGTTGTTCACTATGATTGGAAATTTATTTCCTTTAAGAACTTTCCCTTTGTAGTCACAATTCCCCTGTTGTTACGAGGCCCATTTTCTACTAACTGAAATTTCAACAAGCCTCCTTCACTAACATTAGTTTTCTTCTATGATATAAAATTATAGATGAGTGACTTTCTTTTTCCATGAACAGTTAGAGATACGGACTGGCCTTCATATAGAACAATAAAGTGAAAGAGAGAGAGAGAGAGATGAGAGAGAAAGAGAGAGAGAGAGAGAAAGAGAGATAGAGAATTTTTCAATTATATTTCTCATTTACTATTGGTTGAAAAACAATTGTAACAGAAATGTTGAAGTCTCCATAAAATATGTAATGATAGTGAAAAATTCTCTAAAAACAATTTTCCAGAGATATGAGAGTGTTATTGGATAATTGATTTATTGATTAATTCAACTTAACAAATGGCTGTGCTTCTCAAAAGAAAAATATACAGATGGTCAATAAATATCTTCCAATGTGTTTAATATATGTAGCAAATAAGGAAATTCAAATTAAGACTATATTAACATTTCATCTTCCCCACTGAGAATCACTAAGATTGAGGAAACAATGGCAACAATTTCTGGTGAGGATGTGGAGAAGGGAACACTTGATCACTCTTGGTTGGATTGCAAATAGATGCAGCCAGTATTGAAATCATTGTGGAGAATTCTCAAAATCTAACAGTAGATCAATGAATGGCACAGCTATACTGATCACTGGCAAATAACTGAAGGACTCATTATCCTACTACAGAGATACTTGCTCAGCCTCCTTCATGGACACTATTTACACAATAGCTATGAAATGGAAACAATGTAAATGTCTTTCCACTGATAAATGAATAAATTTGTGGTTACAAATTTACACTGTGAGTTCTATTCACCACTAAAGGGCAACATAAAATTTACATGTAAAATTATGGATTTGGCCAGGCGTGGTGGCACACCCCTTTAATCCTAGGACTCGGGAGGCTGAGACAGGCAGATCTTTGTGAGTTTAAGGCCAGTCTGGTTTACAGAGTGAGTTCCAGGACAGCTGGGGCTACAGGGAGACCCTGTCTCGAAAAGACCAAAAAAAATTATGGATTTGGAAATGACTATTAATTAGGTAACCCAGATCTGTAAAACCAAATGTTCCTTACTCTTTTTCATTCATCAGTCCTATCACTGAATCTATACATATGTGTACATTATGTGAATTTAGTACAGATGACAAAAAGTATAAAGGGACTGCAGGAAGAGAAGGGAATATGGAATTAGAGAGAGGGGGGTGATGGAACAGAGGGCCCATTGAAGGAGAAATGGGTGAAATGAGGTATTAAAAGGGGTAGGGTTGCATAGATCATACACAGTGTGAGGTGGGAAGAAGAGATGAATAACACTAAGCATGTCTGCAAAAGCAATAGAGAAATTCATTGTTTATAAGACCACTGAAAATACACAAGGAATGTGTGTGTGTGTGTGTGTGTGTGTGTGTGTGTTCGTGTAACTGAAAGCTTTGCAAGGAAAACCCCAGTGGAAGGGAACCTCCCGTAAAGACTTGGGTTAGAGTAGACCAAACACTCCTGGAATAATATACTTATTTCCTTTGCCCTACAATGACTGCCAGAACTGGAAGTTAAGATCTCACATGCTTTGGCCATAGAAAATTAAAGTGTAACTCGCCTGGAAACCTCTTTCTGCAATATTAGCCCTCATAGTATCAGAAGGTGCTATGTAAACTACCAGGGGAGAAAAAAATTAAGTGGTCCCACCAAGGTGTAACTGCTACAAAACACAAATGTGTCCATTTTAGCAAAATATCTCTACTAGTGCAATAGTAGTGATTTTAAAGTAAATGACAACTCTAATTGGTCTTAAGACTGGCTCAACAATAGAGCATCTATTGACCTGGTTCTATGAAATTAGCCAACTTTCCCTGGATAGAGAGGTCACACTCTCTAGTGGAAAACCCACTGTGACCAATTTCCAAACCAATGTAATATCTTTGTATATTCTAAATACTTATCTTTAAAAACAAAGATAAACATAGCTGCCACCACTCCTCAAAGAACTTTATTTTTGCAACATATTGAGGCTATTACAAAGTTCCAGTACTGATCAAAATACAGAAAATAAACCATGTCAAGGCCTAGCTCCAATTGATATATTGATAATGGAATCACTATCCGTAAGTTTCAAGGAACACTGTAGAATATAGGGGGACCAATATTGGAAGATTAGGGCACTAGAGGCTAGTTAATTGTAGACATGACATAGAAGCTGTGCCCATGAAATCTGACCAATATGTTTGCTTAAGCAAGATCTGAATAATGACAATGGCAATCACATGTGAATACAGATAGGAGAAATGTCACAAGGTCCTGCCTCTGTAGGAAGAGCTACAGGCATATATAACAATAATCACAGAAGAGTTTTTGAAGTTGTAAAAGAGTAGGAGGAAATTGAGGGGAGTAAGATGGGTGCAGGCAGGACCAGAAATGATGTAAATACAATGCTCATTTACAAAGTTCTCAAAAATAAATTAATAAGTATGTTTTCACATATTTCACAATGAGATTATGAATATTAAATAGTAGAAAATAACCCAAAGCATATGTGGAGCACTCTTGTCAATTACTTCTTAAATAAAAAGATGTGAAAAAGAAAATCAGTACGATGATGTGTATGAATCAATATTTGCACTGATCCCAGCAAATATGAAATATAAATTCTTTATGAGTACACATGTTGGAACATTAAGTTTATCCTATGCTGGCTACAGGGCAAATCAATGATGGCAAAGTAACAGCATATTACCTAATAATGGTATTACCTGAAAATCAAGAGTAAAGACTATAATCACAGTTCATTTAAATTGAGAACCAGACTCCTAAATACCAAACATTGAGAGAAAAGAAGCACAAAAATTTAGAATTTATAATTGAATGTCATAACTGCTAGCTGTTATGCAGTCAGATATTGACTGTTTCAGAAAATAAGAGAATCTCATTTCTCTAATCATGGTTCTCATTCAAATTTGTAGCGAAATAAATCATAAGACAGAAAATATAAAAATAAATGAATTTAAGAAATATAATTGCATTTTATGTAATTATCAGATACATATTAAAGAAACATAATTCAGTAAAAAATAAACATTAATATTGTATAATATATTTCAAAGACAGAAAGTTTAGCATGAGTCATGAATCAATAAGTAAAAATAGCTTGATCAATATATAATTGTGTACCACCAAAATTTGAGGAAACAATAAATTTATTTAAAATAGTTTGAGAATTTTATGAAATATGTCTTTATACCTTTCAGATCCCTGCTTCATCTCCACCTGGGATCTCATATAAGCCACAAACCCCATGTCCTCTATTATTGTCTTCTCTTTTAAAAACTATTTTATTGTTTTTTGACTATTTCATGTGATAGTTCTTTTTTAATATAACATTTTTATTGATGTTTTGTATTTCTGACATCATTTTTCAGTTAGACATATTCCCCTTTCCCTTCCCAGATCATGCATTCTGCCATACATGTCCTGCATCTTTCTCCTAGGCTTTTAAAAAATTTTCTCTGCAAAGGTTTATTGTTTTGGGCAGAACTTAACTATATCAGTCCATTCTTTGACCCAGTCCTTATGTTGTGGTTCTTTCCCAATTGTATTGCTCCAAAATATGCTTATATACACATCATATATGTACCAGAATTATATCCTCGAGGAATAAACTGTATGTTCACTCCAATATATGTTTAGGAGTTTGCATATTTTTTCTTTTAATTTATATTACTCTAAAATATGAATGTATACCTTCTGCCCATATACATTGGGTGTAACTCAAAACCATTATGCTAAGTGAAGTAACAGTCCCCCCAAAACAAACTGGGGATGGTTTTCCTCATTTGTGGATGCTAGTACCAAATCCCCCAATTGAAACGCAAGCTGAGCAACATTATTGTTATGTTTCTTTCTATCTGAAAGGAACTGTGATGTTTTAATGTGAGTCTCTCAATGAGCCCTAGAATTGACTTACCACTTAACTTTCAGACATGCGATAGTTCTTAATCAAAACTAGACTCTGTCCCCCATCTGTGCCTTCCTCTCAGTAACCCTCCACACAGACCTGATGTCTTGTTTTCTTTATTAAGTCCTGTGGAGTCTAATCTGTGTTTTCCAAGTTCTCTTGATTAAGGATCTATCCCTTGGAACTTCTCAGTCTATGATGCATCACACCCTTAGAAACCCAGCTCACATCCCCAGCAGATATCAACTCCTAGGCTAGGTTTGGGTTTCTTGGCCAACTCTCCCTGCTATTTTGTTGTAGTTTTTTTCCTGGTCCTGCACAATTTCTCTGCATGCTGACAGAAGCACTATGGGTTCAAACATACAGGCATACTGTGGTCAAAACAGTGAGAAATACTAGAGACTATGTGGGGAATGGAGGACCCTTTCTCAGCACTGGTGGAAATACACACTGGTGTAACCACTGTGAAAATCAGTGCGGAGATTCTTCAAAATTCTCCACGTACTTCAAAACACAATCCGGACAGTTCTTGTGCATCTACCCAAAGAAAGTTGTAGGCCACTAGAAAGGTACTCCTTCACCCATGCTGATTGCTTCTCTATTAATAATTGCCAGAAATTGGAATCAAAACAGATGCCAATTCACTGATGAATACATACTTAAAATCTGACACATTTACAGAAAGAAGTATTTTGTAAATGTTAAGAAAAACGAATTAAGGAATTCACAAATAACTGGATGGAACTAGAAACAATCATATTGAATGAAATCACCCAGACTCAGAAAAACAAAATTCACATCTTCTCTCTCACAAGGGGTTGCATGCTTTGAATGATTAGATCCTTGTCTTTCAACTGGACAAAAATATTTTATAAGATTTCCTTAGTTTTGCTTATATTTACGTGTATATATTGATGTGAGTGACTGAAATTTTGTGTATGTTTCCCTGAAGTGAGAAGCGGAGATGGAGTTACAAAAAGTTATGAGCTGCCTCATGTGCATGCTGGGAACCTGACTTGGTTGTCTATCACGGTAGCAAATGTTTGTAACTGCTAAGCCATTTCCCCACCCCACAAACATTAATGTTATTGACAAAGAAATATGAAATATTTTGACTTTGATGGAAAAAGTGATTAGTTTGTCAAATTTAATTTAAAAAAAATATGTATAAAAGTCCCTTAAATAAATGCCAATACAGCAATACCCCAAAGGGATTGGGGAGTTTAGCCCATTCATATTTAAGGTTATAATTGAAAGATGGATGTTGCTTCCTTTCTCTTTATTATCCATTTGGACTTCTAGCCTCTGATTTTACTCCTACGGTTATGCTTTTATTAGCTTCTTTTCCTAGGTGTTTGAAGTTTGTTGCTCCTCTCTTCTGCCTTTTGAATTGCTTCACATATTTTATGAAGAGTTGGTTTTCCAGACATGTATTCTATCATGCTGTTTATGTTGTGGAAGATTTTTCTCTCTCCTTCAACTATAATTGACATTTTTGCTATAGTATTCTGGGTTGGCATCCATAGTCCTTTAACACTGGGACTGCTATGCTCCATGTTCTTCTTGCTTCCATGATTGGCACCGAGAAGAGAAGTCAGTTGTAATTCTGATGGGTTTCCCTTTGTATGTGACTTGTTTTTATTTTGTACCCTTCAGAATTTTGTCTTTGTTTTGGGCGTCTAGCATTTTAACTATGATATGGTGTGGGGAGTTTCTTTTCTGATCTTGTCTTTTTGGAGTCCTATGTGCTTCTTGTATTTGTATGGGTTTGTCTATTTTTAGCTTGGTGAAATTTTCATCTATTATTTTGTTGAAGATATGATCAATACTATTCTCTTGAGATTCTTCTCCTTCCTCTATTCCTAAGATGTGGAGGTTTGATCTTTTCATAGTGTCCCATATTTCCTGGTTGTTCCACTTTTGTGTATTTTTAAATTTTTCATAATATTTATTTGAGCTTTTTAGTTGCTCTGTGTTATCTTCCAGATCTGATATTCTTTGTTCTACTTCCTCTATTCTACTTCTGAGGCTTTTTCCTTTCCTTTCTTCTTGATTGAATGAGTATTCTAATTCCTTTTTCGTTTCATCCTGTGTTTTCTTTAGTATTTCTGTTTCCTTTTTGAGCTTCTCAATCTCTTCTTGGTGCTTCTCAATCTCTTCTTGGTGCTCCTTACTTCGTTGGTTGGCTTCCTTTTACAGTGTTTCTACTTCCTTTCGGAGTTTGTTTTTTTCTCCCTCTAGTTCTTTCTGGAGTTTGTTGGTCTGTTCCTTTAGTTCTTTCTGAAGTTTGTCATTGTATCCCTCTAGGTCCTTTTTGAGTTTTTCATTCTCTCTCTTTAGTTCTCTATATTCTTTATTTTTTTCTCCCTCTAGTTCTTTCCGGAGTTTGTCAATCTGTTCCTTTAGTTCTTTCTGATGTTTGTCATTGTATCCCTCTAGGTCCTTTTTGAGTTTTTCATTCTCTCTCTTTAGTTCTCTGAATTCCTCTTTATGTTCTTTAATTTCTCTGCATAGGTCTGCAATTATTCCTCTAAGATCTGTTCCTTGNCAGTTGATCAAAATACAGAGAATAAACCATGTCAAGGCCTAGCTCCAATTGATATATTGATAATGGAATCACTATCCGTAAGTTTCAAGGAACACTGTAGAATATAGGGGGACCAATATTGGAAGATTAGGGCACTAGAGGCTAGTTAATTGTAGACATGACATAGAAGCTGTGCCCATGAAATCTGACCAATATGTTTGCTTAAGCAAGATCTGAATAATGACAATGGCAATCACATGTGAATACAGATAGGAGAAATGTCACAAGGTCCTGCCTCTGTAGGAAGAGCTACAGGCATATATAACAATAATCACAGACGAGTTTTTTGAAGTGTTTTAAAATGAGTCGGAGCGGATAATTGAGCCGGGAGTAAGATGGTGCAGCAGCGACCCAGAAATGATGGTAACAGAATTGATGTAAATACAATGCTCATTTACAAAGTTCTCAAAAATAAATTAATAAGTATGTTTTCACATATTTCACAGTGAGATTATGAATATTAAATAGTAGAAAATAACCCAAAGCATATGTGGAGCACTCTTATCAGTTACTTCTTAAATAAAAAGATGTGATATTCAAGGAAAAATCAGTTTACCCGATGATGTGTATGATCTAATATTTGCAACTCTGAGCCCCAGCAAAATATGAAATATAAAACTTCTTTTATGAGTACACATGTTGGAACATTAAGTTTATCCTATGCTGGCTACAGGGCAAATCAATGATGGCAAAGTAACAGCATATTACCTAATAATGGTATTACCTGAAAATCAAGAGTAAATACTATAATCACAGTTCATTTAAATTGAGAACCAGACTCCTAAATACCAAACATTGAGAGAAAAGAAGCACAAAAATTTAGAATTTATAATTGAATGTCATAACTGCTAGCTGTTATGCAGTCAGATATTGACTGTTTCAGAAAATAAGAGAATCTCAGGTCGCTAATCCATGATTCGCATTCAAAATTTGGAGCGAAAGAAAGGCCTAAGACAGAAGAAAAGATAAAAATAAATGAATTATTAAGAAATAATTGCAGTTTTATGGAATTATCAGAGACATATGAAAGAAACATAAGTCAGGGAAAAAGCCACATGAATATTTATAATATATTTCAACGACAGGAAAAGTTTAGCATGAGTCATGAATCAATAAGTAAAAATAGCTTGATCAATATATAATTGTGTACCACCAAAATTTGAGGGGGATGGAAACCATAAATTTCTTTTAAAATAGTTTGAGAATTTTATGAAATATGTCTTTATACCTTTCAGATCCCTGCTTCATCTCCACCTGGGATCTCATATAAGCCACAAACCCCATGTCCTCTATTATTGTCTTCTCTTTTAAAAACTATTTTATTGGTTTTTTTTTTTTTTTTTTTTTTTTTTTTTTTTTTTTTTTTTTTTTTTTTTTTTTTTTTTTTTTTTTTTTTTTTTTTTTTCATACATCATTTTCCATCCCAGATCATGCATTTGCCATACATGTCCTGCATCTTTCTCCTAGGCTTTTAAAAAATTTTTTCCTGCAAAGGTTTATTGTTTGGGCAGAACTTACTATATCAGTCCATTTTTGACCCAGTCCGTATGTTGTTGTTATTTCCTCCATATGGATTGCTCCAAAAATAGGCGGCTTAGACACATTATATGTGTACTAGAATTATGTCCTCGAGGAATAAACTGTATGTTCACTCCAATATATGTTTAGGAGTTTGCATATTTTTTTCTTTAATTTATTTACTCTCAAAATTATGAATGATACTTTGCCCCTTAATTGGTGTAACTAGAAAACCTTATGCTAAGTGAAGACAGTCCCCCCAAAAACAAACTGGGGCTGGTTTCCCTCATTTGTGATGTTAGTACCAAATCCCCCATTGAAAAGCAAGCTGCGAGCAATCTTATTGTTATGTTTCTTTCTACCTGAACGGATCGATAGCCCGCCCGCCCGACTTTTCTTTTTATATGTGTTTTTAATCCAACGGCCATATGTATTCGCAGTGATGACCGGTGCAGACTGAGCCGCATTATGCAGATGATGCCCCCCCCCACCACGAACCTGTAAAACTTTTCAGACATGCGATAGTTCTTAATCAAAACTAGACTCTGTTCCCCCATCTGTGCCTTTTCCTCTCAGTAACCCTCCACACAGACCTGAGTCTGTTTTCTTTATTATTCCGTTGAAGTCTAATCTGTGTTTTCCAAGTTCTCTTGATTAAGGATCTATCCCTTGGAACTTCTCAGTCTATGATGCATCACACCCTTAGAAACCCAGCTCACATCCCCAGCAGATATCAACTCCTAGGCTAGGTTTGGGTTTCTTGGCCAACTCTCCCTGCTATTTTGTTGTAGTTTTTTTCCTGGTCCTGCACAATTTCTCTGCATGCTGACAGAAGCACTATGGGTTCAAACATACAGGCATACTGTGGTCAAAACAGTGAGAAATACTAGAGACTATGTGGGGAATGGAGGACCCTTTCTCAGCACTGGTGGAAATACACACTGGTGTAACCAGGCCAGGGTGAGTGAGCCATATTTGATCAGTAGGCAGAATATGTCATTACTAACTCTAAACAGAGTATGTAGATGATCAACCCAAGATGAAGAAGGAGACAGTTCTTGTGCATCTACCCAAAGAAAGTTGTAGGCCACTAGAAAGGTACTCCTTCACCCATGCTGATTGCTCTTTATTCATAGTTGCCAGAAATTGGAATCAAAATAGATGCCAATTCACTGATGAATACATACTTAAAATCTGACACATTTACAGAAAGAAGTATTTTGTAAATGTTAAGAAAAACGGAAATGAAGGCATTCACACATAACTGGATGGAACTAGAAACAATCATATTGAATGAAATCACCCAGACTCAGAACAAAACAAAATTCACATCTTCTCTCTCACAAGGGGTTGCATGCTTTGAATGATTAGATCCTTGTCTTTCAACTGGACAAAAATATTTTATAAGATTTCCTTAGTTTTGTTTATATTTACGTGTATATATTGATGTGAGTGACTGAAATTTTGTGTATGTTTGCCTGAGTGAGAACGCTGGAAAGCGGGAGATGGAATTACAAAAAATGTTCTTTTTTTTTTTTCTTTTTCCTTTTTCCTTTTTTTTTTTTTTTTTTATGAGCTGCCCTTCTCTTATTTCTTTTTTTTTTCTTTTCCCGTGCACACCCGCCACCCCCCCCCCCCCCCCCCCCCCCCCCCCCCCCCTCCCCCCCCCCCCCCCCCGGGAAACCTCTGATTGGCTTTTGCTCATCCTGAGCAAATGTTTGTAACACTGCTAAACCATTTCCCCACCCCACAAACATTAATGTTATTGACAAAGAAAGCAATATGAAAATATTTTGACTTTGATGAAAAAGTTGATTAGTTGTCAATTTAATTTAAAAAAATATGTATAAAAGTCCCTTAAATAAATGCCAATACAGCAATACCCCAAAGGATTGGGAGTTTTAGCCCCCTTAATATTAAGGTTATAATTGGAAAGAGGATGGTGCTTCCTTTCTCTTATTATCCATTCTGGACTTCTAGCCTCTGATTTTACTCCTACGTTTATGCTTTTATTAGCTTCTTTTCCTAGGTTCTTGAAGTTTGGTGCTCCTCTCTTCTGCCTTTTGAATTGCTTCACGTATGTTATGAAGAATAGTTGGTTGTCCACAAGTATTCTCTATAATTTCTGTTATGTTGTGGAAGATTTTTCTCTCTCCCTTCAACTATAATTGACATTTTTGCCTAGCATCTGGGTTGGCATCCATAGGTCCTTTAACACTGGGACTGCTTTGCTCCATTGTTCTTCTTGCTTCCATGATTGGCACCGAGAAGAGATAGCAGTTGTAATTCTGAAGGGTTTCCCTTTACTTGTATGTGACTTTGTTTTTATTTTGTACCTTCAAGAATTTGTGGCTCTTTGTTTTGGGCATCTACAATTTTTAACTATGATATGGTGTGGGGCGTTTCTTTTTTGATCTTGTCTTTTTGGAGTTACTATGTGCTTTTGTATTTGTATGGGTTGTCTATTTTCTGCTTGGTGAAATTTTCATCTTATTATTTTTGTTGAAGATATGATCAATTATATTCTCTTGAGATTCTTCTCCTTCCTCTATTTCCTAAGATGTGGAGGTTTGATCTTTTCCATAGTGTCCCAATTTCCTGGTTGTCCCACTTTGTGTATTTTTAATTTTTCATAATATTTATTTTGAGCTTTTTAGTTGCTATCTTCCAGATCTGATATTCTTTGTTCTACTTCCTCTATTCCTACTCTGAGGCTTTTTCCTTTCCTTTTTTCTTGATTGGACAAGTATTCTAATTCCTTTTTTTTTTTTTTTTTTTTTTTTTTTTTTTTTTTTTTTTTTTTTTTTCTCTCTATCTCTCTCTCTCAATCTCTTTGGTGTTTTTCCATTACTTAATTCGGTTGGATTACTTTTTAAGTGATCTCTAATTATTTAGGATGTTTTTTTTTTTCCTTTTAGTTCTTTCTGGAGGTTGTCAATCTGTTCCTTTTAGTTCTTTCCAAATTTTTTTTTTTTTTTATTTTTTATTGGTATAATTGATTTTCCTTATAGTTTTTCATTTTCTTCTTAGATTTCTCTGTATTATTATTTATTTCCTATTTATTCTGTATATTACTAGAGCAATATTCCTCTAAGATCTGTTCCTTGGGTCACCTCCAAGGCGATCCCATTGTAGCTATTGCTACACGTTTGGTAGAGTCTGGTGCGGGATTATCCTGTTGCCTTTCCATGTTGTCACTTCATCATGTCCCTGGCCTGTGGGGTTTTCCTTTTTGTGATTCAAATCACAAATTACTTCACTATGTTAGGTGATGGTTTTGCTTTCCTCCTTTGGATGCCTTTTTTTTTTCTTTCCTCCTCTTTGTTTATGGAGTGTTTTTTTTGACTTGTCTAGGTTTCATGTTTTCAATTTTGTTTATATAATTGGATATTGGAATCCTGTGTCACTCTTCTCTTCCTGTTCTGAAGGTTCTCCAAAAAAATGTTCACATTGATTCCTCTCACCAATTCCAGTTGGGGGGGATATGTATGCCTAACATAGCCCACAAGCCCTTGGTACCTGTCTGAGTAACTTCTGGGTTCCTGTGCCTCCAGGAGCCAGCCTGTCACAAAAGCCACAGAGGGCACCACACCAGAACCACCGTCACCAGCTGCAACAGGCGAAGGGTTTGCTCGCCCAGACAGGCCACATCCTACAAAAAGGTTTTGAAGGACCCCTGCTCCAATGTTTTATGCACCCTTAAAATTTGTCTTTAGGAACCATGGTACTGCTATCTTATAAGGCCTCCAAGTCACATACGCTATAAGCCCTCCCCGATTCCTCATACCCGGTGGTGCTTAAACTGAGTCACGCCCGCCTGTGTGTCAAGATAAGGTTTCCCTCCCTGCTTCCTCATACCTTGTGGTGCTTAACTGAGTCACGCCCGCCTGTGTGTCGCTGGCCTGCATGCCGAGATGATTTTTTACTATTACACAACCCTTCCTCCATTTCCCCATACCTTGGGATCTCTGCTTTTAAAAGTTCCCTATCCCAGTCCCTGGGGGTCGGTCTCCTCTGCCCCTGCGTGGGTTACGAGTTTGACCCCAGTGCACTGGTTTTTCCCGAATAAACCTCGTGTAATTGCAGCGAGAGGGTCTTTGGCTGATTTTTTGGGAGTCGTTCTATCCCGAGATTTGAGTGAGAGCCACTCCAATTTCCGGGGGTCTTTCATTTGGGGGCTCATCCTGGATTGGAGACCACCCTCAAATCACCAAGACCCACTTATAGGTAAGATTCTTTTTCTGTCTGTCCATCTACTGTGTCTGTCTGATTCTGGGAGGCGCCAAAAATCTGTTACTTTCGGTTTGCAGTCATTCCGCGCTCGTGAGAGCAAGGAACTCCCCATTCTGGACGAGGGGGGAGAGTTACCTACAGACGTGTCAGGAAGGTAACCGACTGTGTCGCCCTGGGAGATGTCCCAGGAGGTCTGAGGGAGGCCTGAGGAAGCTCAGGGCTGTCCTATCTCGGTGCCGACATGGATGTTGAGACTCTCATAGAGAGTTTTCACGTCTTCTTGGCCGTCTGAAACTGTTTCTTGGTGTTGGAGGACTCGCAGAAAATGGGTCCTGGTTTCTGTTTTGTTCGTATTCTGTGTGACTTTGACGATGGGACAGACTGTCAGTACTCCACTTGGACAGACATTAGACCATTGGACTAGTTAAACATATTTGTTTTATAGAGCTGTTTAAATGAATAGGCTTGCATCTAATGCTAATGATTTAGTTGATAATTGTATCAGGGAAAGAAGGACAGACTTTAGGCCCTTCATAATCTGCTGCTGAAAGCCTGACAGGGCTACTTGAATCCTCATAGACCTAGTCTTTGGCCCAGAAGGAAAGTTTAAAAAAGTTGCTGTTGCTTGTCATTGACCATTTGTATTCCTGCCATAAAATAAGTGGCATGGATGCCTGAGTGGATATAGAGAGTGTTTAGTCCTGAGATGTTTGAAACTAAGAGCTCAATTTTTATTGAGCATTTCTGTGATTTTTCAAACTATTGTATTTGAGATAACTGTACCATCTTGTTACACGGGAAATAAGTATTAATTACTTAGTAAATCTGCACAATTAAGGGTTAAAAGGATATAAAAATGTTAAAAAGGTATTTATAATAAAAATTTATGTAAAGAAAAAAATATGCGAGTGATAAAAGTCTGAGAAGGTTTGTTGTGACAGGTAAAAAGAACAATATATAAATAAGCTTAAATTTATAAGGTTCTGTCAACTAGTTTAAAAATCAAAATGTATATGTAGTCAAGGTTTGTTTAAGAGTGTTCAGTTTTTGTCCAACCTTTATATGCATGGCACCTCAAGGTTTAGTAAAAATAATAAAATACCTATATTAAGTTAAATTGGTTTATATAAATACTCAATCTGGTTTACTAGTGGCCTAAATAGGATTGTAAATATACAGAGTTGTTAATTTTCAGTCCTCTCCTAACTTGAACCTGACTCCCTGTTGCAGGTTTAGATTAAAAGGGCACAAGTAAATGTTGGGGTTACCTACGGCTACTGAAAAAATGTACTTTATGTTTCTTGCAAGATTTGCTATTTGATATTTCTTTTAACCTAACCAGATAATTTGGCTTAGAAGGCTAGATTCTTTCTTCCTGAACCAGCTGCATGCAGTCCAGAAGAAGTCTGGATGGGCTTGGTAATCCTTATCAGTTTATTTCCTGTCTTCTGGTATGTGTTACAACTCCTGTCTTTCTTTGGAAAACTATAAATCAGGATAAAGGGTCTGAGAAAGAAAGGATTGTCCCCATTTGTAGTAACTGTAGTGAACGGTTTTACATTTAAAATAAGCCTAAATTTGTTTAATTCGACCTTGCAGGTTATGTCTGTTTAATGTATGGTGTTAAGCCCCTCCTCCAGTCAGTATTATACAAGGCTGCTTGAACTTTTGTCTAATCCTTATCTAAAATATTATACAGTAATTAAAGGTGTTAGCCTGGTGGAACTTAGCCTTTCTGGGTTGATAACTACCATACTTAAATGCCCATACCAATT
>VZQC01014759.1:1465057-1492586 GCA_009823505.1 Rhizomys pruinosus | reverse complement strand
CACAGGTGGATGAGAAGCAAAACACTCTACTTTCTCTGAAGCTGATGTCTTGGTCTCTAGTCAGTTCTGGCTGCTTTCTTTCATGGGCTGCCAGCTTGTCCAGGCATAACCTTTCGATCCTACTAATGAAGCACATGCAATTAGATATTTAGGTATTAAACAGTATAATATATAGCCTTTCGATCCTACTAATGAAGCACACACAATTCGATTGGGGTTAATGGTGAAACTACAACAATATAGACTGGACACTCATTTGATCAACTTGATTGAACATACAAGCCCCCCCTGCTGGATGGTGGGACCCATGAGCTGTGTGGGTTTGGGCACAACTGCTTCCAAATTGGTTTTACATGAAGGATGCTTGTACTCACAAATTATCACTTATTGTTAAAAAAAAATGAAAACA
Source organism: Rhizomys pruinosus (assembly GCA_009823505.1). Taxonomy (NCBI): domain Eukaryota; kingdom Metazoa; phylum Chordata; class Mammalia; order Rodentia; family Spalacidae; genus Rhizomys; species Rhizomys pruinosus. Next base: position 1,492,177 of record VZQC01014759.1, on the reverse strand, counting down.
AAACAAAACAAAAAAGCAGAGAAAGATGCAGAAAATGTATGGCAGAATGCATGATCTGGGATGGGTAGGGGTGGGGTGGGGGGAAGGGAAGGGGATATATGCCTGAACTGAATTGGAAAATGTTGTATGAAATACACAATGCATCAATTAAAAAAAAAAAAAAGGCAGGCTGAGCATGGGTTAGAGAGCAAGCCAGTAAGTAGGGTTCTTCCATGACTGGAACTTCATCTCCTCCACCCAATTTCCTGCCCTGAGTTCCTACCTTGAGCTCCCTAAATGATGAACTGTGTCCTACGAGGTATAAGCCAAATAAATCCCCTCCTCTTCATGCTGGTTTTGGTCATATTGTTATGACACAACAGTCGAGGGCAAACTAGAACAATAGTATATTTTAACAACTATGAGAACTAGTCTTCAGGAAGATTGTTTCCAAATCAATACCATCTCCATTGTTAAAATTCCTGTAGCATTTAAGTCTGTCCTGTCTTCAGGAGTCTTACCTTCAAGTTCTCAGAGGGACTAAATACTTGGACCACTCAGATGAACAATACCAAGGGAGTCTTTCCCTATCTACCAATGGGTGTACTCCCTATATATCTACTCTCTTCATTTTGAATAATTGTAAGGTTTTTCATTAGCATCAGTCCTCTGCAAAAAGAAACTTTTCTATTGAGTTATGAGAACTGCACTAATCTCTGGGTATTGAATACAAATTTAGAGAGCATCTTGATGCTATACCCTGTAGCAAATTAATAATATTAATTCTGCAGCCTGTGAGCTTTCAACCGTGGGATCTTGCACAGATTTATAGTAATATATATGCATTTCTTTTCTGGAGTGGACTTATATCTAACCAGAAAGCAGTTGGTTCTGTAAAATTCTCTAAGTTTCCTTTCCCTTTATTCAATACTTTCAACATAATACCATAAATATAACATAACATGATCTAATATGAAACATATATCTTATTTTATTATTATTTATATTTTCTATTTAAAAGTATTAATACTTTCAGCTACATGTAAAAACTGCAAAATTATTGCCAATGAATTAGCAAGTGACACACAATTTCAGTGATATTATAACCAGTTATTTTATTTATTTTCTTATATGATTTTATTTATTTTTATTTTTAAAAATTTTTATGCATATGTGTATATTGCCCCCATGAATGTAAGTGCTGTGTCATTCAATGACTGCAGAAGAGAGCATCGGATTCTTCTTGAAGTGGAGTCATGACAGCTGTTAGTCACTATGTGGGTGCTGGGACTGGAGCCTGAGTCCTCTGCAAGAGCCATCTCTCCAGCTCCACATTATTTTTTTAAATAAAAGAAAGTTTTGAATGTTCTGCTCCCCAGAGTTTCAAGTTCACTTTGTCTATCACACTTTACTGAATGGTATTCTGCTGGTCATGATGAACAGAGCTGTGCTGACACCAAGTCAGTCTGTACCTGCACTTGGAGACACAATTCTCAAATTCCTGTCCACAGGGTCCCATGGGGGACAAACTTAGAAGCAACAAAACCTTTTGCCCTGCATGGGAAGCAGGGTGAGAAACAGCGAGCTCTCAATTGAAGCACAAATAATCACAGAAAATATATATTTTTTTAATTTTAACATTGAAGATTTGTTTATACAATGCAGCAGTCAAAATATATGTATACAATTTAATCAATAGTTTGAGTAAAGAGCTGAACAGAGACTTCACAAGCAAAGAAGTAAAAATGGTTGGGAAACATATTATGTTCAACATCACTAGTAATAAGGAAAATGTAAATTGAAATTACTTTAAGATTTCATTTTACCCAGATAAAACTAGCTATAATCAAGAAAACAAATGATACCGAATGCTGGGGAGGTTGTGGTGAAAGAACACTCATCCACGTCTGGTGGGAAAGAATATTCATGCAACCCCTATGGAAAGCAGTGTGGAGAACTCTCAATAGCCTCAAAATGAACCTACCACTTGACCCAGTCAAACGTGCACAACAATGTTTACTGCAGCTTTCTTCACAATAGGGAAGAGCTCAAAGCAACCCAAGAGTACCTCAACCAATGAGTGGAAAAAGAAAATGTAGTACATGTACACATCGGAGTTCTGTGCAGTGGTAAAGAATAACAACATCATGAAAGCTGCAGGAAAATGGATGGAACTAGAAGCTGTTAGGCTAAGTGAAGTAACAAAATCCCAGTAAGACAAATAACATACGGTGGTCCTCATGTGGGGATCCTAGCACAAAATTCTTAGATGTAAACCAAGTCTGATGCTACTATAGATATAACTTGAAGTTTATGCCTCTATTTTCCCAAGTTCTAAGACTTATGAGAAAGAACTGAGCTCTTCTTTGAAAGTACATTATAACTAGTTGTTACATGTAGGATCCACAGAGGGGTTCGATGTTTATGGCAATCTGAGGCTTTTCTTCCTTTGAATGTTCAGACGGGTCAGCCTTTCCGTTGCCACTTTTTGGTACATCCTACTCAATGCAAACCTGTATCTTTTCTTTCTCAGCCGTTAAGTTGGTGACGTTTTGTCCTGTTGGAACAAACAAATCTTTTCCCATAGTTAGTTTTAAGATTTGAATTGCAGGGGTTTGATGAAAAGGTTTCATGTCTTTCTGTATCCCCCCCCCTTTTTTTTTAGCGTATGAGTCTCCAGAAGATAGTTGTATTATACATGACTATAGGGTGGAGTCAAGGCATAGATTTCATCAAATTCACCCATGTTGTTTTGGGTGACTATATATGATTAACTTGGGAAGCAAACTTAATTTTTACGTTAAATCATCTTAAAGAGAATGCTACAAGGTGATACTGTACAACAGAGAAATTATAGAGAACATTTGTATGTGTCAATCCCAAAGTTCTTGCTCTACAGATTTTATGTAAAGCAAATGTGGGCAACAGCGAATTATATCTCCATTTAATTCAGATGCATTACCATTTTTATCAGATTCTGTAAACCAATGTTGTTTAATATACACATGTTTACTTTTACTTTTACTAAGTCCTAAAACACCATGTGTCCTGTAGACAGTGTCTAGGCGAAACTGGGTACTTGCTGAGCTCACGTCAATTAAATATGCCTTAATCGAATATATACCCGTGTCCCTCTCCCACCCATCCCCCCTTTCCAATTCACTAGTTATAATGAGTCCTAATGAAACTTACCTTCTAGGTGCCACAAAGGTTCTGATATGAGAGACTTCCTTGCCTTCCCACCCATAGAACAAGGAGATGGTGAAACATACTTGTACTCTCACAACATGAGATGTATATGAAGGAGTGACTGTTCCTTACCTCAGTAGTAAGAGATTAGAAGGAGGCCCCTGTGAACACATTGCCTCCTGATATAAGACAGGCAGTAACAGGTTTCCTTTCCTGGCTCTTGTCTGTCAGAGCATCTCACATATGCCAGGCTTGCTGAGTATTCTTTCTGTGTGGCTGTTCTCTTTTATATTCTTGCTTCTCTGTGTTACTACAATGTTTTAAGATGAGTTCCTTAGCACCCTCTTGATTTATAAATAACTACACTTCTTTGTTTTTAATTTTAATGGAGAGTAAAAATTCTCTCCACTTTTCCCTTAAATTGGTGACACCGATATTGAACAGGAATAGAATCCACAGGAAACATTGTAATATATTTGTTTTCTATCATTTTTATTATGAACTACATAATTTAATACTTAAAAAGCATAATAGAATAGTTACTTGTATTCCAGAATTAAATGTCAGTAGGTTATGAACTGATATATTTATTACAAGTTATTGAATAAAGTTGATTAATAGTTCATTGAAAGTTCTGCAAATAAATTAATTGTGCAGGGTGCTATCTAATTTTCATATTACTAATGTTGAAAATATTAGCATCAAAATGATCCTACAATTCTTATTGAATAAACCAATTGATTTTATCATAATAATATCACAGTATACATTGACTTTATATTATACCTTAAGTTTCATAACCTAAGGATCTTTCATATTAAAGGATCACAGTATACATTTATCTCACACTTTGACTCACTGCTGCACAACTTTCCAGAGGTTTTCAATTGAGAACTGACTGTCTTCACATAGCTTCACTATCTGTCACACCTGAAAAACATGGTTTTCTTATTGAGTACCCAGGACACTGTCCTATTTGTTCCTAACATGTTAAACAATTAGCTCAAACGGTAGAGTGCTTATCTAGCAGACACAAGGCCCTGGTTTTGATCTTCAGGACCAAATGAATCAAGGATAGATGCACATGACTATCATCCCAACACTAGGAAAATGGAGGAAGAATGTCAGAAATACAAGATGACCCCAGGCTACAGCAATGAGTTCAAGGTCAGCCAGGGATGTTTAAGGCCCTGCCTCAAACAGATGATACATTTTCAAATTATATTTGTGTATGATTAATTGTGATATTTTAAAATATGACAAATTCTTTAAAAGATACAAGTATTGAGACCTTGTAAATAATACTGTTACCTAAACTATACAAGACTGACAAAGGTTTTGCTATATTATATTCTTCACCCATTCTGACTTCCTTTTGTCTAGGCTTTGATATCAATAGAAAAGGGACTCTATCTCACTTTCCTGCTGTCACTGTAGATTTACTTCTTATTTATTAAGTATGTATCTCATCAAATTTAAATTATTTTTTGTCTTTTCGAGACAGGGTCTTCCTGTAGCCCCAGCTGTTCTGGAACTTGCTATGTAGACCAGGCTGGCCTTGAACTCACAAAGATCCACCTCCCTCTGACTCCAGAGTGCTAGGATTAAAGGCATGCACCACCATGCCCAGCCTTTTGTTTGTCACATGCCAGCCCTTTTTTTTTTTTCAAATTAAATATTTTTAACTGATCCAGGTACTCTAGTTTTGGTCATGTACAAGTTTAAACTGTACAAAATCGTTTCACCTAATGGAAGGGTTTCATACAAAGATTTGGTTTACATTTACAAATATTTGTGATTAAATTACATTAGTACAGTTTCTCTTTATTAAGTAGCAGTACAAATGTTCAGAGTATTGTACTCTATTTAACCTGGAATTTATTACCTTCTCAGCAAAATCATTTCTAACACCCTTTCCAAATTCATTGTTCTTATCCTTGTGTTTCTGTTTTGTCACAGTGTATATAAGGTTCAGGCCTGGACCATGCTGGCAAATCTACTGAGCCTTTGTCAAATACTTGAATACCTCAGAATTTATATATTTTATGGTATATAATCTTCATATTTTTCTATTTGATTTCTAATTTTATTTTTCAACACATCTGCACAAGAGATTTCTTTAGACATTGTTTAGCTTGTAAATCTATTCACTTCAGAATCATCATATCTTCCTTCAAATTCTGGTATGATCCATTGAGGTCATCATTTTGAATCTGTTTTTCAATGCAGCCAAATTTAGAATAAATTATCCCATGCCTCCACAGCATATTAAAGTCACAAAAAATTCTGTTCTGATTTTTCTCCATTCAGCAAAATTTATTTTGATATAATATTTAGAAATGATATGAAATATATTAGCTTTTTAAACATTAGATATTATTCCTTATGAGAGCATGTGCTAATATTTGTAAGTTAACTTTCTCATAGACAATTTGTATGACTATGTCTTTGTTCAAAATGAAACAAGAAATCTTTTCTAGAAGATCATATTGTGACCTATGATTTCATTTAGCTGAAGTACATCATAGGAATTGAATTGCTCATATGTGAGGTCATCTTGATATGTTTATGTTTATCTCTGGTCGTGAAAATCTTTTTAACATTTGGCACCATCACCAATAGCACAAAAATCGCCATTGCTCTATAGTGTCAACAATTAGTAATTAATTTTTATAAATAAATGTCTAAATCCTTCCCAGAGAGCATAATTAAAAGTTCTCAGTATAATTTGTGTGAATCCACAAACTAGATCTCAGTATTATTTACCTGATTTTTAAATACATATATTCACAGAAATCCACTCTTGATTTAATTTCACAGAATTTTGATGAAACAATAAATCAATAAAGAACCAATGATTCTTTTTTAATATTCATTTATTTTATGTGCATGAATGTTAATTTGCATAGGTCTGTGCACCCTGTGTCGTGCAATGCCGCAGAGGACAGAAGGGGTCTCGATTGCCCTGGAATTGGAGTTCTCCTGGAATTGGAGTTACGATGTTTCTCAGCCATGTGGGTGCTGGGGATCGATCCCAGGATCCTCTGCAAGAGCGGGTCGGCGCTCTTAACCGTAGGCCATCTCTCCAGCCCCAGAATTAATGATTCTTTAACAAAATTATTTTTTTACTTGACAGAGAAAGTTTACCATCAGTAGTCAATATTTACTATGATCTGAAGAGTTCTCACAGGCAGATTTCTGTATAACTGTTATCTTTGAGCTTGCTACTCCCAAATATCTCAGAACAGCAATTGATATGAGAGTGAATAAATCAACACTTGTTTATTTTTTGACAAGATGAAGATTTTATGAGCCATAAATTAGGGCATTTTCCTAATCCAAGAAGATGATGACACCTACGGAAACAACTCAGCAGGTAGAAATGTCTGTCTCACTACCCTGGAGAGACACAAGATCTGAGTTTGACTCAGAACCCCAAGTGGAAGGAGCAAACTGACTTTATGGTCCACCCATGCAAATACAAGAATGTGCTGAGATTCTGTGCTGCTGATTTCCCATTGTTAACTGTTCACTGAGCTCAGGGACATAGGAAATAGCTCCTCATCTTCTTCCATTATCCAGTTTCTATCTTCTGTGGCTCTTGCTCAGTGTTTAGCAGAGAAATGCGGACTATATTTTGTGTTTATCCTTTTCCATCCATCCTGAGCGTATTCATAAACTAATATTGCCTCAATAACAGTATGTCTGTGATTGGTATGACGTTATTTTATTTGTAGTTATTTGTTTATTTATTGCCACAGGAATGTCCTTATTTTCTAACCACATCATGCTGGATTCCAAATATGTCTAGGGACATTTTTTTTGTCTTTGTCCTACTTGAGTATCCAAACGCTTGAGGGTTTGCAATGTCCCTTCTATCACCATTTTGCAGCATGTTTATACTAAAACAAACAAATATAACAACCCCTACTTAGCAGAAAAGTTTTTCTACCAACATTTTAGTAGCTTTAACAAAAATACAGAACATTCATTATAAAACATTCTATATAACAGAGAAACCACTAGTTCATTTATCTAATCAATTTAGATTAGAAACATGGGTCCCCTGCTTTGAGGCATTTGTATGAANCCAATTGATTTTATCATAATAATATCACAGTATACATTGACTTTATATTATACCTTAAGTTTCATAACCTAAGGATCTTTCATATTAAAGGATCACAGTATACATTTATCTCACACTTTGACTCACTGCTGCACAACTTTCCAGAGGTTTTCAATTGAGAACTGACTGTCTTCACATAGCTTCACTATCTGTCACACCTGAAAAACATGGTTTTCTTATTGAGTACCCAGGACACTGTCCTATTTGTTCCTAACATGTTAAACAATTAGCTCAAACGGTAGAGTGCTTATCTAGCAGACACAAGGCCCTGGTTTTGATCTTCAGGACCAAATGAATCAAGGATAGATGCACATGACTATCATCCCAACACTAGGAAAATGGAGGAAGAATGTCAGAAATACAAGATGACCCCAGGCTACAGCAATGAGTTCAAGGTCAGCCAGGGATGTTTAAGGCCCTGCCTCAAACAGATGATACATTTTCAAATTATATTTGTGTATGATTAATTGTGATATTTTAAAATATGACAAATTCTTTAAAAGATACAAGTATTGAGACCTTGTAAATAATACTGTTACCTAAACTATACAAGACTGACAAAGGTTTTGCTATATTATATTCTTCACCCATTCTGACTTCCTTTTGTCTAGGCTTTGATATCAATAGAAAAGGGACTCTATCTCACTTTCCTGCTGTCACTGTAGATTTACTTCTTATTTATTAAGTATGTATCTCATCAAATTTAAATTATTTTTTGTCTTTTCGAGACAGGGTCTTCCTGTAGCCCCAGCTGTTCTGGAACTTGCTATGTAGACCAGGCTGGCCTTGAACTCACAAAGATCCACCTCCCTCTGACTCCAGAGTGCTAGGATTAAAGGCATGCACCACCATGCCCAGCCTTTTGTTTGTTTCAAATTAAATATTTTTAACTGATCCAGGTACTCTAGTTTTGGTCATGTACAAGTTTAAACTGTACAAAATCGTTTCACCTAATGGAAGGGTTTCATACAAAGATTTGGTTTACATTTACAAATATTTGTGATTAAATACATTAGTACAGTTTCTCTTTATTAAGTAGCAGTACAAATGTTCAGAGTATTGTACTCTATTTAACCTGGAATTTATTACCTTCTCAGCAAAATCATTTCTAACACCCTTTCCAAATTCATTGTTCTTATCCTTGTGTTTCTGTTTTGTCACAGTGTATATAAGGTTCAGGCCTGGACCATGCTGGCAAATCTACTGAGCTTTGTCAAATACTTTGAATAACCTCAGAATTTGATATATTTTATGGTATATAATCTTTCATATTTTTTAATATTTGATTTCTAATTTTATTTTTTCAACAATCTGCACAAGAGATTTCTTTAGACATTGTTTAGCTTGTAAATCCTATTCACTTCAGAATCATCATATCTTCCTTCAAATTCTGGTATGATCCATTGAGGTCATCATTTTGAATCTGTTTTTCAATGCAGCCAAATTTAGAATAAATTATCCATGCCTCCAAAGCATATTAAAGATCACAAAAAATTCTGTTTCTGATTTTTCTCTATTCAGCAAAATTTATTTTTGATATAATATTTAGAAATGATATGAAATATATTAGCTTTTTAAACATTAGATATTATTCCTTATGAGAGCATGTGCTAATATTTGTAAGTTAACTTTCTCATAGACAATTTGTATGACTATGTCTTTGTTCAAAATGAAACAAGAAATCTTTTCTAGAAGATCATATTGTGACCTATGATTTCATTTAGCTGAAGTACATCATAGGAATTGAATTGCTCATATGTGAGGTCATCTTGATTATGTTTAATGTTTATCTCTGGTCGTGAAAATCGTTTATAACATTTGGCACCATCACCAATAGCACAAAAATCGCCATTGCTTCATAGTGTCATACAATTAGTAATTAATTTTTATAAATAAATGTCTAAATCCTTCCCAGAGAGCATAAATTAAAAGTTCTCAGTATAATTTGTGTGAATCCAAAAACTAGATCTCAGTGATTTACCTGATTTTTAAATACATATATTAACAGAATTCCACATACTTGATTAATTTCACAGAATTTTGATGACACAATAAATCAATAAAGAACCAATGATTCTTTTTTAATATTCATTTATTTATTTATGTGCATGAATGTACTTCTGCATGTAGGTCTGTGCACCCGTGTCGTGCAATGCCGCAGAGGACAGAAGAGGGTCTCGGATTGCCCTGGAATTGGAGTTCTCCTGGAATTGGAGTTACAGATGGTTCTCAGCCGCCATGTGGGTGCTGGGGATCGATCCCAGGTCCTCTGCAAGAGCGGTCGGCGCTCTTAACCGCTAGGCCATCTCTCCAGCCCCAGAATTAATGATTCTTTAACAAAATTATTCTCTTTTACTTTGACAGAGAAAGTTTAACCATCAGTGTAAAATATTTACTATGATCTGAAGAGTTCTCACAGGCAGATTTCTGTATAACTGTTATCTTTGAGCTTGCTACTCCCAAATATCTCAGAACAGCAATTGATATGAGAGTGAATAAATCAACACTTGTTTATTTTTTGACAAGATGAAGATTTTATGAGCCATAAATTAGGGCATTTTCCTAATCCAAGAAGATGATGACACCTACGGAAACAACTCAGCAGGTAGAAATGTCTGTCTCACTACCCTGGAGAGACACAAGATCTGAGTTTGACTCAGAACCCCAAGTGGAAGGAGCAAACTGACTTTATGGTCCACCCATGCAAATACAAGAATGTGCTGAGATTCTGTGCTGCTGATTTCCCATTGTTAACTGTTCACTGAGCTCAGGGACATAGGAAATAGCTCCTCATCTTCTTCCATTATCCAGTTTCTATCTTCTGTGGCTCTTGCTCAGTGTTTAGCAGAGAAATGCGGACTATATTTTGTGTTTATCCTTTTCCATCCATCCTGAGCGTATTCATAAACTAATATTGCCTCAATAACAGTATGTCTGTGATGTAAGAAGTTATTTTATTTGTAGTTATTGGTTTATTTCATGCCACAGGAATGTCCTTCTTATTTTCTAACCACATCATGCTGGATTCCAAATATGTCTAGGGACATTTTTTTTGTCTTGTGTCCTCACTTGAAGTATCAAAGCTTGAGGGTTTGCAATGTCCATTCTATCACAAATGTGAGCATGTCTTATACTAAAACAAACAAAATTAAATAACCAATAAATTAGCAGAAAAGTCTTTTCTAACAACAATTTTAGTAGCTTTAACAAAAATACAGAAATTCATTAATAAAACATTCTATATAACAGAGAAACCACTAGTTCATTTATCTAATCAATTTAGATTAGAAACATGGGTCCCCTGCTTTGAGGCATTTGTATGAAAGATAGAAAAAACTCCACTTTGTGGATCACTTCACCTTTCATAAAAAGGAAGATAAGTAGTTTCTCTAGCAAATTGAGCTAAATTTATTTATATTATCAATTCTGGTAGTACCATGCATACCAAATTATGTTTGAAATTAAAGAAAATTGACTGAATTACAATGCAACTTTCAACAGAGATTCTTATCATTTACTAAAGATATGGACTCCAAATTTAATTTGAGTACAAAGTTCCAGTGATATAAGGATATAATTAGGTGATAAAATACAACCAGTTTGTTCTTATCAAAAAGGTTAAAAAGTAAGGTACATACATTACTTGTATTTTCTTGCTCTCAGCTTATGTGGCCAGGATACTGAACTTAAAATTACTTTTATTTTCTGAATAAAAACATATTTGATCTATGTTTGTATTTACTGCTCTCTTGAGTCCTCTGAGTATATAATATTAAATGGAGTTGTTTCCATTTTTAAGTTTTCTTCTGATTTCTTATTTTGAAATTTTGTGCATAAAATGTATTTTTATTTTCAAATGGATAGAATTTAAAATTCCCATTTCTTAATCAAAATAGTCTTATATCAGTTCCCAAACTGTAAGTGCAATTGCCTATAACACTTCTCAGTGAAGAGAAGTAATTGTGTTCTGAAATATGTGTTTATCTCTCAATTCCCACTGGGGCTCGAGTTATGTGGAATTTTTTATAATGCTTTTACTGATGTTTTGTGTATTTCAGTCATCATTACTCAGGTCAGTTTAGACATATTCATCTTTCCCTTCCCCCCACCCCACCCCACTCCCTGTTGCAGGTTTAGATTAAAAGGGCACAAGTAAATATTGGGTTACCTATCGCTATGCAAAAATGTACTTTATGCTTCTTGCAAGATTTGCTATTTGAATTTCTTTTAACACTAAAACAGATTATTTGGCTTAAAAGGTAGATTCTATTTTCTGACCACTACAGCAGGTCCAGAAGGAACGACAGTCCTGGATGGGCCTTGGTAATCCTTATCAGTTTATTTTCTGTCTTCTGGTATATGTTACAGTTAAACTCCTGCCTTTCTGGAAAACTATAAATCAGGATAAGTCGGGTGAAAAGAAAGGATTGTCCTTTGTAGTAACTTTAGTGAGACAGGTTTTACATTTAAATAATCTAAAATTGTTTAATTCGACCTTGCAGGTTTATGCCTGTTTAATGTATGGTGTTAAGCCCCTCCTCATCTAGTAGTATACAAGGCTGCTTGAACGTTTGTCTAACCTTATCTAGAATATTATACATACGCTCAAGGTGTTATCCCAGGGAATCTCAGCCTTTCTGGTGCTGAGACAATACGTAATTCCCATACCAATTCGGCTGAGGGACCTAAGGAACATCTTTGCTCCTTGCCCTCTGAGGTCAACCAATCCTAGGAACTATGTCTGGGGGCATCTCTTGAAATGTCCTGCAATTGTGAGTCACCAGTCCTCCTAGGCAGGGAGGTCTTGGAGACCCACTAATGGGACTCTAGCCAGTGTCCAGTCTGTAAAAAGGAAAGCCTGGTCTAGTAAGACCTGACTTTGTACTCATGTGGATGGAACTGGTGATTGAAAAACCAAGAGGAGCCAGAGGCTTTCCCCCCAAAGGCCCGAGTGGTCCCTGAAGACCAGATCCTCAACTGACCTTAAAAAAAAAAGATGGTTAATCTGGGCTAACTGTATGGATTTAGACACTGAAGAGGAAGAGTATAACCAAAAGATAAGTAATCATTATATTTCCTTTAAAGTCTAAAAGACCGTGCTTTCATACACTAGATTTTAAGTCATTTAGAGTCATATGAGATCTGTTGTTATCAAATAATAAAGTTTCCTCTCTCTCTCTCTTTAAGCTAAGGGAAACTCACACCAAGATTATTAAAACTTGCTGGAAAGCAGATCCTGAGTCCAGACAACACCATAGCCGAATGAACAAAAGGAAAAGCTCAATGGATGCTTCAGAACCCCACATTGAAAAAATTCTAAAGGACTTTTAAGTTGGACATTTAATTCACCCTGTTTCTTTCCTGGTTCCCTGTCTAAAAATGTACCTAGCTACTCTCTTCACAGGCCCTGGCTAAGGACTTTGTTCTCTATCCTTTTGGGGTCTTTCAGATAGATCCATTGAGCAAGAGTACCCCAGTTTCCATCTCCTATGCCCATTTTCAGCATGGAAGAAGTCAGAGTGGTCAGCGCCCCAAGTCCTCCTGGCAATTGGGGTAACCCCCTCAGAGGGTAATGTGATAAGAATAGGAGCTAAAAATTGGCTAGGCAGTGTAGGGTCAAGACCCCTAAAAGGAGCCAGTTTCTTCCTCAGCTGAGAGCTGAAGACTTCCTAGACCTGCCAGTAAACTTATCCTTCTGGTTGCTCTGATTTGTGGACCATGCATCCTTAACTCACTTGTCAGATTTATTAACCAGTGGATAAAATCCATTAAAACCATGGTACTCAGGACAAGGTATGGCCCCGTATATGGCCCCCCTGAGGAAAAAGACAATGGAGTCTAAACTTAGCCTCCCAGTATACAAGAAAAAAAAATGTAAGAGAGGCCCACACTGACTCCATTTTGAGTATAGCCACCATTTTAAGCAATTACTGAAACCTGCCCAATCCAGGAAAAAGGTTGATTGCTCAAAGACAGTTGCTCCAGGCCTCAAGAACAGCTAAATTAAAGATAACTGTTGATATGTGAGGGCAGATGGACTGACCCAGCATTTCCTCATTCCAGTTGCAGGATTGTGTCTAAAGATAACTGTTAGTATGTTCGCCAGAGAGTAGGTGCTGTGTAGATTTTAATGCTTCGCCAACAATATCAGCGTGTAGAGCATAAAGGGCCTAAAAATAAAATTAAAAAGGTACTCCGAACTTTAGTTCTATGATTAGAACTATGTCCTAGAGAGAGTGGGGAATGAAGGACCCCTGCCCCAAGGTTTTATGCGCCCTTAAAAATCTGTCTTTAGGAACCATGGTACCGCCATCTTATAAGGCTTCCAAGTCACATCAGCTATAAGGTCCCCCCCCTGCTTCCTCATACCTTGTGCTTAACTGAGTCATGCCCACGTGTGTGTCAAGATAAGGTTTCCCTCCCTGCTTCCTCATACCTTGTGCTTAACTGAGTCACGCCCGCCTGTGTGACGCTGGCCTGCGTGCCGAGATGATTTTTTACTATTACACAACCCTTCCTCCATTTCCCCATACCTTGGGGTTCCTGCTTTTAAAAGTTCCCTATTCCAGTCCCTGGGGGTCGGTCTCCTCTTCCCCTGCATGGGTTATGAGTCTGACCCCAGTGCACTGGTTTTCCCCCGAATAAACCTCATGTAATTGCAGCGAGAATGGTCTTGGCTGATTTTTTGGGAGTCCTTCTATCCCGAGATTTGACTGAGAGTCACTCCAGTTTCTGGGGGTCTTTCAGTCCTACATCTAGTTTTTATTAGGTTTGGGGGAAATTCAAGAGGACACTGGCAATGTTTATTGGATATAAGGAGTTGATTATTTATTAACCTTAATTTCTGAGGGCAACAGAAGTTGATGGAAGAGAAAAGCCAGTGAAGAGTTTGTCTGTGCCATGATAGAAAAACAGCCATGTATGTGTGATTTTAATATTGAGGCTGGTGTGTGTGTGTGTGTGTGCANCCAGGAAAAAGGTTGATTGCTCAAAGACAGTTGCTCCAGGCCTCAAGAACAGCTAAATTAAAGATAACTGTTGATATGTGAGGGCAGATGGACTGACCCAGCATTTCCTCATTCCAGTTGCAGGATTGTGTCTAAAGATAACTGTTAGTATGTTCGCCAGAGAGTAGGTGCTGTGTAGATTTTAATGCTTCGCCAACAATATCAGCGTGTAGAGCATAAAGGGCCTAAAAATAAAATTAAAAAGGTACTCCGAACTTTAGTTCTATGATTAGAACTATGTCCTAGAGAGAGTGGGGAATGAAGGACCCCTGCCCCAAGGTTTTATGCGCCCTTAAAAATCTGTCTTTAGGAACCATGGTACCGCCATCTTATAAGGCTTCCAAGTCACATCAGCTATAAGGTCCCCCCCCTGCTTCCTCATACCTTGTGCTTAACTGAGTCATGCCCACGTGTGTGTCAAGATAAGGTTTCCCTCCCTGCTTCCTCATACCTTGTGCTTAACTGAGTCACGCCCGCCTGTGTGACGCTGGCCTGCGTGCCGAGATGATTTTTTACTATTACACAACCCTTCCTCCATTTCCCCATACCTTGGGGTTCCTGCTTTTAAAAGTTCCCTATTCCAGTCCCTGGGGGTCGGTCTCCTCTTCCCCTGCATGGGTTATGAGTCTGACCCCAGTGCACTGGTTTTCCCCCGAATAAACCTCATGTAATTGCAGCGAGAATGGTCTTGGCTGATTTTTTGGGAGTCCTTCTATCCCGAGATTTGACTGAGAGTCACTCCAGTTTCTGGGGGTCTTTCAGTCCTACATCTAGTTTTTATTAGGTTTGGGGGAAATTCAAGAGGACACTGGCAATGTTTATTGGATATAAGGAGTTGATTATTTATTAACCTTAATTTCTGAGGGCAACAGAAGTTGATGGAAGAGAAAAGCCAGTGAAGAGTTTGTCTGTGCCATGATAGAAAAACAGCCATGTATGTGTGATTTTAATATTGAGGCTGGTGTGTGTGTGTGTGTGTGCATGTGTGTGTGTGTGTGTGTGTGTGTGTGTTGGCCATGTGTGTGTGTGATTAGGGGGAATCTATTTGATTACATGGAAGAGCACAAAGCCTACTAGTAAAATCCAGCTTTGTGTGTGTGTCCATGAGGCCACTTTCAAGGATGATTAAATCATGGGGTCTCCATCTTAATCAATGGCTTAGTGTATTAATGGTTTTAAAATTTGGTGATACTATTGGTAAGTGTGGACAAGAAGAGGGCTAGCTGGAGGCTGCTGATTGCTGAAACTTCGAATGGATGCTTTATCTTGGATATAGCTTTCTTATATTTTACCCTATCTAATTCCTGGCTGCTATGTTATGTCTCTTACTAATTTGAATTCGAAGACACAGTTTTCTAATCAAAGGGGATAAGAGATGGGTTATTCTGGAGACAAATATGAGTGACCATGGCCAAGGATCACAGTTAGGTACCTCAAATTCTATGTGCCAAGAAGCTCACAGTTTCATGAAGATTTTACAGTAATAAAAATAGAAGAAACATAAATCAAGATACTTTTCAAAAACATTAGTGGAGACAACAGATAGTTGGGTTTTAGAAAAGCAAAGAGAATTTTGCTATTGGCCTCAGACATTATCAAACAACATTCTCAGCGTTTGGGTTGCTGGAAGCTACAAGTTTGGAAAGTTAATATATCTCAAAAGGCCTTTATCTGTTACTCACAGGATGTCGGGTCTGACGAAATGTTGGGCAAAAAAATAGCTTAATTAAAGGGGCTAAAGATAACCCAAGATCAATTGTAACTAGGTCTGTCCTTATTGTGTTTCTCTTCTCATAGCTTTCACAACCATCTCAATCCTTATCCTCCCATGCCACATTGCAGGCATGTAGCACAGGCCACTTACTATCTAAGCTTTCTTTCATGATGTAGAATGCACCCCCACCAAAATAAAACCTTGTAAAACAGGCACTATACTTCTTATGTAAGACTGAAGGCTCTGTTTTCAATATGTCATTGTGTTCTATGGGGCATTAATAACTAATTTAATAAAGCTCTCCTGTGAAAGATAATTTGTTACTTTGCTTTCTTTTATTTCATTTATTATTTTTATTTTATAAGTGTGTGTGTGACCTGAATGTGTAAGTGCACCTGTGTCATGCAATGCCCTCTAGGATATAAGAAATCATCAAATTCCTTTGGAACTGTAATTACAGACCGATGTTAGCTGTCATGTGGGTTCTGGGAGCTGAATTTGGGTCCTCTGGAAGAGCATCCAGTGCCCTTAACCACTGAGCCATCTCTTCAGACCAGAGTCCCCTTTCCTTGAAACCACCTCTTCTATTTTTCTTTCCAAAATCTAAAACTGGGTATCTTCTATCTACCTCTGATAAGAAAAATTGTATTCTTATAATTAACTGTGTTATCAAACAGTCTTCTTGTAATCTTAGAATATACTTTAGTTTAGATTTTTAGATTCTTTTGTCTTTCTTCTTCTTTTTTTTTTTTTTTTTTTTTTTTTTTGGTCTTTTCGAGACAGGGTCCTCCTGTAGCTCCAGCTTTCCTGGAACTCACTCTGCAGACCAGGCTGGCCTTGAACTCACAAAGATCTACCTGCTTCTGCCTCCTGAGTCCTAGGATTAAAGGTGTGTGCCACCATGCCCAGCTTCTTTTGTCTTTCTTAATAGGTCAATACCTTAAAATGCAACCCCAGAAACCCTTAATACTCAGTGGTGTTTTATTGCTTTGTGATACTTTCAGGACCTGGAGATGTTTTATTACTCTATAATATCTTGAAGTTCTTGATATATGTAGAAAATATATTCTCTGCTCTTTGGGTTGAATATTCTATAGATATCTGTTAGTTCCTTTGGGTTTATGCCATTGTTCAGTTAAGATGCCTTTATGTTTATTCTTTTTCCAGTTGACAGATCCATTGGGCTAAGTGGGATATTGAAGTCACCCACTCTTAGTGTGTTGGGATTAATCTGTGCCTTGAAGTCCTGTAGAATTGTCCTTATGATGTTCGTTCGCTCCAACAGATTTTGGTGTGTTTATATTTATGATTGTGAAATCGTCATTGTTTATTGTTCCTTTGATAAGAATGCCAGGAAAATTATTCTTTTAAATGAGTTACAGGTGATAGTGTTGTGGTGTTGAGAACACTCAGAGAAAAGAGCACACAGACTCAGAGGTTCCAATTAGCCAAATTAGTTTTTATTGAGCTGGCCAGTGATCCCTGGTCAGAGTTTAGAGGGTGCAGCTTAAACTCAGTTATAGGTTGCATGTATAATTGCAAAGGCAAATTCCATATCCTGGTTGACTTTGTTTATATTTTTTGAGAAATTTCTGTAAGAAAATTAAAAAAAAAAAAAAAAGGAAAACCAAAAAACTAAAACTTATTCCTACCTGGTGCTATATTACAAAAGTTAAGACAAGCAGTGGACAGGCAATACGGCAAACTGAGTAACATCAATGTTATCTGAAAACAACTGTGTTATTATATTGTAGAATCCCTTAAAAATAAATAAAAGAGGAAAAAAATGATGATAGCACATAAATGATAGCTTAAGATGTCAGTCAAGAGAGCAATATGAACTGAGAATAGCTATGATTTCTACTTATGAGAAGATATGGCTATTGTTAATGGTGCAAAATTTTGTTGCCCGAGTTCCTCATCACTGAAGGAGCTGCTGCGTGGTTATTGAAAACAGAGATTCAGGGCTAGAGCAGGGGGGAGGGGGGATGGTTCAGTGGTTAAGAGCACTCACTCTTCTTTCAGAGGATCCTGGTTTGATTCCTAACACCCACATGCAACTAACAATCATCTGTAACTCCATTTCCAGGGGAAATCCAATGCCTTCTTTGGACTACCACTGGCAATGCATGACATAGATGTACTTACAGATATGCAGGCAATACATTCATATATGTAAAATAAAAATAATAAATAAAATACCTGGAAAGAAAAAACAAAGAAAACATGTTTGGCAGAATGCCTGAGCTCTGGTGGGGTGGGGGTGGGGAGCAGGGAGGGAGGGCACAGGTCTAGTTTTGATTTGTAATTTGTATGAAATGCACAGAGCTTCAATAAAAAATTGGTTTTGGAAAAAAAAAAAAAAAGCTTAGACAAACAGTGGCAATGAAGCTTTCGAGCTGGATAGGACTATTGATTGATTTTCACCCTTAGTAGCTTACATAGAATCCTACAGAATGTTGAAAGCTAATCTTTTTAAAGCCAATTTTTATTGAAGCTTTGTGCATTTCATACAAAATTTCTAATCAAATGTAGACCCGTGCCCCCTCCCTTGCCCCACCCCACCCCACCAGAGCTCATGCATTCTGCCAAACAGTTTTTTCATCCTTTTTTCAGTCTCTTATAAAATTTTTGATGCAGAAGTTTACTGTTATGAGCAAAAGTTCACCTTTGGTCAGTTCTTTGACTCAGTCTTTTTGTTGTTTTTATTTCTTCCAATTTGCATCACTCCAAAATATGAATATATGCATGACACATATATCATAGGTTTTGGCATCTTCAGCTTATGATTTTTTTTATTAGGCTGAAATACATCATGTTTGAAGGCTCTTCCTTGGCAAGCCCAAATAACCATCAGTTCTGCCCTTTGGCACAAACTGGGGTTTTCTCTTCCCATGATCACTAAATGAGGTCCAGTAAGCACTGCATCCTATCTTAATCTTCCTTTACTGGTCTCTGTGATACAGCCTTGGTAGTCCAACAATGGCAGTCAAAACTCTGAAGAAGCTGAAACACCAGTAGTAGCTCAGTCCAGAAGCTGGAGGTCTCAGCAGTTCCCATCTGGTACTGAAGTTTTGGAGTATTCTTGACATGAGTTTTCAGTCCATATTGGAAGGTTGAAAAGCTGTGTCTCATGTCTTTGAAGGATGATTAAAGCAGCGGCAGCTACAGGGTAACCACACTTGCTAGGAAGACAGGCAAGTGTTCTTTTTCTTTTCTTTTCTTATTTTTTTTTTTTGTCTTTTTACTAAGGTCTCAAGTTTTACACCTGAAGTACGATTTCTCATGTCTTACTAATTATTTATTTCTGGTTATGATTTCCATTTGGATATTTAAGGACACACAGTTAGCCCAGATTAACCAAGCTTTTTGTTTTCTCAAGGTCAGTTGAGGATCTGGACCTCAGTGGTCACTCAGGTATTGGAGGGAGGGGTGGGAGCCCCTTCCTGCTTTTGGCTTTTCATTTATAAGTTTCATCCACTCGAGGACAAAGTCAGGTCTTCCTAGACCAGGCTTCCCCCTTTTGAAGCATGAGCAGACTTTACTCTTTATAGACTGGATATTGGCTGAAGTCCTATTACTGGATAGCCAAGATCTCACTACAGAGGACAACTGTTGACTAATTTTTGCAGCACATTTAAAGAGATGACCCCATGCATAGTCTCCCGGGACTTAGTTAACCTCTGAGGGCAAGGGACAAAATTATTCCCTAAGACCCTTAGCCAATTTGGTATGAGCATTAAGTATGGTCATTAAGCATCCAGAAAGACTAAGTTACACCAGCCTGATATTTTAACTACTGTAAGATATTTTAGAAAAGGCTTGGACTCAAAAGCTCAAGCAGTCTTCTATAAGAAATATTAGGATGGACTCCCATAAAATAAATACAATGGTTAGACATAATGTCATGACAAACTAGTTTTTTCCTCATTCTCTTGATCTTAAATTACTCTAAAATATGCATACTTACTCTCCACCCATATACCAAAAGTTCCTAATTCTAAAAATAAATGGTACCTTAGTTCTTGAACCTGTTAAGGGATTCACAATACAAGAGTACCATTGCTAGTCTTTAAGGAAAAGGCTTCTAGGTCAGTACCAGCTCCATTGCTCAAAGCCCTGTGTCTGAAGTATGTCCCAACTTCAGCAATAGGGTCTTACCTTCAAGTTCTGTGAGGTAATCAAGGCTGTGGCCATAGCCTGTATTATTTCACCAGTCTCTTGAACTGCCCTGAACAACAAATTATGTGTAATTTTCTCCTGTCTGGCACTCTGTTTCTTGTTGTATGTCTCCAGGTACTCTCATGCAAGCATGCTCACATATTATACAGGTATATGCATTGGTGGGATGTCTAGCTTATTTAGTGGGTGTTAGGCTCTGAAATACATTTCTTATCATTGAGCATCAAGTGATCCTTAGCCATCTTCCTAGTCCCTAAGTGGGTTCTTTGAGAGTGGGAATGTCCCCGTTTTCTTGCTGTGCTTAACCCATGGAGCTAGGAAGTCAAATGACTGACAGATGGCTGGAAGTTCAGCAAATCTTGTCTAGGCCAGTGGCTCCCACACTTCCTGTCTTAAATCAAGAAGACTAAGAAAGACAAACCAGAAGTTAGCCAAGCAAATGTGGATTAAGGAAAAGCAAGAAAAACTCCAGAGTGGAAATAATCCCCTCATCACTATTAATAAAATGTGTTGCCTGCTGGTGATTGGTGTGTCTGACACATTTCTGCCTTAAAATTCTTTAACTACTGGAGGAAATGAACCAATTTAGACCCCTATATGGTAACTGTCACCCCAAGAGATGTATACTAGCATCCTGCAGGGACTTATTATAGTACTTATGGGAGAAACTGGATAGAGATGGAGGGAATGACCTTTATTTAGATTGGACATTGAGTCCAACACCAGCTAAAATAGTGAAGGATCTATATTTCCTTGGCATACATCCTCAGCTCAACCAAGAGAGGTGATCATACATTGCTTGTTTAATCATGGGAGTGTTCACTGGTTGTGATGTTTTGAGGGAGATGCTGCAAATAGGCTCGAGTATTTGAATACTTGGTGCCAGTTAGTGGCTCCACTTGCACAAGCTTAGGAGACACAGCCTTGCTGGAGGAAGCACATCCCTGCAGGTAATACTTGAGGGCACATGGCCATGTGCCACTTCCAGTCTGTCTCTCTCCGCTTCCTATGTGTGCTTGAAGTTGTGAGTGCTCAGCTTCCTGCTCCAGGTGCCTCCTGCCTGCATCTTGCATCAAGATGGAATCTTACCTCCCTGGAACTGTAAGCTCAATAACCAACCTCTTCCTTCTACAATATCTTTTCCTATGGACTGCCACCATAAGATGGTATCGACATTCAGGGTAGGACTTCTTACTTATAATAATTTGATAAAGAAAGTACCTCATTTGGGGCTGGAGTAATGGCCCAGCATTGGCTGCTATTGCAGAAGACCTGGGTTCAGTTCCAGGAGCCCACATGGCTGGTACTGTCTGTAAATTCAATTCGGGGATCTGCTGCCATCTTCTGACTACGGTGGGCATTACATGCCATGGGTGACATGCATGTAGGCAATACATTCATACACATAAAATAAAAATAATAAAATTTTTTGTTTAAAAAAGTGAAAGTCCCTCACATTTATTTCCAGATCTGGGATATTTGACAACCAAAATCAGCCCTCACACATGTCATGTCATGGTCATCTTTGTTCACTTTTTCTCAATTTATTTAGCTTGCTTTGTAGGAGGTTGAGTCCTTCATTTTCCTGTTCTTGGGCTACATGACTTGTTTATCATTTACACTCTTTTGAAGAGAATTTGACACATTTAACAAAAAATAACAGATCTCTTCACTGGTATTTCTGTCCACCAGAGCAATGGGTACTGTCCTGGCTTACAGTATGAAATGTGGCTGCCCTCGATTGGTATGGGCCTTAAATTCAATAGGTAAGCAGTTTGTTCCACCTATAATTGCTGTGTCAATATGTCAACAGAAGATATATTTTGCTTCGTGTTGTGGCTTGAATACGAAATCCTGACTTGTTTGAACACGTGATGTCTATCTGGGGTTGGATCTTGAGGTGAACCCTAACTAGAGGAAGTAGGTCACTGCTGTCAGGCCTTCAAATTCCACATCTCAGCCCTCTCTCTGGTTCTGTCCTCTCTGTGTTTCTTGGCTTCAGACCCAATGTCACCCCCAATCACCTCATACTCCTGAGGTCATATCTTCCCTTATAATATAGACGGTATATCCCTTCTTAAAGTGTAAAACAAACAAAGCCTTCTTTCCATATGTTGGATTAACAGAGTTAGTTATTTGGTCATAGCAGTGAGCAAAATAATGAATATAGAAAACTGGTACCAAGAAATGAGGTAGTTGCTATGATACTGCCATTGTGGTTCACAGGGTTTGGAACTGGTATTTGTGAGGAATGCAAAAGACTTTGGAACTTCCAGCCACAAGAGTCCTAGAATGCTGAAAGAAGAGCTTATGGATTACTCTAGTCACAGTTGGGGAAATTCAAACCTGAAAGAAAAATGAACAGTGGAACAGAGGTTCATGAGATTTCAGATGGGAACAATTATCCTATGAGGAATTTTCATAGTTAGCTTCACCTGCATCTGGGAAGGGGAAACATAAACTGAAGAAACGCCAATATTCCATTGGCCTACAATCATGCCTTGGGGGCATTGTCTTAATTAATGGTTGGTATGGGAGGGTCCAGCCCACCATTGGTGGCAACAATCCATAGGCATGTGGGCCTGGCCAGGTGTGGTGGTGCACACCTTTAATCCCAGCACTTGGGAGGCAGAGGCAGGCAGATTTCTGTGTGCTAAAGGCCACCCTGATCTATGTTGTGAGCTCCCAGACAGCTGGGGCTACAGGGGAACCCTGTCTTAAAAAGACAAAAAAATATGAAAGCTCCCTTAGTCCAGGGTTTGAGCTACAGATGAATCAAGTAAACATTGGTTCTCTACAGATTTGAGTTAAGTTCTTTCCTTGATGTCTGTGAATGAGAGGTTGTGACTTGGACCTTTTAAGACAAAAGAAACTCATTCATCTCCAAGCTCTCTTTGCTCCTATATTATCATAGCAAGAAAACTGTAAGTAGAATACAAACTATTCTAGAGGTCATTTTTATTATATTCAGATAAAGAATCTCCTGCATCCTATCCATGTCCTTTAGAGAATTTGAGAGACTAAATTCAATAGCAATGGGCTAATTTGTATAATTTCAAAATAGGATTGCATTCAGACCATGCAATGATTACTGCTTAGTGCTCATAGATAGATCTATAATTAGAAAGAGCAGAAAGATGAAAAATATGTGCAGTAGGATGAAGAAAGGATCAGAATGAGCTTATATTTGCAAAGAATACTGACTTTAAATGTGAATAAAGGTCCAAGAAAAACCGGATATTTTTCAAACTAGGCTGACCAAGTGACAAGAACTTAAGTGATTATGGAGTATGGAATGTTCTGGCTCCAGAACATAATTATTATTTATCTTGGCCCAGCTTTAGCCTCTTTAACAACCATTAAATGCATTCTAACTTAACATCCTGTAGTGACTAACAGATTATAAACACCAACCAGAAAAAAAACCACATTGTATTAATTTAGCCAATCACCAGCTTCTCAGATAGTATCTGAGACCTATAGTAGAATTCTCCCCACTTTGCTATAACCCACCTATTGACTATATACATCAAAGTATTAGAAAAATTATGTTGATAAGACCTTCTTTATTCTGTTACTATAAAAAGTTTATGAAGTCTCTACTTCATTGGAACATGGAATTTGAAGAAACTAAATCTGTACTCCATGAATATTTTTATCAGAAATAAACATCTCTTTATTTCTTTGAGGTGAAAGATGCTTCTTTCTTTTTTTTTTTTTTTTTTTTTTTTTTTTTTTGGAAATTTTTGAGACAGGGTCTCCCTTTAGTCCCAGCTGGCCTATAGCTCACTCTATAGCCGAGGTTGGCCTTGAACTCACAGAGATCCTCCTGCCTCTGCCTCCCGAGTGCCAGTGCTGGGATTAAAGGCATGTGCCACCACACCTGGCAAGACTGTTTCTTTTGTTGAAAGTAAGCAGCTGTCATTGTTAAGGGGAGTAATGTCCCATTAACGAAAAACTGTCCTATGCTTAAATAAAAGGAAAGATGTCCCAAGGACAATGCTCTACACACAGAAGACTTCAACTCATTGTATGCAAAATAATTTGAAAGGAGAGAGCCTAAACTGAAATGCTGCTGAATAGGTTGCATGTTTAAAGCAACTTATGAGGAAAAAGTATTTTACAAATTTAGCCATTTGAGCATACAGAGGCCACTAGAGCTGGGTCCAAGACGGCGAGGGTACACCTCAAGCTGGTAGAAGTAATTTGCAATATCATCCTCATAGTACTCTTTTGTAGGCATGTGAAAAAGAAAACTGGGGGTGGGGGAGTGCTCATGAAGGCTTGAGGTAGCAAGTTGAAAGAAGTGGCTCACCGAAACTAGAAATTCATTACAGGATTCAATGCCCAGGAAAATCAACCATAAAGGTCATTGTGTGAAATTATGATAATTGAAATGTTAGTTGAAAGAGGGACCCTAAAATGCTCTAGATGCCAGGACCATGGAAAATGTGCCAAGAAAATTTTAAAGAAAGGAGTGTAGGGAAATAATGGAGTACAGCATCCCTAGAGAGAAGCTATATATGCAGCTGTGGGAGAACTAGAAGCCTTGGAGACCAAATGCCAAACATGAACCACAAGATTAATTACCCTGCTGAATTTTAGTTTTTCCACATAGAATTGTGCAAACACCCTACCTTTTTTGTAACTGTTCTCCAAACACTTTTCAAATATGGAAGACACTCAAGAGTGCATTATACATGTGTGCCAGTCAGCAAGAAAGTTACTCTATGCAAAAGATGGAAGCCACAGCAGAATCCAACACATTTACAATTATCCTCTACACACAGAATGTGGTGTAGAGAGAAAACAAGTGCACCCTTGAATTTTCACCAGTAATGCTTCCATAAACAATAGAGAGTAAGACAAACAGAAGACCTCAAGTAGTCATACTCCAAAGAATGGGATCCTCCAGATTGTGTATCCCTGGATGGGGATCCTATAATAAACCTCACCTACCCACGGCTCAGGGATCACTGTGGAAGAGAGGGCATCATGATCATAGAGAAGCAGTGTCTTATAATTGAATCTAAGCTTTTACACGTAAACCATTAGTTCCCCTGGGGAGTTTGGGCATGGAGGGAAATGGGTTTGATAGAGACCTACTATAGTATAAGTTGTATAAATGCTCAAAAAAAAGAGTGCATTATATAATGACAATCTTTTGTTTCTCTCTTACAGAAGGTGGGTGGAATCTCTGAGGTCTTGCTATTTTTATCATATATGTGTGCGTGAGTGTGTGTGTGTGTGTGTGTGTGTGTGTATGTGTGTGTGAAGTGGGAGTACAGATACATGTGTGCCCCAGTGTATAAAGTTCATAAAACAACTCTATCTTGGGAATCGATTCTTTTCTTCCATGGCTTCTGGTGGTTAACTAACGTTATCAGGGTTAACATAGCAATGTTTTTACCCACTCAGTCAATGACTTACTAGTGATTATTCTTTACTGCCGTCTGATACTCATGGGGACTTTACCTATGAGTACCCAAGTGCTTCCAATGGCTCAAACAAGCTGATCCATCTAGGAGTTATTTCCATTTATTCCCTCAGATTATGTAGCCAGGGCCTCAAAGAAGGATGGGTAGTTTATTTCTCAGTTTTCCACTTTCTCACATAGATTGATCATCCCATCTGCCCTCATGTCTCAGAACACCACAAGATAGGCTACAAGAAGTTCTTTCATTTCTCATTTAAGTCTTCTCTAATCCTATCAGTTCAGATGCAGTTCTGTGTACTAAGCCATTAAGAGACCCTTCTGCCTTTTTATGATAGATTTCCCCCTGTATTAAAGGTCAGACCTGAAAGGCATCTGGTATCTTCAATCACTTCCACCTGGGCCTTTCTCTATTTAGTATTTAGAATACTAAGTTTCTGGATCCCAGGAAGGACTCTTCAGTACAGATCTAACGTGTAGTCTTTTCCCTTGCACAGTGCCAACTTGTAAGAAATAGTTCCAAGGCAACACCTGTTGTGATGGTGTACATAGCCTATGTAACTCCATTTTGCTTTGGTGACTTAAGAGTTGAAGCTTAGACCAGAAAATGAAGTCCAGGAAAAAACAGCTGGTTATCTTGACTTTTGTAATCCTCTATACACAGATGTCTTGTGACTACAAGTTAACTTCCTATCTTAACTCTGGTAAATGCTTCAAATTGCATATTGCCTGTCCACTGCTTGTCTAAGCTTTTTTTTTTTTCCAAAGCCAATTTTTTATTGAAACTCTGTGCATTTCATACAAATTATAAATCAAAACTAGACCTGCCCACCCTCCCTGCTCCCCCCCACCCCACCAGAGCTCAGGCATTCTGCCAAACATGTTTTCTTTTTTTTCTTTCCAGGTATTTTATTTATTATTTTTATTTTACGTATATGAATGTATTGCCTGCATATCTGTAAGTACATCTATGTCATGCATTGCCAGTGGTAGTCCAAAGAAGGCATTGGATTTCCCCTGGAAATGGAGTTACAGATGATTGTTAGTTGCCATGTGGGTGTTAGGAATCAAACCAGGTTCCTCTGAAAGAAGAGTGAGTGCTCTTAACCACTGAACCATCCCCCCCCCTGCTCTAGCCCTGAATCTCTGTTTTCAATAACCATGCAGCACCTCCTTCAGTGAAGAGGAACTCGGGCAACAAAATTCTGCACCATTAACAATAGCCATATCTTCTCATAAGTAGAAATCATAGCTATTCTCAGTTCATATTGGTCTCTTGACTGACATCTTAAGCTATCATTTATGTGCTATCATCATTTTTTTCCTCTTTTATTTATTTTTAAGGGATTCTACAATATAATAACACAGTTGTTTTCAGATAACATTGATGTTACTCAGTTTGCCGTATTGCCTGTCCACTGCTTGTCTTAACTTTTGTAATATAGCACCAGGTAGGAATAAGTTTTAGTTTTTTGGTTTTCTTTTT